>CM042322.1:10699925-11132425 GCA_023566125.1 Zingel zingel
AAACTGGGCCTGCTTTTTGGCATGAGAAGCTTGACAGAATATGGACTTGCAGGGGACATAGTTCTTCATTAATACATTTTATACAGAGTAACATTTTCAGTATGTCTTTTTGCCTGAGCCATGAGCAATTTTTGATAAAACATGCAATACATGAGTGTTTCCAACAAAACAAAATGCCTAATGACTGTTAAGTGGATTTAAAGAAAAACAAAGTATATATTTTTTTCTTCTATCAACAAGTCTCATATGATTCAAGTAAAGTGTGCACTTCAAATTGTATTACCTTTTCTTTAAAAAGTGAACTGTATTTATGTGTCCCAATTCCATACAACATGGAAACTATAGTATACTTATATCTTAATAGCATACTGTTTTTCCAGTAACTATACAAGATTCAACAAATTTCACTGCTTTAACAGGGCATTATTTAAAAAAAAAAAAAAAACTGCATTTTTAGAATTAACCTTATTGGCAATGACAGATAAACAGCAACATTTTCAAAAAAAATGTAGTTTTTGTTAGAACTTTTTCACTATCACAATAAAAAAAAAAAAATACTGGATATGGCTTTTTCACAGAAATTATGACTTGTCATCCACTGTGTTCAAGTCTTATTACTTAAACTTAGTGTGGAAGAAGCTAATTCAGGCTGTTTATCTAATCCTTGCCTGCACCCCCAAATTTCCACAAAAAATAAGAGGATATGACCAAAGGTATTTGGAAATTAAAAGCAAGTTAATGTTCAACCTTACAATATAGCATCAATCATGTGGCATTTCTCTTAATGTCTAGATTTAGAGTTAAATGGAACAGTAAATAAAAAAACAAATGTCTTGAAAACAAATGTATATTTTTTTTTAGATCAAATACAAGAATTTGGAAGTGACAGATGGGTCACTTCAAGCAAACAGTACCTGAGAACTTTATCATGTGAAAAATGTATACAGGAAGAAAACTCCATAAAACATAATTTACAGAACAGATTAACATTGGGTATCTTTAACTTTACATTTTATAGTTCAATGCATTTAGTAACACTTTCAGTGTATTTCACATGAACATTGCATACATTAGTATCTGATGATTCAAGTTTATTGGAATCAAAGAAAAGTAATACTTTGTGGTAATTTCATAACCTAAGTAATTGTTCTTTGTTACCAACATCTTATTAAATGAATTAATGTAATGTCAGTATCACATTGAAATAAAAAGAAGAAAAAAAATGAATCAGTCCACAAAGACGGTACAAATATTTTTTGGTGATGTCATACATCAAGATGATTTGAGGTGGGAATCGGTTGTTTTATATGACTAATAACATTTAGTTTGTTAGTTTTAGACAAGACAAAGCAAGTGCAGCTTGGGGCAACGTGAAACAAACATCAAAAATTTCAATCCATAGTACATTATTTCAATACAGTGCTTGAAAAAAAATTGTCAAGTTGCATTGATAAAGGGAATTAGCCTTTAACGGTAGTGAGATAGGGTAAGGCTGTAAAACAGTATGTTGCTACACTCCATTTATTGTATGGTTAAAGGCTGTCATGTGTTGAAACTTTTTTAGACACAAAAACTTCTTTAATTAGTTTCAGTACTGTGGTAAAGGCAAGCAGCAGTTTTAAATTAAATTACAAGTTAGTCCTTTTGTATTTATAAACCTTCCATTTCATACAGTACACAAGCTATAGAGAAAACTAGAACTAAATACAAATGCTTTAAACCAGCTACACAAAGGATACCAAAAAGAGGCCTTTTGATTCCCTGGCAAATTACTCCTGCCTTGTTAGCCACAAGGTAGAGCAAATTTGGCATGTACCGGTAAACCCTCCTTTCTCTCTTTGGGGAGAGCTGCTCAGTGGAGCCGACTGCTGGAATCGTTTGGCTGGTTCTTTGTTGTTTCATGACCATTAATGCACCCGTTCAGCCGTTTGGTCAAACCACCGTTTAAAATATCCTGGATGTGCTGAACTATGAGATTTATGGCAACTGTATTAAGAGACAAAGAGAATGAGAGAGAGAGAGAGAGAGAGAGAGAGAGAGAGAGAGAGAGAGAGAGAGAGAGAGAGAGAGAGAGAGAGAGAATCTCACAAAAGTGAGTACACCTCTCACATTTTAGTAAATATTTCATTATATCTTTTAATGGGACAACACGTGAAGAAATTACACTTTGCTACAAGTATTAAGTGTACAGTTTGTATAACAGTGTAAATGTGCAGTCCCCTCAAAATAACTCCACACACAGCCATTAATGTCTAAACCGCTGGCATCAAAAGTGAGTACACCCCTATGTTAAATTTCCTATAGAGGTAGGCAATTTTTTATTTTTAAAAGGCCAGTTATTTCATGGATCCAGGATATTATGCATCCTGATAAAGTTCCCTTGGCCTTTGGAATTAAAATAGCCCCACATCATCACATACCCTTCACCATACCTAGATATTGGCATGGTTTTATGTCGGTTAGCCTAATAGCTGGTTTGATTTGCATTAAGAGATGATCTTATGGGGACACACTTACACACACACACACTTTCTTTAGTACCATCTCCGAGCTCCAAAAGTCCAAATACTCACCAAGATTGTCAACTCCTCTCGGTATGATCACATCAGCGTATTTCTTTGTCTAAACAGCGTCAATAAAAAGGACAAAGGGTTTGACCATGAGTCAAAGCTGAAGAACACAACCATCCAAAAGGATTTGGGCAGTACAGCACTTACTGGCAGACAGAACTCCTCAAACGCAGGCTTGACAAAAGTAATGTACTGTGCTAGAACGCTTTCCAAGTCCCGTCCACGTTCACTTATGTCACGCAGCACTGGGGGAAAATGAGACCAGGGAAGTTATCTTTAAAAAAGGTATACCAATAATTTGACATTGAGAAAAAACAAACAAAAAAAAAACGCTTTGGCTTGTTTGCCGAGAATTATTGTAAATTAATTTTGTGTCTGTACGGTAAATATGAAACTACCGCCAGTTTGTTCAATCAAAAAGACTTCCATATATATATATATATATATATAAAATAATAAATATAATATCTTAGTATATAGCTCCCAAAAAACCACAAAGTGTCATACCACTTTCCGGTAGCTTCAAATTTACTTTACAGACCTGAGTGGTATCAATCTTCACATCTTATTCTCAGCAAGAAAGCAAATAAGTGTATTTCCTGAAATGTCTAACTATCTTGAATTTAGTTTCCTGCCTCTTGTCTTTAGAAACTGAAGGGATTTGTCAAGTCATGCTTGTACATTTCACCTCTTCGAGATAGACGTGTATCTGCGTCGGTGTCCACAAACAGCTTCATTTGGAATAAGTCTCGGATCTCCTGAGAATAGAACATCAGGATGCCCTCAAACAACACCACATCAGCAGGGTACACTGTCACCGCCTCTTCCTTCCTGCCATACAAAAGACATTAAATATAAAAACACTTAAAGTGTGCCTACATCTGCTGACTCAAAGACTATACTGAACCGAGCAATTGTTCGTTTTATTGAACTATTCTTTTGTAAAAAGGGAAAAACGTGTAATTTCTTTTTTCAAAAGTCTCGCTTTAAAGCTACAATGAAAATCTTTCAGTGTTTAATTATTCATCGTTTCAGAGCAACACAAGAGAAAAACAGCAAAACCAAAGTTAAAAAAGGGACCACACCCGTACTTCTGCATGCTATAGTCAATTTACTACAATTACATACTTTGTATTACTGTCGACCATTTTCCATAGCATACTGTGATGTGATCCAGATTTTCAAATATGTTTGCCCCCCTATGTTTGCAATACACCTGTTATGTTGTCTGTGTATGCAGCAGACTCACCTGGAATGGGAAACAAAGTCATAAACAGGGATGTGTACTGTTTTTCCCTCCTTGATGTTCCACAAAGTCGCGATTATGAGGTCATTGTCAAATGCATCTATACAGAAGGAAAGAGTACAAAACAGTTACAATTATTTCTCTAGCAGGATGAAACATCACCAAGCAAACCACACACACATCAAGATCCTGAAACACATATGACTTAATTGCTGGAATCACATATCAAAATTGAATACACAAGGCAAATGTTTCCCAGCAAGAGACACAGCTGTTTCAGACCAACAGACTTCTATCCTCGATTACCCTGCTGCCAGATGATGCATGAATACAACGAAGCATGTGATGATGGGAATATTATCAACATACCTGGGTGGTCGAAGTTGAACTGGCCCTTGAGTGCCTTGGCTTTCTGCTCTAGGGTGAGGACCCTGTAGAAGCTGTCTTGGCTGAGGATGGCAACTTGCCGTTGGTGGTGGTCAATCTCGTTCTGGCCCAGCAGCTCCATGATCTTGCTGCACACCGACGACTGTCACACAGAAGAACAAAATAGTATGACAAAATACTGGCCCCTTATTCACCACAACCTTCTGCTTTTGGAACATGAGTGGTTGTATGTACAAATTAAACCAACGCATATACTTTAATTTATGCTTTCATTTAGTTTGCGCATGTCTTCATGGTCTGGAAGTATGTTTATATTATATATTTATTTTTATATTTAAAGCCTGCAAACTTGGATTTTCATATCATATCTGGACCTGGCAGAAAGAATGCACTCACAGAAAGTCACATACACAAAACAAGATTACAGTTTACTCCACATTCAGATAACATGCGTGGGAAAGCAGGTGGTTCTGTGAGCCGTTAGTCTTAAGGGAAAAAGGGGGCACAGTACCAGGAAGTTAACACCCACAAACAACAGTCTGTTGAATCAAGTTTTGTTGATTTAATCACCTATAGAATCATCCTACTGTCACCTACATAACTAATGTCAAGGACCAGACTTCAATAACAACTACATTTATATACCTGCCAGGTTTAAACTGTTACGGTGGCTTGCAGGCAGGACTGCTTACTTTGCTTCTACCTCTGGCATTTAAATGACCACATTTGTCACATATTAAGAAAAAAATAAAGACTTTAATTTTGCCTTTGGTTTTGTATCCTGATGATCTACTCTGCAAAGCAACTGTGCAACAAAATATAAATCTAATGCATCCATTTCTGTTCTTCAAAAGAGAACACTGACATACAAAAATATTGAATACAGAATAAAATATGATAATGCAGATATTAAGAGTAAGTCTCTCATGACAATGAAGACATGACTTGTAATGCTAATGAGCCATCCTGTTAAATGGGGTGAAGGCAGCATCACAACTTGATATTAGCCAGTCTGCCAATCTGCTTATATGCAAGACTGTGGAGTTTGAGTTTTCATCATAACCGGCAGACCCTGCGCAGCTGATGCAAATTAACTGACATCATCTGATTTTACTCTGATCCTAATATGAGACCTTAAGTCTGATTTCCATTTAGGCCTATCACATTAATTTATTAAGCATCTAAGCAAAGGTAGCCTATATTTTCAATAAGCACATGCATGTTCCCGTTTTGACATGCTATCGGGCGGCGTATAGGCTACGTTAATTACCAAGCAACACAATCACTGCAATTTATAGGCTATATTAACAGAAACATAAAAAAATATGATAACGTTACGATTATTTTACAAAAGAAAAAACAAAATGCGCGTCATCTTTAAATTTCCAAAAACAAATCCATTTGTGTCGGCCAACACATATAGTGAAATACAACAAACACCTTATAAATAGCCTACCATTAAATAAAAAAGCCTTTATTATGATATAAATACCCACCTTGCCACTGGCTGTCCCTCCAGCCACACCAATGAGGAAAGGATGCCGATTAATACTTTCATTTTCGTCTTGGTCACCTGGCTTTGTCTCGCAATCGCCTGTCATGCTTCATCTGCAGCGCGATGTGGCCCTCTACACCTACAGCACACACTGGGGTGCCTGCGCTCCTCCCATTTGATGACGGTGACGATGATGAGGCTGACGTTATGGGCATGGAAGCGATGATGATAAGTGGTGGTCTGCCTCCGTTGAATTGAAAAACGGCTAAACACAATTCAAATAACGGTCCCATTTTGTTTTTTTGAAATTCCTTTTTTCATTTCTCCGTTTGAATATCTACATTAAAAGAAAGACAGGTTGGCCAAGTGACCGGGAAGTAATAGTAAATATAGCCTATAAAAATAACAGCCAAGCTTTTAGAATGGTCATAATATGCAGCGCTAACGTTATACCAGAGTAACGTGGATGGTGGCAGTATTTACGTGACTTTGGCGCTTTTTAGATACAGCCATTCGTTGGCGCAAAATCTTTGAATTAATGGAAGCCCAAGGGGGTCAGTATTTGGAGGCAGCTTTGAAAAGCTGTCTATGGAAAAGCTACAGAAAAGTGTTGGGCCCATGGTGGGGCTATCATCGGATACCGCCTGATGCATTTTGTTTTTCTAGCACCTCATTCATTCAAGTAGTCTTCTTTGAAATGTGTACCTTGAAAATGTTTTGTTTACATTCCAGATTGATTATAAAGGCTAGTTGTTGTCAGCAATTACTAGGCATATTGGTAATATTAAGCAGAATAGCCTACTTAACAACTGCCATCATTATGTATTGCTACAGGACCACACTACAGAGAACATCTCCTAAAGTTTTGATAATATTTATGGAATATCATTTATGGAATTGTATTTTTACTTTTACATACACACATTTTTCAGATAAAGTTCATGCATCGTAGTGATGCACAGTTCAGTTCTCAATCATCTATTGCTACGATATCTGTCATTGCACAGTCCAGAGCTGCAGTCAGAGGGAGTGAAAGCAAACAAATGTTGATTGCTTATGCTGCTTAAGACACATAGGCTAGGTGTACAGACACATTCTCATTTCTTAATTTTATGCCATTCTAAAACATTTTTATGTTAACATTTAAGCTTTCATTGAAATGTAAAGACAGTGCTGCAAGTCTGATCATAAATAAGGAGAGTCAAAGTGTGGACAGATGAGGTCACCACCCAGGAGAGCCTTGAGGATTATACATCATCAGTGTGACATCTTACATCAGCAAATGTGTTGTTGATGATGTGGTGATCACCTGACTGGAAACATCACAAACTGGCATGGGATGTGAACGGCCCAGGACCGGAGGGCTCTGCAGAGGGAGATTAAAACTGCTCAGAAGATCATTGGTACCCATCTCCCGAGCATCAGTGATGTCGGTGAGGTGAGTTGCCTACGCAGAGCCCAAAGGGGACTAAAGGACGGTACCCACGCAGCCACAGCCTGTTCACCCTGCTGCCTTCTGGGAAGAGATATAGAAGTTTCTGCTGCCGCACCACCAGACTGCAGAGCAGCTTTTCCCCCAAGCTATCAGACTCTTAAACTCTAGTTCATCCTCAGCACTGCTCCACTGATTATAGTTTATTTCTGTTTACCATTTTTATAATTGCTTCTATATTAATGTATATTGTCTGCTATGTAGCAGAAGGGAGTTACAAACTCAATTTATACTTTATACTATATAACCTGTTATATTGTGACAAAATATATCTACCCACCTACCTTAAAGAAGAATAAAGTGAATGTTTTGGAAAGGCAAAGTCAAAAGTTCTGACCTTAAAATGACTGAAATGTTGTGGAAGGATGAGGAAGCAAGCAGCTCATGTGAGGAAACCCACCAACATCCAAGAGTTGAAGCTGTTCTGTACAGAGGAATGGGCAACGATTCGTCCAAGTCAATAAGCAGGACTGTTCAAATGTTACTGGAAACATTTTGTTGCAGTTATTGCTGATGTACTCAGCGTAGACAGCCTGTTTTTAGTAATGTAATTATGTTTGTGGACTTTCTTTTGAGGACCTTGTAAAATGTTCTTACCTTAGGGCTTCACAGTAAATGTTCTGCAGCCATAGATTGTACATGCAATGCCTTTGAAAGCATGTATGTGCTATAGGTCTATATGTTGAATAAATGTTTAAGACTTGTATGGATTCTTTTCACTTGCATGACACAATGGGAGTGTTGTATGTTATACACACTGGAATGTGTATAGAGAAGAAAGATTCACACAGTATATAGCACACTGGTAAATCATTCTTTTGGCCAGATGGCCTACATTAGGACATTTCTGATGTGAGTTTGTTGTCTGAGCTGCTAAGAAGTTGTTAGCAGTGTTAGAATCAGGTTAAAACAGAAGGGCATGCAGGTTTAACTCTGGGCTGGGGGTGAATAATGATGATGATAACTAGGTTGCAAATAAAATATATAAAAAATAATAATAAAAAAACAAATGAAATGAACAACAATAAATGCATATGTATCAGTAATCTTGATTTAAAACAGTCATTTAAATACTGCCACCTGCTGGTAGAAAGGGGGAACAGTTTGGTCCATTACCGTGGAAACCACATTCAATATTAATTTCATTATTTAATATAGTGCTAACAGTAACAACTCTGCACACACAATAAGTTCTTAGGTTAACTATTACCAACTGTATTGAACCAAACAATGCACTCATTAAACGTGACTGGTGATGTGTACGTGGATAGGCACGATATTAAATCACTGTAATAAACTACTTTTGCTAACATATTTCTTTCGGTCCAGTTTATATAAGTCTATTTATTGATTGATTTTTTTTCTTCTAACGTTACTCTGGTATAACGTTAGTGCTGCATATTATGACCATTCTAAAAGCTTGGCTGTTATTTTTATAGGCTATATTTACTATTACTTCCGGGTCACTTGGCCCACCAGTCTTTCTTTTACTGTAGATATTCAAACGGAGAAATGAAAAAAGGAATTTCAAAAAAACAAAATCGGACCGTTATTTGAATTGTGTTTAGTCGTTTTTGGTTTTTGGATTCAGAAACCAAAAACGGGAGAACGGCTCTGTTTTTTTTTTTTTTTTTTTGTTTCCGTTTCTTTGTTTTTGGTTTGAAACTACAAAACAAACTATCAAAACGTACACGGACCTTTGTTCCTTGTATAGGCTACCTTGCACTTTTTCTGGCAATACATAAATAAATAAAAACATAAAAAATAAGTGGTGGTCTGATTATGCATGAATATGATGACGATAATGATAATGATAATGATAATGATGATGATGATGATGATGTTGTTGTTGTTGTTGTTGTTGTTGTTGTTGTTGTTGTTGTTGATGATGATGATGATGATGATGATGATGATGATGATGATGATGATGATGATGATGAAGAAATCAGAGTTAGGTATATTACGTTAAAAATGTTAGTCAATTAGTAAGTCAAGAGTGTAGCCTTTCTTTGTAATTTTTCCAATTGTGAAGTTTTTATAAAAATAGTCTGTTTTAGTCTATTAAGCACCGAGCTCTCCATTCGCCTACTTCCATTACCTGTTTCTATTACCACATTTGAGATAAAAGCATTTACTTCAGAACATTTATTTCGCTGTTTTTGGGTGCACATCACCTTGCAATTTACGGTATGCCAAAATAATCCGCCTACACCATTCTCAAAAACGACTGGCTAAATTGTATACAGACTATGAGCTAAATAAATACATTTTATTATAGAACATTTCAATTGCTTTGTATTATTGTTAAATATTTAACAATACAGAACAACTGAATTTCCTCTGGGAATATTACTTTTTATCATATATTTCATTTTGGGTGATGCCGTTGACCCGGAAGTACTTTTCACATGTATGACCTCACTAAGCTAACGCTGACATAGCATTATGAATTTTAGACCTATGTAATGTGCTCATGGTGTAACCTCTAATAACAAATTGTCTATTTCTCTCTGCTATCGGGTAAACGGGATAGTAAACGGGAGCCTACCACCATGAGCACCATGTTTGCAGACACTATTCTAATCGTGTTCATCTCTGTTTGTACAGCGCTGTTAGCTGAAGGTGAGTGAAATCCTCTTAACAGTTCGACAGGCAGCTTAAGCAGGAATGTATTATATTATTTTATCGTCCAAGAAAGACAAACCATAATGATACGTTACTTGTTTTTTTTTTGTTTGTTTTTTTACACCATTCTGAGTTACATAGCGGGGGAAATTGTTAACGTTATAAATATTATTAAATTGCTACTTTTTGTGCTTTTGAGGACCAGCAGTGTGCTAGCTAGCCAGCGAATTTAGCCAACAAAGCTAGCTAGCTAATACTTGATATGACATTTACACGTCAGACACATTGATGGTCAGACAGCGCAAGGAGTAAACCCTTTTTTTTAAATTTAACAGTCACGAGAAAGCGTTGAAAGGTCAATGGTTGAAACGCTTGTTAGGTATCAACTATGCTTTATTCATTTCCTCTGGGAAACTCGTCCTCTGCATTTTACCCACCCTAATTAAGGAGAACAGAATTAAAATAAAATCGTTCAAGTTAAAACAGTTACCGAAGTTGTATTGTTCTAACATGGTCGTATGACTTTGTTAGATGGGATTTATACTCCTATTCTCATCTATTTGTTTCCCAAACAGTGTTAGCCACATTTTTTCTTTGTAAAAGTTGTTTTGTAGCTTAATCCAAAGGGCTTTATTAAACATCCCCCTTCTTGACATTCAGGAGCAGTGAAAAATTACAGGACTTTAAATTCAGCTGCTGAGCAACTTTTTTAATGCAGGAAAGTCCAAGACAGTAGGGCTGCTCGATTATGAAAAATTGCAATTATTTTGGTCAATATTAAAATCACGATTATTTTACACGATTACTCATTGACTTTTGGAAAGATGTTGCATTTATTTAACTGAAAAAAAAACAAATCAACAGTGAAAAAACCTTGAACTGCGGAATTTCCGTTAATACTTTCACCGTTTAACTTTCAATTACCCTTAAAATAAATAATATAAAAAATATGCAAATGTTGGTTAAGTGAGTTAACCTTAAGTAAAAGTATGTGTGTCCTTAAGAACACAAGACAAAATAAGTTTACTTGCAAAACGTAATGTGAAAAATAATTGTTTTTCCTCCACCAAAATCGTGATCAAAATTCAATTAATTAATTAATTTGTCTTGTGCACTTGAATTTCCAAGAGCATAGATTGGGAATTAGGTGCAGTTTAGCATCAGAGTTTTAATTCTACTTTGACATAAAACAAAAAAAACAAGAAGGCCACTCCTTTTTGGCATGACTGTTTTTACAATGAAACTGCTCAATTAAACAATGTTAACAAATACACACCTCCACACTGTTGCACTAGCAGTATGCAATATGTATGAAATTCTAAATGACAGTCTATGTAATTGTATTGTGATATCAGTACTATATATATATATATATATATATATATATATATATATATATATATATATATATATATATATATATATACAGAAATATATCTACTGTTGGCTAAACCAGTAAATGTATATCAAATACTGGAAAAATCTGACATTTATATCATTTTACTGTGTATGTTGCCCAACTCTATGTTGCACTATAATATTTTACTTACAAACCTCTTCTGATTTTTTTTCTTCTCAGGGATTACCTGGGTTTTAGTGTATCGCACTGAAAAGTACAAGAGGTTAAAGGCTGAAGTAGAAAAACAAAGCAAAAAACGTAAGTGACTGCTATTTGAACCTCATACTAATGTATTGTCTGCATTGATTAGTTTCATGTAGACTGTTTAATGCATTCTATGTTGCTTGTTTTTAGTTGAGAAGAAAAAGGAAACTATCACAGAATCTGCCGGACGTCAGCAGAAGAAGAAAATTGGTAAGAAACCAGTAAACAAAATGGCTAAGTAATAAGTTGCATTTAAGCAAACCTTGACAAATTGAAAGAAAAAAATCTTGACACACTCTGCTCTTATGAACAGCCATTATCCTCACATTGACACTGTTCCTTGATAAGTGATATGTCTCTGAATATATTACAGAAAGACAGGAAGAGAAACTGAAGAACAACAACAGAGACTTGTCTATGGTGAGGGACAATTTGTTACAATAAATACATATGTAATGCTTAAGCTTCGAGCTAAATCCATCAATATATTGCCATATGAAATTAAATCATGTATGGGATTTGGGTTGTTTTGGATGTAATTAGAATATATTTTGTATAGCAACATTAACAGGCTTAACTGCACTTTTACATTATCAATATTAAAAAATACATTGATATTCAAATATTGTCAGTATTGCCAAACTTTAGTCTAATGTGATCTCATTTTAAATTTCCATTGTATCTTATGTTTGATTGTAGGTGCGCATGAAGTCGATGTTCGCTATAGGCTTCTGCTTTACAGCTTTGATGGGCATGTTCAACTCCATGTAAGTGTTACACGTAGTTACTGTACATTGGATTGATCTTTTAATAAAAAAAAAACACACACACAGTTTTTGTGCCTTAGCCACTCGGCCAACCTTCATTTATAGGTTCTGCGGAGGCTCCACGCAGAGCTTTTGCCATTGCCTACGTAAGTGGCCTGGTGTTATACTTGTGCATTGGTGTGCGTCGTGTGTGTATGTATGTATGTGTGTGTGTGTGGGTGATAGTGCGAGGGAGAAAGTGAGAGAGTGACAGCGATTAGCTTCGGAGCGAGAAGTGACTCTAGAGTAATAGTGAGAGAAACAAAGTGTCTCCTTTGTGCTTTCTGACCAAGGTGGAAAATCTGTAGCTGGAAAAGTTGACCCTCTCCTTGATGTTGTGTTGTTTATGGAGAAGGAGAACCAGGAAATTAGTAGGGGGGGGAAATGCAACGCTACCAAGCCACGGCTGAGCGACTTACGTGTAGTTAGTACATGTCTTCATGTACCTACAGTGAGGAAAATAAGTATTTGAACACCCTGCTATTTTGCAAGTTCTCCCACTTGGAAATCATGGAGGGGTCTGAAATTGTCATCGTAGGTGCATGTCCACTGTGAGAGACATAATCTAAAAACAAAAATCCAGAAATCACAATGTATGATTTTTTAACTATTTATTTGTATGATACAGCTGCAAATAAGTATTTGAACACCTGTCTATCAGCTAGAATTCTGACCCTCAAAGACCTGTTAGTCTGCCTTTAAAATGTCCACCTCCACTCCATTTATTATCCTAAATTAGATGTACCTGTTTGAGGTCGTTAGCTGCATAAAGACACCTGTCAACCCCATACAATCAGTAAGAATCCAACTACTAACATGGCCAAGACCAAAGAGCTGTCCAAAGACACTAGAGACAAAATTGTACACCTCCACAAGGCTGGAAAGGGCTACGGGGAAATTGCCAAGCAGCTTGGTGAAAAAAGGTCCACTGTTGGAGCAATCATTAGAAAATGGAAGAAGCTAAACATGACTGTCAATCTCCCTCGGACTGGGGCTCCATGCAAGATCTCACCTCGTGGGGTCTCAATGATCCTAAGAAAGGTGAGAAATCAGCCCAGGACTACACGGGAGGAGCTCGTCAATGACCTGAAAAGAGCTGGGACCACCGTTTCCAAGGTTACTGTTGGTAATACACTAAGACGTCATGGTTTGAAATCATGCATGGCACGGAAGGTTCCCCTGCTTAAACCAGCACATGTCAAGGCCTGTCTTAAGTTTGCCAATGACCATTTGGATGATCCAGAGGAGTCATGGGAGAAAGTCATGTGGTCAGATGAGACCAAAATAGAACTTTTTGGTCATAATTCCACTAACCGTGTTTGGAGGAAGAAGAATGATGAGTACCATCCCAAGAACACCATCCCTACTGTGAAGCATGGGGGTGGTAGCATCATGCTTTGGGGGTGTTTTTCTGCACATGGGACAGGGCGACTGCACTGTATTAAGGAGAGGATGACCGGGGCCATGTATTGCGAGATTTTGGGGAACAACCTCCTTCCCTCAGTTAGAGCATTGAAGATGGGTCAAGGCTGGGTCTTCCAACATGACAATGACCCGAAGCACACAGCCAGGATAACCAAGGAGTGGCTCTGTAAGAAGCATATCAAGGTTCTGGCGTGGCCTAGCCAGTCTCCAGACCTAAACCCAATAGAGAATCTTTGGAGGGAGCTCAAACTCCGTGTTTCTCAGCGACAGCCCAGAAACCTGACTGATCTAGAGAAGATCTGTGTGGAGGAGTGGGCCAAACTCCCTCCTGCAGTGTGTGCAAACCTGGTGAAAAACTACAGGAAACGTTTGACCTCTGTAATTGCAAACAAAGGCTACTGTACCAAATATTAACATTGATTTTCTCAGGTGTTCAAATACTTATTTGCGGCTGTATCATACAAATAAATCATACATTGTGATTTCTGGATTTTTGTTTTTAGATTATGTCTCTCACAGTGGACATGCACCTACGATGACAATGTCAGACCCCTCCATGATTTCCAAGTGGGAGAACTTGCAAAATAGCAGGGTGTTCAAATACTTATTTTCCTCACTGTATGTATGTAGCAACGCTGTAGATTTTACGCAGAAGTATAAATCAAGCTTTAAAGTGATAACTTTGTCTGTATTGGTCACTGAGAGATAAGGAATTTTTGTTTGCGTTTGACAAAAGTACATATAATATACTTGTAGCAAACTTCTTCATTCCACTATTAACATGCCTTTTTGTTTTGTCCAGCTTTGATGGGAGAGTAGTGGCCAAATTGCCATTTGTGCCGCTGTCCTACATCCAGGGACTGTCGCATCGAAACCTGCTGGGGGAGGATTACACTGACTGCTCCTTTATCTTCCTCTACATCCTCTGCACCATGTCCATCAGACAGGTAACTTTCACACTTGCAACATCTTTAGACCCGGGGTGGGGTTGATTCCCTTTACTGTATGTCACTATACAGTTATGGGTGTCATGGCCTGTCTTATATTGGAGGGAATCATAGGTTTCTGAAGGAAACACTACAGTTACTGACCATTTAAATTCAATTTTACTTATAGTGTCAAATCACAACAGGAGTTATCTCAGAACACTTTACATATAGAGTAGGTCAAGACCGCACTCTATAATTTTCAAAGACCCAACAATTCCCCCCCCCACCCCCCCCCCTTGTACAGACCCTGGCTCTTGTTGGGCGGCTCGCAATTTTGACCAATAACCGCAACTTTTCCGCAAATTCTACCAGTAACCGGAGTTTCCCGCGACTTCAACCAATCAAAGCAGTCCCACGTGCCAGACTTTACGTCAGTATAATGTGCCACTGACCACGTGGGAGTGAGAGAGAGCTGGTTTCCGATATGAAGACGAGACTCGAACATCTCACATTTACCAACAAAACGTACAGCGAAAGACTGTGCAAAACATTTCAGACCGTCCTGCCAACCTGTATACATTTTAACATCAATGTACGTTGTAATGTTTTTTCACTCTAAAGTCAGCGGCTGCTGTTTCAATCCTGTCAGCTGTCTGCAGCGGGCGGGACTGCTGCTCATACAGTTCCCCCGCTACTGATGCCCGCGCACACACACACACACAAACAAACACACCCTAAATTGAGGACAGCTACTCTTGTTATTCTAAGTGCAATGATAAGTTAAAGTCCTTTATCAAACCGTATGAATGTGTGTCCCAGGCCAGGTTAGGAAATTAACTAACAATGTAAATATCAACAACACAACATACAACAACATATGTTAAAATTTGATTAATTCAATAAATTATTATTTTTTGTCTTAAATCCACCAGCCATTTTCATATACCAACATTTGCAGCATCCTGAGCCTTTTTGGTAAGGTTACTAAGAAAACAGCCCAGAGTAGTTTTAGTCTCCCCAAAACAAGTTTCCTTTTTATTTTTAAAGAACTATAAAAAAAAAAAACTTTCACCGTCTCCCGCAACTTCATTGCAACAAACATACAAAAGACATCGCAACTTTTATCGCAATTTTTTTTACAAAAGCTCCCACATAATCAGGCATTTTGGGCTGCAACAATCTCAAAAAAAGGCCGCGAAATCCTGGAGGGACTGGTTACACGAATGCTAATGAACACAAAAACAAGAACAGTTTGTCAAGATCAACACGAGCACACACACCAGCCGAACTGTCAGGCCATATATCAAAACAGGCACATTAGCATAGACTTACATTTTTGGTAGACATGCCCAAAACTACAATATTGACTTGCAAATTCAATAATTGATACACCTTTTAAAAGGAAGGAAGGATATTATTTTTTTCACTGTTATTATACACAGTTGTAAACACTTTTTGAGAGTGTTCTATTTCTTTGCTCCAGAATATTCAGAAGATGCTCGGTCTCGCTCCCTCCAGAGCTGCAACAAAACAGGCTGGAGGCTTCCTGGGACCTCCTCCCCAAGCAGCCAAGTTTTCCTAATCTGACGTTGACTGTCTGAGGTTCAGCAGTGTTCTTGCACTGTGACTGTGCAGTCAGGGCTCCTATATCAGAGGACAGCTGGTACTGGATCTGCAGTGCTGGAGAAAACACTGTTGCAGCTACTGTATCACTACCTTCTGTTGGATTTCTCATTTTATGTTTTTATTATTTAACTTTAAGTCTCACTTAGAAATTAGAGGGTAAAAATGTGTTCTTAATTACATTGATTACCAAAGGATACAAATGCCTACCTTGTATTCAGCACGTTATACATTGTTATGAGATTTTAATGATTAATTGGCACAGCAACATCTGATCCATTTGTCAGTATTATTGTATGACATTGTGTGTATCCTTATTTCTTACATATTAATAAAGTTTTATGATTACTCTTCAGTAGTACTTTATTAAATTGATCTTTAATCTTGTTCAAAAACAGCGATTATTCTGATTGGCACTGTGTAAACCATAAAAAAGGTCTAAGAAAAGGTGCAAGAGGAACTGGACCAGGAAAGAGATGCAGCCAATCAGAGAATCTGCATGGACAAAAAAGGGGTTTTGGCATTTCTTTCCATAGTAATAAATTGTGCTGTTGAGATACAGAAAAAGTCAGAAAGAATCAAAATGCTGGACGCTGATAGATTTTTGAACATTGTTGACCTACCGAGTGAAGACTTAGATACTACACTGAGGGAGGTATTTGCACAAACTCAGACAATTGGGTCTGAGTAATAGGATGGCCAATGTCATTAGTGGGATCAAGTTGAGTGGTCACTGTTAATTAAACCCACTGGAAGAAGGTGCCACAGTAAAAGACTAGTTCCAGAAGGGGGCAGCAATGCAACATTACGGATATCGGCTGCCGTAAATCTCCAAAGAGGAAGAAGAAAAAGGACAACCCGTGAACCGGAAAGTGTTTCTGCCTTGACTGATTTTGACATGGATTTTGACCATTTCATCGTTAGTTTATAGCTAGTTCAACAATGCAGGTAATGTTATTTTATTGTAATTTACAGTATGATACTTTGTTACATTATTCACAGGTATTTTTTTTGACCGTTTACTTGTGCATATGGTGCTTCTGATTTACTTATTTGTAGAGCCAGCAGTAATGTTAGCTTACTAAATAAGGTAGCTAGCTAACGTTAACGTTTAGTCAAAAGCTAGCCAAGTTAGGTTAGTTCGCGTTCAGGTTAACGTTAACTAGCTAGTTTACCGTAACTGTTACAATGGGTTAACCTTAATGCAATGTTAAACTTCAACTAAAATTAATTTAAAAACGTATTTCCCACAGACTGTCGTTAGGATTGTTTGATGTGTTCGGTGTGCATTTGGCGTTTTTGTTTATCACATAGAGCTTTTCTCTTTTATGTCCCATAGCAACGAGAAGAGAAGCAGTTAGAAGCGGCGGTGGAGTCTCTCATTTCTCGGGTAGCACACGTCAAAAACGCTCTTCACAGTTTCATTTATAAGTTGGAAAATGAATACGAGCGATTAACATGGTAAGTAAAGAATATTTCCAAAGAGTTGCTAATATATTCAGTTTGTACAGTTTGAAAATCAGCTCTAGCGTTTAAATAAAAGTATGTACCATTTTCTATTAAAGGTATAATAAGCAGTGCTTTCCTCAAAAAACAATGTATAGAAGTAGACTAATACAAAAATAATCACTCTCAATCATCACTTATGACCCACGAAAAGTGTGTGACTGTGCCTGTATCTACAGAGACCCTGCCTCTGCTTGTATTATCATTTATTTTTTATTTTACTTTGCTGTGCGCGGGACACTTCTGGATGGTAACAAACAATTTGCAGTTGAAATATAGCTAGCTGCCTGTGAAAACCCAGTGTAATGCTCCCATACTACTGTGCAATGTTTTTCCTCTAAATATCTTTATTGGAAGTTTTTTTGTGATGGTTTGTGTCATTCAGGCCCTCTGTTTTGGACAACTTCGCTCTTCTATCTGGTCAGCTAAACACTATCAATAAACTGCTCAAGAACGAGAAGACACCATCTTTTCGCAACCAGGTTATAATACCACTGCTTCTGTCTCCAGACCGAGATGAGGATTTAGCAGTGAGTATTATGCCACCGACTGACGTTTCTGCTTCTCTGATGTTAAAGAAATCTCTCCGACCTGTCCATTTACGGCCTCTGATTGTTACCCACAGAAACTCACAGAGCAGCGTGTCCCAGTGTTCAGCCATGAGATTGTACCAGACTACTTGCGGACCAAACCTGATCCAGAGGTGGAGGAGCAGGAGAAACAGCTCAGTGCAGAGGCGGCACGAATTGGTCCAGAGGTCGCACAGGTCAGGGATACTCCTTTTACACCAATGGCTCAATCAGGGTTATACCCAGGTCGACTGTGTGTTCAAATGGGTTAACCCTCCTCGATCTACTCGGCTTCGCGACCCAGGTTGCCAGGTGGGTTTGATCAGGGTAGACTAGGGTCGATTTCCATGTGAATTGCGCACAACCTGGGTCACTAACAGCCAGGGCGGGACAAATTATGTAATTGGTTGGAAATGACAATGGGGCAGTCATCACAGGTCGCTGCCTATGTTCGTCGTACACTTTTAAAAAAAAAAAAAAAAAAAAAAAAAAAAAATACATTTTGTCTCTCTGTGCTTTACGCTGAGTTTTCACCATAAACTGTATAAAACTAGGATTATTTCCAACATCTTCAACAACAGCAGAGCAAAATCACCTGAGAAGTGTTAGATGGTTATTTATTTGTGCTTTAGAACTTAATCACTGCGAAACAATCACAAAGTAAGCTTTATTTACAGTGAGGAAAATAAGTATTTGAACACCCTGCTATTTTGCAGGTTCTCCCACTTGGAAATCATGGAGGGGTCTGAAATTGTCATCGTAGGTGCATCTCCACTGTGAGAGACATAATCTAAAAACAAAAATCCAGAAATCACAATGTATGATTTTTTAACTAATTATTTGTATGATACAGCTGCAAATAAGTATTTGAACACCTGATAAAATCAATGTTAATATTTGGTACAGTAGCCTTTGTTTGCAATTACAGAGGTCAAACGTTTCCTGTAGTTTTTCACCAGGTTTGCACACACTGCAGGAGGGAGTTTGGCCCACTCCTCCACACAGATCTTCTCTAGATCAGTCAGGTTTCTGGGCTGTCGCTGAGAAACACGGAGTTTGAGCTCCCTCCAAAGATTCTCTATTGGGTTTAGGTCTGGAGACTGGCTAGGCCACGCCAGAACCTTGATATGTTTCTTACAGAGCCACTCCTTGTTTATCCTGGCTGTGTGCTTCGGGTCATTGTCATGTTGGAAGACCCAGCCTCGACCCATCTTCAATGCTCTAACTGAGGGAAGGAGGTTGTTCCCCAAAATCTCGCAATACATGGCCCCGGTCATCCTCTCCTTAATACAGTGCAGTCGCCCTGTCCCATGTGCAGAAAAACACCCCCAAAGCATGATGCTACCACCCCCATGCTTCACAGTAGGGATGGTGTTCTTGGGATGGTACTCATCATTCTTCTTCCTCCAAACACGGTTAGTGGAATTATGACCAAAAAGTTCTATTTTGGTCTCATCTGACCACATGACTTTCTCCCATGACTCCTCTGGATCTTCCAAATGGTCATTGGCAAACTTAAGACGGGCCTTGACATGTGCTGGGTTAAGCAGGGGAACCTTCCGTGCCATGCATGATTTCAAACCATGACGTCTTAGTGTATTACCAACAGTAACCTTGGAAACGGTGGTCCCAGCTCTTTTCAGGTCATTGACCAGCTCCTCCCGTGTAGTCCTGGGCTGATTTCTCACCTTTCTTAGGATCATTGAGACCCCACGAGGTGAGATCTTGCATGGAGCCCCAGTCCGAGGGAGATTGACAGTCATGTTTAGCTTCTTCCATTTTCTAATGATTGCTCCAACAGTGGACCTTTTTTCACCAAGCTGCTTGGCAATTTCCCCGTAGCCCTTTCCAGCCTTGTGGAGGTGTACAATTTTGACTCAAGTGTCTTTGGACAGCTCTTTGGTCTTGGCCATGTTAGTAGTTGGATTCTTACTGATTGTATGGGGTGGACAGGTGTCTTTATGCAGCTAACGACCTCAAACAAGTGCATCTAATTTAGGATAATAAATGGAGTGGAGGTGGACATTTTAAAGGCAGACTAACAGGTCTTTGAGGGTCAGAATTCTAGCTGATAGACAGGTGTTCAAATACTTATTTGCAGCTGTATCATACAAATAAATAGTTAAAAAATCATACATTGTGATTTCTGGATTTTTGTTTTTATATTATGTCTCTCACAGTGGACATGCATCTACGATAACAATTTCAGACCCCTCCATGATTTCCAAGTGGGAGAACCTGCAAAATAGCAGGGTGTTCAAATACTTATTTTCCTCACTGTATCTCCCTACTGTACAATGACAGATTCAAGTAGCTACAAAACATTAGTTCTGCAAGTATACAGCTGGACTGGAGTTTGTGATGTTAGCTGTTCACTGAATATGATGTGAAAGCCTCGCCCATTTCTAGCACTTAAGGAAATTGTTATGCATTGCTCACGGGTTGACCCAGGGGATCTCCGAATTGTCATGACCACGGATATACCCATCTAGACTGGCTTATAGGGCTGCACGATTATGGCCAAAATGATAATCACGATTATTTTGATCAATATATTGATCACAATTAATTATCACGATTATTTGTTGATTTTAACCAAAACTAATATTATTGTCACATAGGCTAATTATAACTGCTTTCACATCCATATTGTGCTACATTCCTCCTTTGTTGAAGGATACTATGAAGGAGTATACCATTTCAGCTGTTGTGTGACCGCTTTCTAAACATGTGCGTTTGCTGTGAAAAGATGCAGGCAACGCAATTTTCTGTTCATGTTAACAGCGCATGTTAAAATCCGGTGCCTATTATCTACCGGACGAAATAGCAACGGGGATTACGGTGCCACTTAAATGTCTGAAAAGGAGGGTTGAACCCTGATCAGACAACCCTAGCCCAACCCTGGTAGGTGGTGTGAAAGAGGTATTAGTTATCATATGGACTGAGTTGATCAATGCTGTCTTACTCATATGCAAAAATATTAAGTCATTTTTATGGTGGAATTTCCAGAAACATGGTAAGATGAGACAAGGGGGGAAAACTTGGGTAAATCAGGTTACTCCTAGGTCACAGGTCGGGGGACCAGAAGATCTATTCGACCCTAAGGGTTAAAAATAGGGCTGTCAATCGATTAAAAAATGTAATCTAATTAATTATATACTCTGTGATTAATTAATCAAAATTAATCGCATACATAATAATAAGAAAAGAGTTAAAAAAAGAAAAGGGGAAAAAAAGGTACTAAACAACAGTCGGGGACATTAAAGATGGCTTGTTTATTACTAAGGCCATATGGTCAAAATTAAATGATTTAATAATAATGTATAACAATAACAATAACTTATTTCACTAGTAAATTGCTGTTGAACGACAAAAACAACCACCAGATTGGCAAAGGACATTTACAATAACTTCAAATGCACTATTTTTTTTAAAGTGTTATTTTTTTCTCAGATTAATTAATCAAAATTAACGTGTTATTTTGACAGACCTAGTTAAAAATATTTATTCATTTAACTTATTTTTTAAAAGTAAGTGCTATAGTACAACTAGCAGGAGACACGTTATAATTGAGGTAAGTTTGGAGACACTACCTTATTTAATCATTAAATTAATAAATATTTTTGTTGTATCTCTTTTCGGTGTAATTTGTAGACGTCCCTAAGCACTCTTACTCCCCGGTAGCAGCAGAGAGCAGAAGCCAGCAGGCAAGTGTTATTTAAATAAACTCCTGGTGTACTTATAAACTTTCCAAGCCATCGTTTTATGAGTACGTAGCCTATTTGTACTACTGTAGAAGTTTGGTATAATTTCGGGCATTATTAGTGGGGTAATTTACGAGATACAAACTATTGTATTTCCACAACGTTAGTGAGTAAATCTACTGAAATGGCCACCACACCATAACAGAGGAGTGTGATGTGTAATATGAGAAAGCAGAGGTTAACTTGTGTATGTCATGGCTGTAAAAAATCAAATGGCATCTATACATCTTTGCTAAGCGCAAACTAGCACATAAGGGGAGGGTCATGCCTCTTTTTAAAATAATTTTGGAGGGTCATAGAAAAATTATTACTGGCAAGGGGAGGGTCAAGTCTTTTTAGCCTAAAGGTCCCAAAACTCCTCCGGTGGCCCCTTAAATAAATAACGAACAGTCCCTAAGGGAATATTATGTTTCAGGACTGTCTCCTTTTGAAGGTTGGCTGAAAGGTTGGTTGAAGAGCCTCACACACACACAAGAGCAGAGAGGCTAAGTGCAGCACAGGAACGTTCTGGAATTGGTTGCACCTTGAAAGGTCAGCAGCCTCAAGGTCAAAGTTGAAACAATTTGAACTTTAAGCGCAGCGCACGGCGGCAATTCCGATCTCTCCCCATAGGAAAACAATGGAACAGCTAGCGCAGAGCGGTTTTACCGCGGATCATGGGTAGGTGCACGACGACACGCCGCGACAGTTTGCGGGACCTTTGCGCTGGAAACGACAGCCATGGTGACGTCATTTCATGGCTGGCGCCGGGAACACCGCGGCTACCATAAACCTAGCTTTATGGCACCATCAATATCTTTGCATAACCCAAATTTGACCGCTTTATCTCTTGGAAATACACAGACACTTAGGATTGGGGCCGCACTACATTTCATTAAATGCTTCTGTTTAAATCATCAAAATCTCCTGAACCTTCTTTACGTATCCAGTATGTTGCTGTTAAGTTTTTCCATGACAATTTTGTTGTGGTAAAATGTATAACAGTCATTTGCCTTACATTGCTTACAGCTGTAGCTATATATTGCATTGTTAAACCCCATCGTCCCCGGTTATATTTTTATCAACAGAAACAGATCCAGACGTTGAATAAATTGTGTTCCAATCTGCTAGAGAAACTTAACAATCCTCGTGATGACAGAGATGCAGAAAGTGCAGGTATGTTGCAATTTCACTCTCCAGGTAATTCATCTCAAATGTATTTAAACATTTAAATATGTTGACACAAGGTTTTTTTTTTTTTTTCTCCCAGCAATACGGCAGAACAAACCATCTTTCAACCCTGCTGATACTAACGCATTGGTTGGAGCTGTTGCATTTGGAAAAGGGCTTTCCAAATGTAGGCCTCCAGGTCCAGTGGCCCCTGGACATCCAGGGCAAGGTCCCATGATGAGTGGAGGTCCAACCTTACAGCAGGTCACTATTGGTGGTGGTTCAACCCAGCAAGCAGGTATGGGTGGACATGTGGCTCCACAACAGCAAGGGCAGCCAGGTAGGAGACCTGGAGAGCTGGGTTAGTATTTCACCTGACTGCTTTGAGTGTTTGTTATTTGTGTTGGATTATTTTGTACCGATGTTAAGCCATTGCTGTTCTTCAGCTCCCTGTCTTTGTGTAATTGTTAGAATATTTGTATTAATAATTAATGCTTTAAAATTCTCTATCTTAGGATGTGGATGAGTTTGAGGTGGACAGGGTCTTTACATTAAATGTCTATGTACAGTATTTCTCAATTAGTGTGAAGGTTAAATGATAAATTATATAATGATTTCACCATATTTTGATACCCTTCCACAGAACATAATTTAAACAGTTATTGGACAGTAAAAGCTTAATGAATAGATCTAACAAATACATTTTTTTTATGATGAGCAGGGTCAGGGCAAATGTTTGTGACTTCCTTTATAAAGTGGTGATGCTGTTTAAAACTATCTGACTTGATCTCTGCTTTTGTCATGCTCGTCCACTTCCAGGTGAGACAGAAATTCATCTCGAATGAGCCTAATATTTCAAGGGAACTATTTAATAAGTAATAAATACCCTTGATATGTGCTAAACTCTGTAGATTTCTGAGTGCACATGTAACCAAGCATTAAAGCAACGGTCGGTAACTTTCATAAAAAAATAACTTTTAATTTTGCTCACACTGTCACTGTATCCTGACATTACTACATGAATCAGATAATCTGTGAACAAAATCACCTTCCTCTGCCTCCTGATGCTCCTAATGGCATAAGGAAAACAACTAATCACAGCCAAGGTGTCTCTAGCGATGACTGCTCATGAACTCCAATCAAACTGTAAAACTAGGCTTTTGACTAAAATTTCATGACACTTCGTTAGAGATTCCTCAGCTCTGATTGGTAGAAACTTAAAAAATAAGTTATTTTTTTGAAGTTACCTACTGAACCTTTAATTCTCTCCCTTTTTTTTCTTCCTCAGGAAAAATGCCAAGCAGCATCAAGACAAACATCAAATCTGCATCCGGTTCAATGCATCCTTACAACCGATGAGCTCCTTTCTTATTTGTTAAGCCAACATTTGTTACATTTCGGTGACTCACCTACAGCAATGACAGCATTTTTAATACATACATTTTGTGACCTTATATAAACCCATTATTTTCATATAATGGACCAACTTCTAGAAAGTTATCACTCTGTTCTCTCTTGATATGTTTCACTGACATTCTTAGTGTAAAGTGATCTCAAACATAAAATGTTAAAACGACATTTTTAATTTTTGATACATCATCTGAGCCTCAGTGTTTAAGCCACTAGATGGCAGTATGTCATTATTTATGAGTTTATAATAGTACTTGGAACTCTACTAGTCACCCTTTTTAATAAAAGATCTCTTAAAAGAACTTCTTGGTTGCGTAATGAATACATTTAAATCATTACTTTATTTTTTTAATTATGTTTATGTACTTGAGTAAAGTTTTTATTCTGCACGTTTTCAAATTTAAATCCAAAATAAGTAAACTGTGTTGCCATGCTTTGCCAGTAGCTTATTTTTTACAATCAGGTGTTGTTTACACAGCTCTATATTGTCAAAACTGTAATTAAACATCACTAGTGTTACATGTCTTGACATGGATGGGGCTTCCACCCATCAAATGACCATCTCAACATTTCAGGCACGCACCATGATCTGATGTCCGTCCAATATTACGGCTGGTTTCTTCTCTTTGCCCATTTTTCTGCAGTACCAAAGGTGAGAATAATGAGGGTGGACGTTGCTCTGTGTGGCCTGATAATGTCAAAGTGTTTAAAGTGGCAAATGAGGAAGTATCGGTGCTGACGTGTGAGGGGGGCCTCTCTCCACACTGGCTCTCTCTGTCCACTCCAATCCCTGTCCTGCTGCACAGCACAGTGACCATGCTGCTGTCACAGCATGCGGGCACATGGCTGACCTACATACACCCTCTGTCCCCAAACAGGCAGACGTCTCGCTGTGTCAGCCACTGTGGTCAGATCCTCTGGTGAGACAGCTCAAAGCTGCACGAGGTCACACTTGTGTCCACAGATGAGGTCTAAATTATAAAACAAAGACCTAACAGGCAACATCCTACAATCCTCAGAAAACAAAGGTTGAACTGAGTTTTTTTTGCCAAACTAAAGTCATTATTCCATATAAAAATAACCTTACAGAGACGTGAGTGAGTTGGTTATCCATCAATGTAATCATGCCTTTATTTTTCTATGTGGCATTGCTGTGGTAATAGAATCATAATGAAATTGAACATACATGATGTTCACTTGGTTTCAATGTTGAAATGTATTAAAATGCATGGGAACTAGTGGCCACTCTTGATTATAAAAATGGGTTGCCTTTATCACACAACCTCCAAAGAATTGTAAATATCTGCTTGTCCTGCTATGATGAATCAAAATGTCTGCTGTGAAACATTTAGGCTATAAGTGTTGAGTGAGAAATCTCAAGACAGGATGTAATCGGATAAATATTACAGTGAGAGAATTGCATATATATTTTTTTTTATTGTTTATCATGTATTTTAGAGCAAGTTGTCAGTAGGCTGAAATGATGTTATTCATTAAAATTGTGGTTTTTTTTTTCTTCCAATGGTGTGGTAGTTGTAACATTTCACGGCCATTCTGAGGTAATTTTGACAGACAAAAAAAAATGAAGGTCCACTTACTAGCTTTTTCTGCCGCTTTCAACTGCATTTTACAGTTGCTGATTAAGAATTAACTATTTACAAGGACTATAATCAACTTCCACGCTAAACAGATATTGTTACATGATATTATGTTATGAGATCAGTACTTCTACAGATCTAGAAAACCGGTAAAAAACAAACTGCAGTGACTGTACTCCTGCAAGCCAAGGCTAGCTGGTGAGATAGCCTTAGCTTAAGATAATTTACCCACCCAATTGAAAAAATCAATTTGGATGCTTCAACACCTCAGTGATGTCATACCACATAAATAAGACCATGGCTAAATCTTAAATCATAATGGAGTAACACCCACCTAAACAAGGCCTGCTAAAAGCTAATGTGCCTAGCTTAACTGTAAATCCTGTCTCTACACCCTCTCCCATTTCACATAGTTAAGATACCTTTAAATAACATTAATATAATTTAATTAAATACAAATTTATAAATATAATTCATTTATTAGGTTGTACATTTAATATTTTTTGTAATAGTAGGTGTTTTCTGTGCCCTTTTAGATTGTTAATAGAGTGCAGTAAATGTTTCTTTTACGTTTTATGTAAGGTCTTTGATAATGTATAGTCTGCTTAAAAAGGGCTAAAATAAGGTTAACTTATATAGGCCTAGTTTGACTGAGAGTCTTCAAACTTTCAAACCCTTCACTATTCCTGGTGTTAGTGCTCTCTGCCTTTAAAAGACACTGAAGTCACACAGACCATCAGGGGTCAGCATTGTTAAACCGTTCGGAGGCACCAACCTGCCACAGGCTCATTCTGTAAAAACAGATTCCTTAAACTGCCTGGGGTTTTTCCCATTAATTTAAATATTAATTTGAATCCATAAAACAAGATTTTGTTTGTGTAAGAGAGGGATGCTATAGTCACACCCAGTGCATTCAGTCTGACTCTAAACCATGCTGTACATAGGGCCTACTAGATAATGGGAAAACTCAATATGACATCTGCCTCTTAAATTACAATATACAGTATATAGCAGGGTACACAGAGCAGGGGGAACTGGACAGTTTTCATACGAGACGTAAATTCATCTTGACAACATAATCAGTATTGTTATCTTACAAAAATAAAGGATTTCCCACTAAAGGGACAGACACTGCAGTGACCAAATGTGTCAAATTACTTCATGTCCAAAAATGCAGGGAAACCATTTAAGAAGATAAAAACACAGACAAAAACTCAAAACAAGTTAGCTCACAGCTACATGAGAATCGATGATCAATGAATGGTCCTACTTTTGTTGTTAGATGTGAGTGCAATCATTATTGCAACAGCAGTGTATCTGAATGTCCTTAATCATCAGCACAAAATATTTTTGTTTCATTTTTTGATTCATGTTTTGGAGAGATAACTTTCTCATTTCTTTAATAAGAGTATCTCCTGGCACAGTCTTAAAGGTTTAAATGAAGAACACGATAAGGTCCACATCTTGCTCATTATGGAAGCTTTAGTCAAATATAAAGAACCACTTTACAGCCTTAAACTCCCACACCCCAAATGCTTACATTTACTGCAGATTCTAATTCAAATGTTCCACGGTTGAAATAACTTGAAAGGCTACGATGACGCACACTGATCTGTGAAATCTTTTCCAAATGTCTTCTTTATGAAAGTTGGGATCAGAGGAATTCATTAAAGATCTGTGGGTGGCATAAGCAATGCAAGACTTAGGTTTTCCAATAGCAAGTCTTTGCCAAACTGAACTGTTTCCAAATCTGAAATCTGCAACACTGACTGAAACACCTACAGTCACTAATTACTGGACCAGAACCTTTTTCTTTGGAGTTGTTTTGTGAGCAACATGATTCATATGATGATCAGTAGAGAAGAAGACTTATTTTATGACATTAACGCAGAGGGTTTTCTTGAGACAAAGCCTCTTTTTTATGTCGTGACCTCAGACCTTGCATTGTCTGCTTCAGTAGCCCTTCCCTCAGGCACGTGTGTAGCCTTGGTTAGTGTGTGTGTGTGTATCATGCTGGCAGACGTTGACATAATTGACGCACATTAAGCATTATGTATAAGGCCTTATGAGCCATGTTATTGTCATTGATATAATGTTAGCCCTGAGCCCCACTGCATGTGCCACATGCATTGTGGTCTGGTAGAGTATGACTGATAATAAACTCTCTCTATATATATAATAATGACAAGGCTGATATGTACGAAACCAATGAGGATAAGGTCAAAGAATACAGAAGTGCTTTTTACTTAAACAGTGTTACTACCCACTGCTTTGATTTCTTCCCTCACATCAGAGTGAGAGGTCTGTCTGCTTTTGTGTTTTTGCTAAAACTGAATATTTATCTCTTTGCCACAATAAAGCCTATTTGAGGCATTTTTAAGTTTTAAAATAGAAACGATGACAATGTTCTTTCTCATGATTTCATAAGTCAGAGCAATTTTTCAGTTGAGTACAGTATGTACGGCCATTTTTACATGTACCAATACAGCCTGTTTTGTGTGCTCCGAGTGACAACCAAGGTTGGATTAATCCACTAGGAGGCCCTGTGGCAAAAATTAGCTGTGGTTCTCCATCGCCCACCACCACCGCAATATTGTATTTATTTTGGAAACAAGGTGAAAACACAACATTGACATGTTAACACCTTATGAAGTTGATATGGCAAACATTTGTAACATTAGCATTTGTTTGGGGTCATGTTTCTGATTACTTGACCAATGGAAATATTCAGATTTGGTTTCCACTAACTCCTGGTGCCAGCTGTAAATCCAGACAGACCAAGGATGGTTTTGTAGAGAGAAATAAACCAATAATTAAAGCGACGGGTGTGTAAAGTGGCCAGTTCACAGTGGAATAAAGAGTGCAGTGGTGTGTTTTGAAAGGGGCATTTGCAGCAAACTGAAAAGCAGACTGATAGAAAACATTGAGCTTCTGGACTGCACGCTTGCATGCTCACCTATATATAACGTCACCATAGTCTAACATTACAAGAATTATCCTTTAAGACGAGTTAGTTTAGCAGAGGGAGTGAAAGTGGAGCTTGTTCTATTCAAGAAGCCAATTTTAGCTTTGACTTTAGACTGTAACCTACTAATATGATGTGAGAAAGACGTGCTGGCTAGCCAGATACCAAAATATTTGTATTCAGTGACCTGGTCTAGAATAGCCCCGTCTAGGGTGGAGATATCTCGGGCTGAAAGGGTCACACAAAGGCAGCTTTGTTTTATTTTCAAGATCCACAAGCCAACGGAGAGTGCCTAGATTTGCTGCCGCTAGGGTGCGTCTAGATTTCTAGGCTAGTTTTGACTATCAGGGAATAGCAACTTGTGGAATTCCAAGGTCAAGGAGCACTAACACATCATCTACTTGGAAACATTTGTGCTGAAGGCAGAAACTGTGAAATGTTTAAACAATAGAACAACAAATCTGTAATTTACCATAAATTAAAACAACAAAAATGTAAATTACTATTACACGTCAGTAGGGCCCCTGGGTCAGAGCCACAGGGAGGAGAATTGTTTTTCTTTTCTTTCATCAGTCTTTCTGAAAAAGTGAAATGAGGTCCAGGGCTTTACTTTCCACCACTGCATTTGCCACAAGCAATTTAAACCTTCTTGATTTTAACAAATTATTACTTTGTGAGCACAGAAAAAAATACATCTTTTGTCGAGCGGTGATGTTAAACCCACAAACATTTAGGGCTTATGGGAAATGGTGTTTGTTAAAAGCTGCTAAAACATTAATATTGAATAAACAATCATTAGTTCTTATCAAGACATGATGTAAGCCACATGACATACTCTAGAGAAAGGCTCTATTCCAAAGCTGAAGTTTTAATTATTAGCGTAGTTATCCAGCCTTAAAAAGCAACATGTAAACTATAATAACAGGAAACCGAAAAAACTGAAGCAGCTAAATAGAATTCAGCCAGATTTTTCATTTAGACAGCAGTCTCAAATCTATTTTTAAATATTTGAACTGCATGTTATCTAACCTATTGCTTGTTTTTTAGACATCTAGGTTACTGTTGTTTCAACTGCAAATCTGCAACTTGCAAATCAACAGATCAGTGATTTCTGCGAATGACTTGCACTTCTTGTAGAAGGCTAGATCAAAAATAATAACACTTGCCATCTGATTTTAATTCCTTTTAAAATGGGTTTATACCCATTTGATATTAAGTCTCAACCCCACTCTAGCTCCCCTAACTGTGGCCTGTGGCAAATATTTTCGTAAAAACTTTACCCCACATTTATCGCCAGAGAGAAGAAATTGTACTAATTTCCATGGGCAGTGATAGATTAAATGTACGTTAACACTGAATGGGTATTCTTGTGTTTATTGTTATATGTGTATTGTTAGTCCTTTCAAAAACCAAACCTATGGGGGTGGTGGTATACAACAGTTCAGTGTTTAATATATTTGGCCTCAGCCTGGCACTCCCCATTTTAATGATCTAGAACCACCACAGTGTAGTCTTCTTAAAAACCTACATTGCATTTGTCACGGTGTATCATGTTATCCAGCATTTTTGTTAAAGGAATCAGATATTCAAAAAAACACACTGATTTTACTCAGAATGGGATTTCCACCTTTCCACCATGTAATGACTGATTCAGCCTCACAATGCCTTTTGGTTTTAAGGAACATACGAATAATATATACACGTCCAGCACTTCTTGCCTTTCATGCCTCAAACAGTGGCCCTTTGATAGAAACAAGGAGGCTTCTCCATGTAATTACACTTGATCATGTTTGCATATAGTATGTCACTCCCACAGTCTCTGTCACGCTCTTTGATTTTGGATACTCCTGCGAACCTCTTCCTAATCCACAAGTTAATATTTCAACCCCTTCTTTTTTCCCAGGGACGGATGTATTTGAGGAGCAGAAGCAGAAATCCTGTCTGGTTTATCTGGAGGAGAGAGATAAGTGTTTTCAGCCTCTTTCAGGGAACGCACATTAACCATTCCTCGGGGGGAGCTGGATGTGAGGAGGGGGGTGGGTGGTCTGTCTGTCTGGAGCGCACCGCTTTCACTCACTTGAAAAACTGTGAAAATGTCCCCTTCACACCTTTGGCAGCTCGGTCGAGCTCTGGTGCTATGTTAGTGGTGATAAAATGCCTGCATGCAGTAGCATAGTTGGAAGTGAGACGTGCAATGTTATCCAGAGGTGTTGGACTGACAAGTCTACAACGTGTAAACTTGTATCCTACAGTGACTCCTGACCCTGACCCTGTTACAAAAGCCTGGAGGAGAAACCACATGCAAGTTTGAGATAAATTCAGCAGTACATTTGTGGAAAACTTGACAAAAGCACATGGAACATGACATGAAAAATGACAAAACTGCAATTTATGCAACAAAAGAAACTATTTATTTGGGATCCGCATTGCCAGTACAAATTAAGAGACCATAAAACCTACACCTTTCAGCTATTTTTCTCCACAGAAAACGGGTTTTGAATTGGAATTAAAAAGACAATAGTTTTTCATTCAATTCTTTTTACATACGCAGAGATCTTAAAAGTTAAAACCTGTCAAGAAAAAGGCTCTACGATTTCACTCTGAAATCCTTATACAAAAGAAGTTAACATTCAAAACACTGCAGTACATTATTTTATTGAGAAAAAAAAGACATGCAACAAATAAAACATTTTATGTTTTACAAATCGTCCATTTTTCTTTTCATGTCTCATTTCCTTTTATATTCAAAAACTAAAAAGCATCATTACATGAAGCTTCGATAATATTTGACAGGCAATGTGAAAAGTAGAGTTAAGCGGTTTTTTCAAGGGGTGCAAAAACAATCCTTGTGTTTGCCTTGCATGGCCGGTGCTGTCAATTCACTCCAATGACTTCAGAAGACACAACTAAGGTCGAGGTTTTATGTATCACAATGGTGCTAGACTGAACAGGTAAGTCGAGGAGGAGCTGCTCTGAATGATCCAAATTAGTTTGTTTGGTGTAATCATGCCGTGGTTGACCTCGAGACAGTAGCTCTGAAACAACCATGATTTCATACATGTGTAATAAATACAAACACACTGACAACTGTTAAAAAATCCTGTGACTTTCAGGATGTATTGTGACTGATTGGTATTTCAGGACTGAATTTTGTTTTCCGTAAGGGTTCAGTTAAGCTAAAAACAATGCCAGAAGGCAATGTTCACAATAACTTTTCACATCACCTTCATTTAGACAGTAGCCATCTTGGAAACAGGCTTGTTTCGGTGGTCTGAGCACAAAATAATAATAAATCCAACAGGAACTCCATAAGGCTGTGTTAAAATGGCTACTGTGTAAATTTCAAAGATGCAAAAAAAAGAGTAAAGGTGCATATCTACATACTGTATATAGAGCATTCTTGGGCTAATTCACATATAATGGTAGCATAGCATACAAAAGAAACAGCCCTCTAGCAAGGCAAAATAATATCCAGTGGAAAAAAAAAAAAAAAAAAAAAAAAAAAAAGTTATTCACAAAATGGAGACAAAAATATATCCAGATATTATCTGGATTTGTGTGCCATCAGGGTATTCCGTTTAAATTTATATAAACACTACTGTATTCCAACTGCATTTTTTGGCTTTGAATACAGAATACTAGAGCATTATTAGATGCTCACTAATACTGTAGATAATAAAATCCTACAAGAAGAGGAAAAACAAAAACGTCAATAAAGCTGATCCCAATGTAGAGGATACAAATTCTGCCTTTTTTGGTATCAAAGTATGTAAATGCTGATATCTCATGAGGGCTATTGTAATCATGTATACATGTTGGACCACATACTATACTGTACATACGACAAAGGTCACAAATTTAATTTCCCATTTTGGATTGGTTTGTGTTGATGGATGTGGTGTTTTTATTCATTTTAAAACTTATATTTAAAAAGTGATGGGACTCTTGAATACTGAGAATACAAACACTAGTTCTCTTTCAAATATTCTGCCTAATGTTATAAGAGAACAGGGGCTAAGGGATAAGTAACCTCAAGTTTCTTTCAGCACTGACTGTATATAGAATTATTTATGCCACAATCCCAAGCATTCAATGGGACATTTTGAGCACAGAAAATAATTGTTTTGCCTGCACACCTTTTTTTTAAAAGAAAAAAGTAAAGAAATTCTTATCATGTAAAGAATTATTTAATTTGAGCATCTAATATTATAATTTTCTGTAATCTATGCACAAAATGACACATCATGCTTTCAGGATTATCACACAAATATAATTCCACGAAAGAAACAGGAATTCAGATAAAATTCATGCAATGTGTTCAATCCCAACAACATGGTACCTTAAAATATGAATTACAATTTTCGTTTTGGATTTGGTTATCAGCAGTATTTGGCTATATTGAGCTCACCGATACACACTGACTATGTTTGATCATGTACACTCTCTTTCTTATATGACTCCTATAGTTAAATCCTAAAATTGTTTTCTCTTCGACATTTACAAATGTTACCTTTTGAATTCAATCATTAGGTGTTATTGTGCTTTAATACATATCGACGTGCCATAATTGCTGCTAACGTCGTCATCGATTTAGTGTTTCAGGTCAATTGTTCTGAAGATTAACTCTTGCTTGCGTAGAAATTGTGAATTCTTTGCATTACTGTACTGCATAATAAAATATATAATGCCTTGTATGTCGTTGTAGAAGTTCTAAATTGAAACTTTATATATCAAGGCTGAATACTTGGATATTACCTGACTAATATGACTGGACTAACATAATAATACTTCACAATGTATGGCATTAAAAATAGAAGGACATTACATAAAAAACATTATCAAAATTCACCTCCAGGGTTGAACTTTGGCACAATAGATGAACATAATGTGTGAACACAGGTGTTATGACAGGGCATGATGTGTTGTACAATAAAATTCCAATAATTATAAAAAATTGTAAAACCGAAGCATTTGAAATTATGTTTTCTCTGTTATTTCGAATAGAGGTAGTGTGGAAGCATTTCAATTTACAAGACGTGGGGCATTATGCTGCTAACTGTGTGCCTACTGTGTGAATATATAATGTAAGAGAAATACAAAGAGGCAACATGGACATCAAGTGGAAACTGTACAAACTGTGGAAGTGTGGATATGAGTCCCCTATGCAGGCTGCTAACGGTGCTGCAGTAGTCCAGATAGGAAAAGTTAAATATTTGTCCGTAAATGTCATCCCCCATCCCAACTGTGTCCTGCCGTGTGACTACATACAGTACGTCACGTATAGTCCCGATGTGGTTTGACCTTAGGTTTCTGGAGATATGGTTGGGGGTGCAGTAGTGGAAGAAGTTGGAAGCAGATGACGGAGGAGTGACGGGGGGGTCGAGGATCAGTTGGAGGTGTCAGAGTGAACGCTTCCGGGTCCTTCTGTGGGTGAAGTCACTGATGAGGGGGTCGGAGCATCCTGCCAGCCACCGTTTGCCTGAGAGAAAAAAAGAAAGAAACAGTAGGGGGGAGGGGGTCTGTTACTTTCATATTCATTACTCAATGCAGCTAGGTCAAACACAGTGAGGTACAACGAATGAAAGTCCTGAGGGCAAAGTAGTATGAGCACAGCATGGAATTCTGGGATACTTTTAGCTATTCACCACACAGTTGCACATAGCCTTAAGCCAAATTGTCTCCTGGATTGAAGAAAAAAAACTAACCTAGCTTAAATTACAGCTAATATTTCCGAATAAGATTGACATAAACAAATAGAAAATCTTGTTTTCACCGAAGCAGAAATAGAGTGAATTACAGTCTCTCTCCCATCATACACTGCACACTCAAATCTATATAATGAAAAAAATGCACATAAAATGTATTTGAAGAAAAAATCCTGTACAGCTTTTCTTCTGTCAGAAAACAAGTATAATCAACATCATATGCGCTAATTATGACGCTGACAGCAGTAAGTAACATACAATAAGAGCTATGGAGGGCCTATCTACTACCAGAGACAGGCCTGTGAAAGAGCATTTCGGATATTAATAGTAGGCTTTAAAGCCATCAGAAAAACTGGAAATGGTCCTCGACAACCTTTCATTTCAAAGCCTGTTATTTCAGACGACAGACCGTAGTATGTAATCAAAAGTAGAGGGGTCAGATTGTAGAATGTCTGACTTGGGTGGCTCTCTGCCTGTATCAAAATTGTAGGCTAATTGCAGTTGTAATCATCCACAGCATTCAGTCATTATCCAATCTTTTTTTTATTTCAGATAAGATATTTCCTTTAACTCTCTCATCATTTGTTCCACTCTTCATTCATCCTCAAAATCTTCAGATGGCTGAAAAACTGTCTTCCGGGATACAGGGTATATGTATATGTATCTAATAAACAACATATATACAACAGAATTTTTCTGGTCCAGTGTTGAGACTCAACATTGGGGTTGTAGGAGACTACTAAGGCGATGTATTGGCATTTTTAGATTTTATCTTGTAAAAACAAAAGTGAAATAAACCCTTTAAAATGTATAATTTCTATAGTATAATCTATTTGGAGCGCTTCTGTGCTCTAAATTTTGGGACCTAAAACAAGCCAGAAAAGCTTGAGAACATGATGACATAGCGTTCACCGTACAACATTAACAACTTTGACAGAAAATACCAATTAGAAAAATTATTTTTATCAAACAAAACCGAGGAGCACATATTTTAGTAAACAGGCGAGTGAAGAGCCAATATTCGTTAACTTATCTTAGCTACATAAATCACAGGCAAACAGCCTGGCAGACAGATATCCCGCTCTTACATTATGCATCGCATGGCTTCTTTACAGGGTATAAAAGTGAATAACACAGCATATTGTGGCAGTGTAAGATGTGGTAGAGCAAGCAGGCGTCCAAGGAGAACCATATCTGTGAGGTCAAAGGACTGAGAAAGAACAGGGCCTGAATACATTAGCGGCCTCGCAGGGTTAGCACAGCTGGCTGTGGGATGCACTCGAAGCAGCCAGGAAGCCTATTTGAATAAACATACATGTTTTTATACGGGAGACATTTCATCTGATTATCATATGGCCACTGAGGCACGACGACGACAGTGGAGGAACCCAGCCGCGGCTGTGACCGTCCTCGTCCTCTCAGCGCGGCTCGCTGTCAGGGCCATTAGTGTGGCAGGAACATGATCTGAGCAATGCGCTTGGATTGCTGTCCCAAGTCCACACTCTGCTCTCCTTGTGTCTGTCTTATCGATTTTCCCCTTTACGACACAGCTTGTCGCTGTGAATTTCCCTACTCTTTGCCGCCGCCAGCAAGCAAACCCCCAACCCCCCCTTCACAACCCCCACTTCTACCCCGAACTCTGCTACAAAATAAGACAAACATGAGGGGAACACACCCCTATGTCACATGAGGAGTTGTTTCCAGTGGCATAGGGTTTTATTTTTAGCAAGACAGCGCCGTTGTCTTGGGAAGATTTTATGGGAGCTTCTGGCCCCGGGGCTGCTAATCACGGGTCAGGTGGTCTAAGGGATTTGAAGTTCAGTGCAGGAGGTGTCACCTGTTTGTGCAGTTCGCTCACAGCTGACTGTACGTGGCTGCAGGTGCTACACCAGACCTAATCCAACATGACAGGCTCAGACAGCGGCTCTGCATGTGTGTGGCTGACCACACGCCTGCGTATGCTGGGCAGCGTGCTGCTCGTGGCGTGAGCGATACAGAAGCAATCAACTAGGTGACCATGGAACAGAGACAAGTCCTACTAAGTTCCATTCTGAGCCCTATGGCTTTGAAATAATTGGTAGGGAGAGAAAGAAAGAAAGAAAAACATCCTTACATTAATGCCCTGCGGACTGTACATCTGGTTGGCTGTGAGTCCTTCACTGTATCCTCCTGTCTGACTGATAACATGGCGAAGGGTATCCACCTGAAACATTCCAAAACAACAAACAAAGCAAGGTCAGAGTCAACTCAAGATAAGCACAAGAGAAAAGAGAGAGGGATGACAAGAACAAGAGTACACTGCTGCAAGTATATCCTTGGAGACAATAAGGTCCAATCAAACAGAAAGGAAATTTAGGTTAAAAAACGTTTTCTTTTTGTTTGTTTAACTAAAACCTATTCACAATATTCTGTCCTTGAGACTGTGAAGAAGCTCTATATTGGAGCCAGTATAAGCCTAGTCCTTTTTCGCGACAGAAATTTGAACTTGCCATAGCATGAAAACCAGGTATAAATAATAACTTATGGTTTTGTTCCATTTAGGTCCAAGTAAACTGTTGGGTTAGTTCCCCTTTGGAGATGTACAATTACTGCAATGGGGTATGCATGACCAGGGTAAAACATTCTGTATGTGGAAATGAAGTTGAATCTGTTTCATGTGGGAGCAATACACAAACAAGAGTGCTTTCATGCATGCAAGGCGTACAATATTTAGGTTAGCAAGATATTCTCAGACAGCAAAATGAAATATTAAGTAAAATTCTGCATTCACGCAATGTTGGAATGGGAAAAACAAGAAAACCTGCCATTATTCCGACTTGGGATTGCTCACGCACTGTTCCAAGATGGTTATCACCATTGCTAGCCTTGCAGTCACACCATATTCAGTAAATAGGCTACATTTGAGCAATGTGTTACATTTGTAGCAGTTTGTTAACAAGTAAAACCAAATGCTAAAGAAATGTGTATAGCACCTTTATAACCAGCTATTTCGAGTTACGTCATGACAATACTTGGATATGACATTAGTCATATTAATGATAATAGTTACACTTGTGCCTGACAAGTCAAAATGTCTATTGGGAAGTGAGGTGGGTCTGCCCCTGTCTGCTGTGCAGCTCGCGGCCCTACCTGTGACTGCACGTTGGCTCCCACCTGAGCCCCCTGGTACGAGTCCCCATTGAGAGACTGCACACTCATGAACAAGTCCCCGGAGTTTGACATGTTAAAAGAGCCAGCAGAACCTGAAAGGAGAGAGGGAGCAGTCGCATCACAGAGAGACAGAGTGCAAGCAGGGAAAGCAAGTTAGCCAGTCCAGGCAGCAGCCTGGATGAGCAGCATGCAGATGTTAGCTAGCAGCCAGTCAGGCTCTGTTAAATGCAAGGAATGGAGCCACAGAGGAAACTAATGGACACATGAGGACAGAAGAGATACAGCTGTAACCCAGAAGTGTTCGTCCAAGTTAGTATAAGCCTTTACCTCCAAACATAGAAATAAGCAAGTAATGTTTATATTAGTGTTCATAAGAGGTTATTCATGGCAAAGTTACAACTAGTACAAATAATTGAAAAAAAAAAACAGTCAAAATGACCTTCTTACTGTCTACCCAAGGTCAAATTATCAATATAATTTTATTTCAGAGTTAAGTACAGAAGTAGGCTCAGGATGCGTTTAGCTTAGCTTAGTGTAAATACTTGGGGTTGCTAGCCTAGCTCTGTCCAATGTGCCAAAATGCACCTTCCAACAAACTTGTGGGACTTTTGAATTTATTTGGTGACAACTTGGTTAAACAGGATACGACAGATTTGGAGTGGTTTAAGAGTATATTTGTTCACTTTTTAAAGACCTAAGTTAGTTGTTTGCATCAGCTTCCCATACTTCTATGCTAGGCTAAACATGTTTCCTGTTCTGACTCCTGGTAACATGGCGAGTTTCTCAAAATAATGAACTGTAGCTTTAAAAGATAAGGCTAGCAATATCATTTTTTTTATTGTCAACAAGTCTCATAAAAAGACCAAAATTTATTTAATAATTAAACTAAGTACATTCCGTCTTTGCTGCCCTATCAGTGGTGCACAGCACCAATCCCATTTGTTTCTATTGAAGATGAAAATCTTGGGTCATAAATGTTTTTTATAAATATGTTTCAGTTTTTAAAATATTTAGTAATTTCCTAAAATAGTGGGGCGTTGTAGTTTTTTGCACCCAAACAAAAGAAAATTGTGTATATTTGGGGGACTATTACGGGTAATTAGTATTTACCAGAGATGGGAGTAAGTTACACATGGGCAAGTCACAAGTAAGTCTCAAGTCTTAACCTTCAAGTCTCAAGCAAGTCTAAGTCATTTTTTGTGACAATCAAGCAAGTCAAGTCAAGTCATACAAAAGTTTTGATTTTTAAACAAGCTAAAGACAGTGGTTATGAACTGCTGGAGTTTTATTTTCATTTTTTCCTACTCAATATTCAAAAGGCATTGCGTCCAAGCCACATACATCTGAACAGTTTTAATTTATACAGATAAAAGCACAGCCTAAAACTGATATTAAGCCAACAATAAATCAACATACATATTTGTTCAATATGCCTCAAACATGACATCAAATCATGAAATTCATTCAAACAATTCAAGTATAATGGTTTCTAGTCAAATAATATTCTTCAAATATGCCTCACTTTTATGGGACAGAAACACATCCTTTAACCTTTCCTTCTCTTAAAGAGTTTAACAGTAGCTGAATCCCCCCACCTTTGCGTAATTTGGAGAGATTGACTGAGTGTATGTATCACATGGAATGGAGATATATATATATATATATATATATATATATATATATATCTTAAACAGAAAATAAAGACATTTCAAGTCATTTGACTCAAGTCTAAGTCAAGTCTCAAGTCATGAATATCAAGTCAAAGTCAAGTCTTTTATGAATGTTTATCAAGCAAGTCTCAAGTCCTAAAATTTGCGAGTCAAGTCATGTGACTCGAGTCCCCCCATGTCTGGTATTTAAAAGTGATTCATGCGAGATTGACTCAATAAAGAATAAAGTGGCCATGCTCATGGTAATGCACCAAAGAAATACAACTAAACTGCATTCTTCATTACGTTTTAAGGGAAACATTTTTTCTTTCAACACATGATTAACGTTGTGAATAGGGCTGGGCAATTTGGCCTATAAATAATATTGCAATATTTTTAGTGAACAAAGATGGGTAAAGAGTCGGGCTAAGGGCTATAGGCTAAAGCTAACTCTTTATCGGCTATCACTACCCAGCATGTTCCTTGTCAATGTACGGTCTCTGGAGAACTAAATGCAGCATCATGAATTTCATGGAAACATGGCTCATATATACCATATGGTAGTAATTTACTTTAATTTACATCCTACGTAGAATAAGCTGCAATACATTGAGTATATTTTATATATCGCTCACCCCTAGTTGTGAATTTAAACAAAACTACTTGGTCAGGTTTATTATTTAGTTTAATTGTTGGTTTTGTCTTTTTATGTGATTTGTTGACAATAAGAAAAAAGTATAGAATATCACCAGACTAATCCTTTGTATGTCAGTACAGCAGAACATAACAAATACAAAGTTAAATAGCATGAAGCATATGATTAATTGAGATGAAGACAAAAGGACAGTAAGCATAAGTAAAGGCATGGGGCTCAGGTTGGCTTATCTCTGACACAGCTTTGCTCTAGAGGGGTAGTTGCTCTTGTTAAGGTGAAACATTTAACCTATTCAATATAATAATGGTGCATTACCATGTGATAGGCATGTCCCTTGTACAAGAACTGCCTTTTTGTTAGTCCTAATTCTTTCATTTCTTACAAATCACCAGCACCGGCATTTAAATAGCCTCAGTTTAATATACTACAATAGTTGTTTAGTTGTAGTAATGCACAGAGAGGAGGTACATGTCTACTAGCTGAGCAGAGCCAGGGACTTCCTGTCTCACCTGCAGAGTTTGGAGTTGAGGGTGAATTTGCTTGGCTTCCATGTGAGGATGCATTAGCCGCATTCACGGCAGTTCTCGCAGCGTACATGTTGGCTTCTTCTTGGAACTTACCAATGTTTTTCTTGTATCTGATTCTTTTATTCCCAAACCAGTTGGAAACCTGAGCAGACAAACAAGAGAATGTAGTTTAATGCTCATGACATCTTAACATCCAGAGCCTCTCCACATTTGAGGGCAAGCATTCAGAGATATTAGGGTAGTCTTTAGCTTGCATTGCCTTAATGGCATGTGTTACACTGCAGAGAGCCTTTGTCAAAGGTAGGGACTACATAGACTGGTGCTGTGAATCCACATTAGTGCCAGAATGGAATGATTGCCAATAACAGTCTCATTATGTCACCATGACTGCAGCTATCATCAGAACTCACGCAAGCACCAATCAGTCAACTTCCGCTAACACCCATTACTGCTAATGGACTCCCAGATGAAGCGAGGGGGGTAATCCCAGTGCTAATGATAAACAACATTAAAATGAAAACCAAATCAATCCTGCAAAGTTTCCAATACACAGAGTAGGTAAACATTCTCCTTTATTATGGCCAAGAAACGGAAACTCTACAAATCATTCAGCCGCTGAGCAGCTTCCACAATCAGGCCCGGATGCATCTTCAAATCATTTGCTAGAAATTAATGAAACCAATTGAGAAAACAATCCATTCCCAAATGATGGATCCAAAACACAAACTGCTGTTTACCTTGGCGTTGCTTTCCTTATTATCAATTCTCACAGGTTGAAACAACTTGAGTGCTAGAATGCAAAGATGAAAAAAACAAGGAGCCTAAATATTTGACTCTTTTTGCTCGTCAGCAGCATTGGCACAAACATTACAAGTGTCTTTAGATGGTTGGCCAGTTACTGTAAGATTTATAGTAAATCATCATTGTACTTCACATGCCTCAAATGACTGCAGTGCTAATTTTCAGAGGATAAAGGTCTTAAATTAATGAATTAATAGTTTTGTCAAATGTTTTGACTTGGTTTGATGAGTAGCCAAACACATTCATTTTATCATCATATCAAAGAAAGGAAAATAACGTTTTAATATCATTATTAAAAGAAGTTATTAAAACTATATTCATTGTGTCACAGATCACAGAAGTACTTTTACCCACTCTGGATTTTTTTATATTTTGTCTATTATAAGAAAAATATATGATTATATAATAACTATGACAGCAGTGTTGTCTTTAGCTTGCAATACTTCAATAGCAACAAAGAGTCATTAGTCAAAAATAGCTTTGTCTGGTTTGAATTACGAGACAACAAACATGGCATATTTATACTTTAAGTCCTTTGTCTCAATGAAAGGTACTGCTAAAAGATTAGAGGAGCTGTCTGTACTCATGACAGTCAGAAAACGTATTATTAGGTTACTTGGCAAGATGCTCACAGCTGTTTCATATTGTAAATTGTGTTAGCCTCACTCTTCTATGTATAGTAGTTTTCCTACAGGTGGTGTGGTTTAGAATGCTCTGATCTGTGGTGTACCTGGGCAACTGTGATGGCACATTTCTTTGCCAGCTCTTCTTTAGCCTCCTCGCTGGGGTAGGGGTTACTGAGGTGTGAGTAAAAATACTCGTTCAGGATCTCTGTTGCCTGCTTGTTGAAGTTTCGTCTTTTCCGTCTGCAGAAAGAACATTGGAAGTTAAAACAGAAATATAAACCAATTTACGTTAATCACAAGAGCATAGAATCGATCACGGTGTGCATTGTTTTCAAATACCATTGCTGTCTTTTTTGATACTACTGCTAGGGGTCACTAAAGTCTTTAAACTTAATTTTAACCAGAAATGATAAAAATGCCTTTGCAGAATAGAGTATCATCTACACTCTATTTTTTACTAACTTGAACCTAGCGTTCAAGATGTTAGCTTGATAAGAGTCTGGATTAGAGCCCTGCACGGGCCAAAAACTCCAGCCCTAACCCGGCCCTGGCCCGTGGTGTTCAAGCCCTACCCGACCCCAGCCCGACAACGCCTGCAATTTTTTCAGCCCGAGCCCAACCCGACCTGAGACCAACATCAATCACTTGTTAAGCTCTCTCTGACGCGCGCGCTCTTTGATGCGCTCTCTCTCTCTGACGCACGCTTTTTTATTATAGGCCTGAAACATCATGACCAAACATATTGGACAAACTGTCCATTACACAGAAGCATAAAGATGAAGGGAAAATATAGTGCTACAGGATCAAACCGCAAAAATAAGTAAATAAACGGCCTACCTTTGCTTTTCAGTAACTGAACTGAAGAACAATGTTCAAAACAATGTCCAAAAATAACTCTTTGCCAACTGGCTAATGTTAAATAAAATTAATAAAATAAATAAAAATCCGTTGAACTGTGTGTGTCAGTGTCACCTGTTTAATGCACGTGAGTGACGCGTGTTGCGTTTGTGTTACTTTCTTAGGCGATGTATAATATTTATAATATAATCAATATAACAATATTTCATACACACTTTGTGACGTGTGCTCTGCTGCACGAATATTATGGACACAATGAGGAGAGAAGCTAAAATAAGCCCGAGTCCGACCCGAGCCCGATCTGTAAAAAGAAAAAACGGCCTGAGTACATTGCCAGGAAGTACATTGCCAGGAAGTACATTGCCAGGATAAGCCTGACAAGCAAAGCTGGTCCTGGCTTGCCCCTCCCTTACGGGAGACAACAAGAACAAGAGAGCTTGCAAACTAACTTAACATGCCAAAAAAAGAGATAGGTCTGGCAATGCGAGACTAGGCAATTCGTGACTAGTTTGATAGTATACTGGTCTTCTAATAATGTGGTCTCTTTAGGTCTCCCAGTTTTTGCGTTGGATAAATATTACTTTTTGAAAACCTCTAGAAACTTTCAATTTAGCTGCAGTTTTGCTCTGACACACTTTGTCAGGACCCAAGAAGAACAATTTGGCCCAGAACTGCTTTCCTACAGCTATGTTTATGAGCAACTGAAAAAAGAATTGGCAGTGCCAATAATACTCCATAAAGAGCCAATATAATCTACTCAAAATCTATTAGTTGTTCAAAAACGAAGACAATTAATAGTCTTTAAGTCAAGACTTTAATAGCAATATGTGCTAATTAGATAATCAAATATCATTGCAAAGAATGTACTGAGTAAACATTTAATAAATGATGAAAACAACAAGCTATTGGTGGTGCTGGGTATACTGAACAAAATGCATCCGGATCACAAAGTACTAAAAAGTGAAATTCATCAGGTTGGCATCAAATATCTGGTCAGATTTTGTTTTTCTTATTCTTTCATCAGATAGTTCCAAATTTAATAACACCTAACAATTTTGCTAATTTTAGATTGAGAGATATGTTTTAGGCATTTTAAGTACACACACACACACACACACACACACACACACACACACACACACACACACACACACACACACACACACACACACACACACACACACACACACACACACACACACACACACACACACACACACACACACACACACACACACACACACACACACACACACACACACACACACACACACACACACACACACACACACACACACACACACACACACACACACACACACACACACACACACACTCTTTAGGCCAGCAAACCTTTTTTGGCCACTTGGGGCAGCACAACAAGCTGTAAACACATTATTGACATATGAAGTTGTTGTGCCACCGTTGTTTATTTACACATCCGGCAGACATATAACAACATTTGAAATTGTGTTTCTGGCCACTTGATTAAAGTACAACATTCACTGAGGCAAGGTTATAATCGTTAACAAAAACAAACGAAATAACAAAAACCAGGTGGGAAAAACGATAACTAAACTAAAACTGTAATGTCTGTTTGCAAAACTAAGTAAAATAAAATAAAATTATCGAGTGAATGTCCTTAGTTTTCTTCTTTGTCAATGCCTTTCATAGAGCAAATAACGTTACATCTTCCCGACCATGACATTTCCCGTAAACATGTATAGGTTCCGACTGGGAACCCAGAAATTCCGAACACTATAGGAGGGTTTTCAACGGCGACCCGATAGCTGCTGGTTAGTAAATATGCAGGAACACCAAAAGCGGGAGGAAGCGTGGGTTAATATGTGGATTGATACTGGGATGTCTAGCTACACAACTGTATGAGTCGAGTGACTTCAAAAAGTTTGCCACTTTACTCGAACCAAAGTTCAAAACACCTGTTCATGTATGTCTTCTTTAGTCTGTTGGCTATTTAGGTTTTTTTCGTGGAACATGTCACTTACACATTTTGCACTTGCCGCAGCGTCTTGTGTAGACTGTTTACATATTTATGACCATATGAAGGCTACATTTTATGTACTGATGTTATTGTTGAATACATATTTCTAAAATTGTAAGATGTTTTTGTTGAGATATTATTACACAATACCTTTCCTGACCTTTTTGAATCCCGACAAATAACCCATGTTACAAAAAAAGACTAAAACTAATAAAAACTAAACTAAAACTAAGCATTTTCCAAAAATAAAAACTAAACTAATCTAGCAAACCTGATTTAAAAACTAAACTGAATTTGAAAACAAAAAGTCAAAATGAAATAAAAATAAAAACTAATGAAAAATGCAAAACTATAATAACCTTGCACTGAGGGAACTGTCTAGCTAGTTCGCCAACTAGTTGCTGACTGTGTCTGTTTGGTGCTGGACAGGTAGTGTACAGTGGGTTTATCAGAGCTTTTTGCTGAAAACAACTGCCTGCTGAGTCTGGAAACAAGGTTGATGAGAGCTGTGAGACTGAACCAAAACAGTAAAGTTGCGGCTTGTAAAACCAAAACATTGAGCTGAAAGATGCTAAAAAGTTCTGTATACAGCTAAATCAGGTGCAGTCAGGTGATAATTCATCAATTCAGTTGAGTGACCCTTTTCACATCATACATGTCATTTGATCCATTGTTAATATCAACATATCAGCTTTAAAGCAAGCATCAAAACAGTATTGTTTTTGACTTCAAAGATAAAGAATAACTGTGTCTAATAGTACATACATCTTAGTCTCCCAGCATACTAAAAAAAACATGGCAGCACATAAACAAAGCTGCATTGATTAAACATGAAATACAATTTTTTTTTTCAAGGCTTCTATATGAAAATAAAACCCTGTAAAATCACACACACACACACACACACACACACACACACACACACACACACACACACACACACACACACACACACACACACACACACACACACACACACACACACACACACACACACACACACACACACACACACACACACACACACACACACACACACACACACACACACCTCTATCTCCTGCACTTATCAGGTCATGTCTGTATGTGCCACATCTAAAGAGGGCTTTACATAAGCTGCAGGGGAACCCTGTAAAATATCTATGCATGTATCCACCGGTGAGGAGATTTGTGCTAAAATCTCTGTCCTGTACTCCGAAGCCTGCTTGAGAATATGTAAATGTGAACAGCGTGAGCTCCAGCAGCCAGTAGATTAATCAGCGGCACCGAGCATGGCAGTGCCTCTCAACCAGTGAAAGCTTTCCTCTTCCTTCCCCTTCCCCTCTGCACCACCACAATAATTTGCAAGAGAATAGATAGGCAGCTTTGTAAGGGAGCACATGCCTCATTTAAATGTTATGCCTCCAACTCAGACTTTGAGTGACATTTATCCTTGGAAAAATGTATGCAAATCCAAAGCACGCATCCAAGGGAACAAGCGATTACATTAAAAAAGGGAAACCGCGTCATGGAGCACGCAGGAAACACTTATTGGCCGGTGTTGCTGGGTATGCTGGTCCAAATGGCATCCATAGATGCAAACCAGTCCAGTGTGTGTGGTAAGCATCAAAATAGCATGTCTTACAGCATGTTTATTGCATGATAGGCCTCCTACATCAGCTATTCATATGGATACCAGGCTGAGCAGGAAGCACACAATGATTTGCATTGTTGTTAAGTTGGGAGGTTATTTGCAGCATGGAGCGTGGTGTGTATGGAAATGTGCACACACACATATTGTATACAAAGATACACACCTGGCATCGAGGAAGCGGGAGCGCAGGATCATGACAGCCTCGCAGGTGCTCTGCTTGAGCTGCATCTGGATGGAGCTGAACTTGCGGTGGATGATGTTCACCATACGCTCGATCTCTTTGGGCGAAATTGGCCGCGTGCGTGACTGCTCACGCAACAGGTTCATCACGTGGGTGGTGAACTCGTTACATGCCTGTGAGGACACACACACACACACACACACACACACACACACACACACACACACACACACACACACACACACACACACACACACACACACACCTTAATTTGTCAGTGTGGCTATATTAAATTCACCACTATAGAAACACACACTTGCAAACCCACAATGCAATACAGTATTTAAAAGTTACAGATGAAGTAAAAAAATAAAAATCCACCTCTTTGCTTAATTTAATTCTAGGGCAAGCTTTTCACAGAGCCAAGGAGGAATATAGGCACTGATATATTTCATATTTAACATAAGTGGTGATGGCAGTGTGTTAAGAGGAACCAATGACAGCTGCTCCCCTCTCAGCAACACACTTCCACAGCATAGCCACCCTGAGAGACGAACATGGCACGTTTCATTCATCCCCCTGAGTGACGCGTGAATCTACCACGATATTACACACCGACTGTGCGTCTCTTACTGTCTCCTCTTCTTTATTTCTTCTTCTACTGTCGATCTCTCTCTGGATTTAGCGGTGTCAGGCTTTGTCTGTGTCTCACATTCATTTGAAAGGTATGCTATTGTAATGAATGCATTGGTTATCAAGGCAATGAGAGGAAATCATCCCCCCTCCAGAACAGCTGTTCAAGACTTGACTTGGGATACACACAGAGACCCACAACATACTATATATGCTGGACTATTCTGGGTGGAAACACAATTTAAACGGGAATTCTTACTGAGAGTGCTATTTATTGAGGAACCATTTGAATCTACAATGGTTGCCACCTGATTTAAGAGTAAAGAGCAAATGAAGAGTGGGAAGAAGGACCAGCTCAGAAATGATAAATAAATATCTGTAAAATGTATGTTAACACAGCCATTAACTGACTTTGTATTTAATGTGTTATGACTGCATCTTTTGGTTGTTTACCATAGGGTGTACAGAGCAAAAAAAGTATTGGATGTTTTCCAATACTTTTTTGTCAGTAAAAGTTGTGAAAAGTGCCAAAGGGACATCATCAAATGTCTTGTTTTGTTGTAGTCCAACACTTTAAAATACTCACTTTACTATCAAATAAGACAAAGAATAGCTGCAAATCCTCACAAATTAGTAGCTGGAACTAAGGAACTTTCTGTGTTTTTACTTGAAAAATAAAACGATTATCAAAATAGTTGCTGATTACTGTTGATAGACTAATTGAATAATTGTTTCAGCTATAAATACAAGGCTTTCATTCCAAAGAGTGCATCCACACTTATATGGTTAACCATATAGGCCAAGAACCATAAAGTGATGCAGTAAAATCCATTTATGTATTAAAGGGACTGTCAAGGTAAGTCTACTGTTAACTTTATTTTAATTTCATTTTGTCTTCCTCACTATCAGCTGATGCTTATTTTGAACAATGTTTTTATTGTTTTTTTTTTCAGTACTACAATAACACAATTATTAACAAGCCCCCCCCCCCCGTCCTATCCCACAACAAATTCTCTCTCCCTGCCATATTACAAAAGCCAAAAAAACTAAAAAAGGAAACTATATGACTGTATCATATGCATAGTACAATGGCACTTTCAACAAAGCTACGATACGCACAAATACAAACAAGAATTGTAATTCTGCTATTACCCTCCAAGACATGCCACTTATTTCATTTTAGATCTCCCGTTCAAATGGTTTCCAAATTTTCTCATACACCCTAATTAGTTTTTTAGTATATACGTTAATCTCTCCATGGACATACATTGTGCCCTATTCTTGCAACTGATGCAATTGGTGAAGAGCACCCCATGGTTTATCTATCAATTACGTACTTTTGTTTTACAAGTTTCTTATGTTCTATGTCTTAATGTTGTATTGTACTCAGTTAAAGGCTAGTACCACTTATACCTCTTTCACACCACTGACCAGGATTGGGCCAGAGTTGTCTGATCAGTGTTCAGCACGTCATATTCAGTGAACAGCTATCTTGTCACATATTCCAGTCCATCTGTACAGAGCTCAACAGTGTAGTTCTGGAAGTAAAAATCCCATTGATTTTCTCCATAAGGATTTAGATTATCAGCCATAATGTCTAAACCATCTGAGGTAGACTGACCCTGAGCTACGTGGTTGTGAAACAAAAGTTTCTGCTCCTGTAGAAGCTAGAAGTCTGTATGAAATCAACCTTGTTTTAAGAAAAAACATGTTTTATCTGTGATCTTATGGAGAAAAACTACACTACCCACAATCCTAAGCGTAACAGCAACATCTCTGATTGGTCCAACTCGCTGTTACCATAGAAAAGTTTTCCTTACTGGAAGGCTAGAACAAGCTTCTGCCATTAAAGTCTACGATAGTTTCTGTACACGGTCTTGTACCTTTGCCTTTTTTGCCGTTTTCAAAATGTTTTTTTGCGCCGAATCAAATGTTTTATGCTGGTTGTTTTCGCAGTGAGTAAGTTCTAAAGCACAAATAAATAACCATCAAACACTTTTCAGATGATTTTGTGCACCGATTTCTCCTTCTCTGCATATTTATTGGAGCAGCTGGGCAAGGAAGTAGGTTACTCTAGTATCGATGTATGACCATTTTAAGATGAGGGGAGGACATTTCGCTTTGCTATATTTCATTAAAAGTAAAGTTGGGCTTCACGACTCAAAGAGAAAAAAAGAGATTCACGCTACCCAGCAGCGGGTGTCTCGTGCTAGGGAGTAAAGGCCTTTTTACAGTCGCTGCAGCCGACGTGTCGCGCACCAATGTGACGTCAAAATGACGTAGATCTCGCTGGTGCGCCAAACAGCGGAAACAGGAAGCATGGACGAGTTTGAGGGGAACCGGATGCCAGGACTCTCAGAGTGACTGCAAATCTCTCTTGTAAACTTACTGGGTTAAGATGGAGTTATTTTATGGTGAATGAAAGGCTTACTCCGACCAAGTAGGTCATCGACTCAAATCGAAACATTGACGTCAATGCTGCTGCCAGTTCTGCCGTTGTTTACCTTTTTCTTTTTCTTCTAGTCAGTAGAAATAGCAAAGTCGGTAGCCTTTCCTCATTAGCGCCACCTCTGTTCAGGAGAACACTGCAAGTAGTGTCGCAACCACCACGCGCAAGTATAAACAGTTACGATGCTCCCATGACGTCACACTTGCGCACGACAGGTCGGCTGCGGCGAGTATACCGGATGCTTAAGAGCGGCGGAGCCGAGAGAATTTAACTTAACCTTTCATACGTTTATGTTCTAACGCTGGGTTTTAAAACGTCGTACCTCTCTGCAATAGTTGACTCGCAGGCAGACTAGGAAACATCTGGGCACTCACTGTCAGCGGTCTGTTTGGAAATTAATTGAACCGCTCTGCTCTGCTGTTGTTGAAGCTGCCTGTGAAAATCATAGTTTTATACAGTCTATGGTGATAACCCAGCATTAAGCACAGTGAGACAAAATGTATGTTATTGTTTTTTCAAAGTGTGCAGCGACCATAGGTGGCGACTGGTGATGACTGCCCCACTGTCCTTTTCAACCAATCACATAATTCGTCCTGTCCCGGCTGGTAGTGACCCAGGTCGTGCGCAATTCACATGGAAATCGACCCTATAGTCTACCCTGATCAAACCCACCGAGCCATTGTTTACCTTTTTCTTATAATTCTAGTCCGTAGAAATAGCAAAGTCGGTAGCCTTTCCTCAGTTGCGACAGACTGCAACTAATAGTTACGGTACTCCCATGACGTTACACTGTCACACAAAAGGTCGGGAATGGCGAGTATAATAAACGCTTTAGTTGGCTCGAGCTTGGAGAGAAGAAAGACAGGCATTTACTTGGCAAGGAGGGTCTAACAAAAAGATGCAGATGGAGAAAAACAGTCTTAAAGTGCTCATATTATGCTTTTTGGCTTTTTCCCTTTCCTTTATTGTGTTATATATCTTTTTTGTGTGCACGTTATGTGAAAACCCAAAGTCCACCCCAAAGAGACTTACCATCTGCAACAGAAAACACTGTTCACAAACTGCTCCAAACAGCTCTATTGTAGTCCAGCCTTTACTTCCGTGACGAACGCTTGTCACTTTGTAACACACGTTATAATGCTTGCCAAGCTGCTAGCATGGCACGCCCTCATACTCTGCAACTGATTAGCTAGCAGTGCCTACCTAGGTACTGCGCATGTGGGATGTGAGATGCCTCACTCGGTAGCTAAAACAGAGAGCTCAACACACAGGGTGAAAAGAGGAGCTGCAGCAACGTGCAGTACAACAAAATATGGTGTTTTTTGAAAACAAAACCACATTAAGCTATTCTGGTGCAATCTCTAAATACAATTATGATCCTAGAAATGAGTATAATATGAGCACTTTAAATGGTGAGATAAAACAGGCTGAGAAAACAGGTGTTACAGCTTTCTCTCGCACTTTTAAGTATGTGATATAGCCCTAAATAAAGATTAGTATTACTATTAGTATTATTTTTACTATTAGTATTATTAATACAGTTGTAAGATCTGAGCCAGTCAAATAGTTTATTTTTTTCATTTATTAGATCTGATGAAACGTCTGGTGTTGACCTATCCAGTCGGTCAGGTCTGCTTTTCTCACCTGTTCGTACTTCTCCAGCTCTGTATGGTAGATCTGTCTAATCTGGGTCAGTTTGGCCCTGTAGTCAGAGTGCTCTGCGGAGTTGTCCGCCCCCACTCCTCCTGAGGCTGCTGCTGCGGCCGCTGCTGCCGCCGAGCCTCCGCCTTTTTCCGGACCGGATACGCCCTCTGCTAGCAGCATATTGTCCAGGCGCATGAGTTGGGGATCTGGAGGCTCCTCCTCCTGGGCGCCGCGGATACTGAGCACTACAATGACAAGGAAAAGTCAGAGGTCAGTCATAAAGGTCACACCTACAGTGGTGTGATGCACCGTAACAAGCTGTCAGCTGGAGAGCCTGACTGCACGGCTGACATCGTTGAGCTGCACCCACACATCCACCAGCTCAGTGTGAGTGATGTAGCAAAGAAAGAGACACAAGCAGAGAGTGTTAGTGTTAAGTGTGCAGACAATGAATGAGGGGGCTAAATACTTAAGCAACACTGCAGATACTAAAACTGATAGGTTTATCCTTTGTTAAATTACAATACCATGACATTAAACAGGAATTGAAAAAAAAAAAAAAAAAAAATCAGTTTCCACAACCTCCTCCAGAGATGAAGCTCAACAACATTTTTAGAAATGAATGTTAACAACGAAGGAGCTCTGTGTGTGTTAAATAATTGAATAAAAAAAGCTTTCTGGTCTCCATGAGGATGCTCCGGCCTCCTCCACTTTATAAGCCAGATGGTTGATTCTCTAAAATTGGAAATCCAGTCATCCACCTCCCATATTAAACGGATGGCTGATTTAATTAGAGCGGCAACGATTAGTTAATTTAATCGATTATTTGATCCACGAAAAAATTATCTGCAACTATTTTGACAATCAATTAATCATTCAAGTCATTTTTCAAGCAAAAATGCCAAACACCTATTTCCAGTTGTACGGATTTACTCTGGTTTATATAATTGTAAATTTAATATCTTTGGGTTTTGGACAAAACAAGACCTGAAAATCTGAAGATGTCACCTTGGGCTTTAGGAAGTTTTAGACACCAATCGATTAATTGATTAATCACGAATACAATCGGCAGACTCATTTATAATGAAAATAGTTACAACCCTATGTAATGAGTTACAGTATTTACGGTTGGAAAGTCAGATCATTTTTTATTTGTTCAGGAACTGAACACTGTGCTGCTGGGACCACTCCTATAATCCATTTTTTTGTCTATTCTTTGTCCTTGTTTACATCTCCTTTATAACTATTACTATTATCATTACAGTTATTAGTTGTATTATCTATTCTTTATGGTACTCCTTTAGCTGCCAGAGTCGTCATTTTTGTTTGGATGTAGTATATGTGATTCTTGTGCATCTTTTGTAGTCAATTTGAAAAGTAAATGTAAAAATACAAGTTCTCTAAAACCTTCTTTAAATTTTATTAGTGGTAAAGTGGACACAATGTACAGTATACTTGTTACTTTATGTATATTAAAAATACATGTAGATTTTATTGGCTGCACACAGTGGGAAGAGACAAAATAGACACCTTAAACACAGTATACAGTAAGATTAATATGAAGTAAACTGATGTGATCTGATGAAACAAAATGTTCCTCATCCTTATACTGTAACACAGCACAATCAATGGTAATCTTGACATTCATCAACAATAATCTGGATGGATACCTCTGCCTTCCACTAGAGGTCTCCCTTGCCATTCTTTAAAAGATTCAAGTCCCACCTTTCATTTTCTGAGTTCTAAAACATACCCAGGCTCTGAGTCTTCCTCCACCATCTGAGAACCATTCATTTCAATATAAAACACCTTCTCTTGTGTGGAGTGTGGTGCTGCTTGGTTCCAAATTTATCCCAGAGTGGACATCGAAAGTGCATCGGCGGTAGCTGGCATTACGATACAGGCTTTGGCCACAGTGCCAACAGGAGTTGTGACTCTGTGACTTTACGCCCGCATGTGTCGATAGCCATTTAAAACGTTACCATTTGTCTCGTTGCCACTGAATGAGATGGGACGGGCAGGGAGCACTTAATTAGTTCAGAGACAATTGGAGTACTTGGTGCATTAACATCCGACTGCTGTCCGGGTTGGTAGGCCTGGGCAGGGGGTCACTTGAGATGAGAATGAGGCTTGCTTTACTAGCAGAGGAAGAGGAGGGGGGTCCCTCAGTCCCCCCTATCTTTAAGTGGACTGGAAATGCAAATATGTCAACTGTTGGCCAGTGGAAGAGGTCAGGGATTCAGGCCATAGTCTCAGCGGGAGGTAGACTGAGTGTGGGAGGAGTGTTGGAGGAGGAAGAGGGTAGATGGGGGGGGGGGGGGGGCTCTTGGGATGGCAGGACTGTACAAACATCTTGTCTCATTACGCAGACTCCTTCATCACTACTGTAATGTATGGATGAACTTGAAGGGGAAAATCTTGGATGACTTCACACCAACCTTACTTCTGCACCGCCACGACTGCAGCCACGTTATGACCCTTTCAAACCTGCTCCATCAGAAACTCTAAACCCGCCTGTCCGCTTTAGTTAATGTACATCAGCAGAGGCCCCCGTCGCTCCCCAGCTCCTGAACACTCACCGGTCAGGAGAGGCAGTTTTTCTCTAAAGTTCCCACTTCATAAATACCAGACTAAAGTGGGTGTTAAAATAAGAGCACACCACAATACCCCATGGAGGAAAATGAGCTGCACTTTCAGGAAGTAATTTTTAGTAGGAAAACAACTCATAGAAGTAAAGAAGATGAAAGAAAAATGTCAATTTTGACAAAGGCACACAATAAGAAGCTACATTTAGTATTCCAAGTTAGATTGAACATGAATGACGATAGGGATGGGCGATATGGCCTAAAATCCATATTGCAGCCTCTTGCGATAACGATATATATATATATATATATATATATATATATATATATATATATATATATATATATATATATATATATATATTGCGATACATAAATTATAATATAACCATTTTAGACCAGGTTACATAGACCCTAAGGAAAACCACACTGCTAAATGTATTTATTTATTTTTTTTAAAGAGAAAGAAACGTAGTATGTAGTTTTGAGAACATTTATTGTTCAAAACTGTAATTATACAACATAATGTTGCAGTTAAATAAAATTCAAGTACACTAGTTGCAGAGACTTTGACAAAGAAAAAGCTTAAAGTATTGGGTGTCTTCTCTTTAGTGCAAACCATTCTAAAAGGCACTACACTTAGTTAGTTTAAGTCCTTGGTTCTTAAATGCCACCCAAGATGCAGAGAACAGGAAAAACTGGTGTCTGTTTAGTTAAGGAACAGACACTGTACTGAAAATACTTTCATAAAAACATATTTCAAACAAAGTTTCTTACCTGCAGCCTAATGTAACGCATTTGAGTACGCACGCACACACACACACACACACACACACACACACACACACACACACACACACACACACACACACACACACACACACACACACACACACACACACACACACACACACACACACACACACACACACACACACACACACACACACACACACACACACACACACACACACACACACACACACACGTTCAGCGGCAATCGTCCGTTATATAGGCCTAGTAAATTGTCAGGCTGATAAAAGGCTCCGTGGTACGGCTCGACCACAGGTCCGTTGTAGCGGCTTAAATCCAAACCAAGTCCAAATAATGGATGTTGCATCGGTCTTTTTCACCAGCTCCTTATTTCACTTTACTCAAGATGATGATGACGCGTTGCAGCCGGTTGCAGCTCGTGGCTCTAAATTTCGCGGTTAGATTGCGTCATCAACATGAATTATCGCGATAGTGCAATATAATTAAAATCTCTATCGTAGGCCAATTTTGTATCGTTTATATTGCATATCGTCTCTATCGCCCATCCCTAAATGACGAGATTTAGAAGATCCACAGAATGTTTCTTTTAAAATTGTTACTTTTAAATTTGGCCTATTGCTTTGGACAACTCACCTGACCCTGCAACTTGAATACATAGGTAGATAAAAAAAAATGTCAGGAAGCTCTTGTCAGATGTTTTCACCGAAAACCCAAGACCAGATTTCCTCCCTAACTCATAAAAAGTCTAGACTATCAAATGAAAATGGAAAACAAAAATTCCCTGTGTCCAAAAAGAAAAACTTTCGAATCCCGTCTGCCAAATTCCAACTTAACATTCATGAAGTGTTTATTTTACTTGGCTGGAAGCACCTCCAACATCAGTCTTATAAGAGCGGCTGTTGCAGAATAAGGTCATTTCTTAGGAGATCTCTTGGAAGGCAAAGAGAAGTTTTTTTCTCTTTGCCTAGTAGGCACTAGTAGGCCATGTTTTTTTTTTTTTTAGAAAGATGGACTAAGAAAGGTCATGGCAAACAATTGATTACATTTAACAGTTGAGCATTATGCTTAAAATAAATAGGTAAAAGTGTTTTAAACTGACAATTAACACAAACTCCGACATGATCCTCAGGCCTTGCTTGTTGACACTTGTACCATTGCTAATCAGCCGCATATCAAATCCTCTCCTCATACGCTGCCCAGATCCCAGCTTCATTCTTGCTGCTGATCCAGCTGTCTGGGAAAGCATCTGTCAGGAGGGACCCAGGAAGGAACAATGCATTACGCCATGTTTGCTGTGTACTGTCATCCCTCATTGACAGCACATTGTCACACTTACACAGTGTCCTCTGAGCTGGGAACAAGCTAAGTAGCTGCTGCCTATAATATTAGCTCTTCCTGCCGCCTCTTATCATATAATCTGATGGGAACCTGATCCAAGTGGGGTTAATGTGGATCTCACAAAAAGGATGCCACAGTGTTCATTTTTAATTTAAGCGACTAATCAGTTTGATTCTGATAATGATGACAGACATAATGGTAACAATCTCTTGTCTTGCGATTGGTAGTTTCCCTATGTTGAAAACCTGCAGACCTGCAGTGATGGAAGCAAATGATGAAATATTTATTCCACCCTAAACCTAAACGCATGATCAAAACCATGGAGGGATAATCTCAAACAAATACAATTAATAAAGAAAAGAGAGGGATAATGTGCTTCCATAAAATTGGCTTTGCTGTGGGTCATAATTACACGACTCAGTAAGGGCCACTTTATTGGCTAATGGCAGGCTAATTGATTCATCCTAATGTTTTTCGAGCCTTGGGTCTGCTGGGCACTCCCTGTCCAATTGTACTGGTGAACTTACTTAGCCACCCGCAGACAAACATGGAAGGTTCTCCCAGGGATAAACAATTATCTATGTGTATGTGTGTTTGGACTCCCCTCCCCCTCAGTGAACACACATTTTCTGTATGTCTCTAATGGATGCCATTTCCCTTTTGGAGGCATTTCAAAGATGGCTTGTTGTCAGACAATTCCTTATTCATCCCTCCTGTTTTTGACAAGCAATTCTCACGAGGCATGCACCAGGCTTTATTGCTTCACTTTATTATTTGCGTTAATAATTGTGTTAATAATAAAAACGTGTAATTCTTACATTGGCTCTGATTCTGATGAATTTACTAAAAGCAGGATTGTTAGTGTAATGTTGGAGGGAAACCTTTACATCTGTTTTACTACAAAAAAGCATCCCTGCAAGAATGGATTAGGTCAGGATGGGTGTGCACTGGTCGGTGGTTTTACAGCTCTGTGTACACACAGACAGACAAAATGTCACTGACTGAGAAGACAAGAAAAGTAAACTAGAAGGACAGAACATGACATTTATTTAACCCCACAACATCTGGCCTTTTACAAATCAAATCGATATTTAATAAAAATCCAGGGTAATTGGCTTTGGAGAGGTAGATGTTTAACTGTCTGGTTGTGTATCTGAGAATATATAATATAAGGGAAAAAGCTTACGGTCTTTGATGAAAAGCTCGGAATACCATGCTCAAAAATGATTTACGTCCCTATTTGGGGGAAAGTAGCTTACCTAAACCCCCTTCTTCTCCCCCTTCGTTGCTTGTTTTCAGCAAACACATGTTCCCCATATATTAGTCATTCAAGAAGATTGGCTTATGGCCTCAGCTGAAGATGGGTGTGGGTATTAAAATATTAATTAAACTACTAGCAACAGAGATACATCATTTCAGAGCATCTCTGAGTTTGGGGTGAGTATTAGTTGAAGAAAGAACAGATAATTAACTCTCTCTTCTCTCTGAAGGGGAATGAACTGTGGCAAAATAAAAGTGGGTTAGCAGCCTGGGGCTAGCATCATAACTAGCCTCTTTGGAGAAATTCTATCACTTGGTAAGGACACAGGTTCGTAATGGATTGTCACATCATATCGCCAGGGCAATGGTGGTTATAAAATTGTGACCGGGAGGTTGTCGGTTCAATCCCCAGACCGACAGGATAAAAAAAAATGGGTGGGGAAAGTGTAAGTATACCTCCCTCATTACCTCTCTAACTGAGGTGCCCTTGAGTAAGATCCTTAACCCCAACTGCTCCAATGGAGCTGCTCAGCGACCATCAGATCAGACTGTGGTTGTACTGGGCAGCTTCCAGGTGTGAATGTGATCAGGGCGTTCCTGCAAAAGAGAGGTTGCCTCTCAGTGAACCCTCCCTGAATAAATAAAGGTTTAAAAAAAAAATACATGACTCATAATAAATATTAAAAATGACAGCAAATACAAGCAAGATCCAGTTCTAAAAATACACTTTTAAGTCAGTGACAATATTTGGTATCGTATCAAAAGCTTGTCAGGGGATTAAGATTTCTTCCAGGACACTGCTTGCATCTTCAAAATGATTCAGTTTTTTATGGCATAATAATATCAAACTGAAACAGCACACCATGCTCTGCAGTCCAGATATCTTATCCTATCAGATTAACGGAGGCAAATGGCAGGCTGTCAAAAACCATTACCATATGTAATCCCCTTCTAGATTTCGAAGACATGTCGACAGGGACTGTTGGCAAGGCAGTCTGTCGTGGCGACCGGGTGATTGGGGGGAAACGCCTGATGTTTAATTAATGATGTTGGGCTGTTCTGTCACAGTTAGAGAGATGGACGGTCAAATATAAAGGCCTCTGACTATCGGTTGCCTTAGTTCAAACTGGCAGACACCTTTGGAGGCCCACCGTTCTGCACCCAGATGCTGAAATGTGATCTGCAGTGTTACATCACAGGTAGCAGCACAGGGAGAGTCGGCCAAAAGTGACACGTGGTGCCGGTCAGGTGACAGCATGTCCAGGCAGATCAACAACGTCTGGCTTGACATTTCTAAAAGCACTTTGTGTAGAAAGGCAAAGGGCACAAGACTTTAAAGTGAGAACCTGTCAGGTTAGTTTTTCCTGAGAAAAAAATCTGGTGCACAGGAAGTGATGCTTCCTGTGTTTATAGGAGCATGGAAAGGAGAAGAAGGTGGTTGTTAGCATTAGCATCAACCACCATGATGCTAAAAACAAATAAATTACTAGTACCTAACAGGCCTGTAACTTTTCATTTTTTTTTTTATTAAAACTACTGTTTAAACATAGGGATTTTGTTTAAATTGAATGTTAATCAGAGTTAATCTTTATCAAAGGAAAAGACTAGAAAAGGTGGCACATACACAAACTGTCTGGAAAGTGCACTGTTTAAAGACATTAGCATTAATCAGGCAATATATATATATATATATATATATATATATATATTCATCATATCAAAGATATTTATAAAATTGAAACAGTATCTGGTACAATACCATTTTCACATTATTATCAAATATCATTCAATAATAATACCATTACTGAAGCCATTCTGCAGTCAACTTTTTTGGTTCCCCCATAATATTAAGTTGTCATTGTAATTTCATTGTTACCATCAGCTCTGGTACTGATCAATGTTGACGCTTAATGATACGACTAATCAGACTTGAATATTATTGCTTTAATGGCTTCTTGTGTATTAAAAAATGCACCAGATATTTAAAGGGATACTTTGCCAATTTTAAACCAGCTCTATGTCATCTTTGTGTGGGCATTGTGTTTAGATGAACTGTGTTTGGCTTCCCTCAATGACGCCTCTGCACGGCACAGCAGAGGTCTGTCGGGATCCGCTGGATGATGCAAAGCATGTCATCTGGTGGATCTCGGCAGACCTCTGCTGCTCTGCTCTGCAGGAAGCTCCGTGCACTGGGGCCACAGAGGGTAGCCTGAGGGAACACTGCTCAACTAAACTAGCTGCCATACTGCCATGACACAGAGCTGGGTTTAAATCAGCAAAATATCTCTTTTAAATCATCACTGAGTAATATGTTGTGGAGTTATTAAATAAAATCTGGATACGATTAAATGAATGTGTCTGATCTCAAATGTTTAGAGTGATATTCAGCATGTAGTCATACCTTTTAATAAACAGTGATGTAATCTTGTCTTGAATAATCAGTCTATCTTTAAAAACAGTCCAGTAGGTCTGATGAAAGCCAAATGCTTTTGCATTATTAACCCTTTCTGGTCAGGCCTGTCTGCTTGAATTTACAGTGACAGCCCTGGCCCTATTTGTTTGCATTGGTGCTTCAGTGAGCACACTTCATTGTGGCTTCAGCAGTTAATAAATCACAGTAGAAGCCCCCTCTCTCGACGCCAGCCTGTGCTACGGTGGTCCTGTCACAAGGCAGGCACCAGCGCCGAAGCGACAGCTACATGCTAATTCAACATCGGCATAATTCATTATACAGTCGCAAGTGTACTGGAATGGAAAGAGAACCAACATATACCAGGAGGAAGACGACAGGCATCAAACTGTTAAATCCTGCTCCCCTTAAGTCCCCTCTGTTTGCCTTTGTAAAGACTCAAGTCTTTGCACTCCTGCCATCAATAAAACAAAAATCCAATTATACATTACTTATTAGATATGCACAAAAAGCGCTATGGGATGTGTAAAGAATAACATTTACCCCATTTACTTTCAAAGTGTAGACACAAAGTCATGTAATTTATTTTAAGGGAAAAAGGGTTAACAGACACTGAAGACCATTACGAAGCAGCTGAGCTCCGTAACACTGTTGTTAAGAAATCTGCCTTTTTGTGAAATATGCTAATATATAGAGCCACTTACTTTAAGTCGTACAAAACCCAATGTAAAATGACATATCAAAAGGTAGAACAGAAGCTATTGCACTAAAGGGAAAATTAACAAAAAGATAAAGTCAATTAAACCGATAAGGCCTTGTGCTCTTCAGAGGGTGAAAACCAAGGGGAGTGGAGCTAACAGCCTTCACATTTAAGTGCTGTGCTGCCTTCTCATCCTCTATGTGGCCCCTCCACTTTGTAACCATCAGTTCAGATGAGAAAGAAATAGCATAGTCTTTGTTAAGAAATACTAATCACACACACACACACACACACACACACACACACACACACACACACACACACACACACACACACACGGTCATCTGCAGAAACCACTAATAAAGGTAATTAGAATTAGGTCCACCAAGGCCTTAGGGCCACTAGTAATGTACACAAAGTCTTTGGTACAGTGGACATGCACCTCTTATTGAAATGTACATCTGTCTGACACTAAATAAAACTTTTTTCTTTAGAAGGATGGTATGTGCTTGACCTAATCTAACTGTGTTCAGGATGTAGTTAACACAGACAGTGACACCATCAGCCTTTCATCTAACTCATCTTTTGTCAATGTGTACAAAGCCATAAAGAGTGCAAACAATTTTTCAAAAATAACATTTCAATATTTTTGATTGCACTAGACTTAACCAACAAAAAAGTTACCCTTTAAAATGAATACATTGCCTTCTTGCAACCCCTCATCACAGGTTGCATATGCCTATGAGCTGTGAGAAGTTTGAACACAGAAGTGATTTTCCTTTTTCAGATTACATTTTTCAATTTCTTGTAAAGTCAAATGCTTATGACTTATGATGTATTAAGGATATAAACAGTGTAACCCTTATAAAAACTCAAAATTGAATACATGTCATGCAGTCAGACTGAGAGTTGGAATCCAACTAAAATATGGATGAATCTGCCATGTTGTGGACCTGTTGCTGGACCAAGATCATCTGTCAATGTCAAATTGTCTTTCCAATTTTATTGGTTATCATGATATGATGCACTACCAGCAGCCAAACTTTTTCTGACACACTGCTATGCTATATGACAGGCCCTCTGCTCTGGCTACGGACAAGGATAACTAGAATACAAAGGAGAAGGTCGGTTGTCTTATGCATAGCTAGTGTCCATGGCATTGACTTACAGTCTGTTTTACAGTATTCTATATATTCTACCATGAACATATAGATTATATTGTACCACTAGGTCTCTTCAACACAACCAACCCTCTATGTATGGAATCATAAAGAATTTGGTGCAGTTTATTTGCCATTTAAGTCAGAAATGAGCTCTTTTGGTTTCTGATTGGCTTTTTGAAAGATACAATTTGGGTAATTTCATACTTGTTGTCAGTATCCACTCTTTGATTCTGAATTCATGAACGCAATGTTGTCAACTGGTAGATGTTGATGACCAAATTTGCAATTTTGAGATGTCCAATATCAACAACCACATTTATGTTTATCCTAAATCAGGCGAGATTTCTGTTGTTCTACCTGTGATAAAATGCAGTTTAAGGAAGTAAAACCAGTTCATCTCTCAATGAAACCTGGTTGGGTTTATTCCACTGTTCAAATCCCAGCCCACATAAAGGATGAGTAGCAGTTAAAGAGCATCCAGACGAGTGTCCTGTGTGTCCCACATGAGATAGTGAGCGTCCAGCAGCGTGCCTCAGACTGGGGCCTTCCATGGCCTTGGGCAGTGTGTTGACTGGGCCTGCCATGTCATTAACAGTCGCCTTGATATGCTCTACCTTATTAAAGCCATTCCTTCAAGGAGAGCAGACGAACATGTCACAGTGTAAAACCAGGCCAAGGAGTGAAGGTGACCACACTGCCACCCTCAGCTTCTGCAGGGGGCAGGGGGTGGGTGGGAATACGAGAACAGTGCAGTGGCTTTGTTGTCAGCCTCATCCCGGACCCCCTGATGTCCCTGTGATTCCCTTGTCAGTCTGTGTTAATGGAACTCACAGTGGTTATGCTCCTTCACATTCTTATCTCCTGTAGCAGGACAGTCACAGAGCCCAGCAGTGTCTGTTTAGCCTCGGCTGACCAGGAGACAACTGCTGTGTTGAATATTGACAATGTCTTTCCTGTCAGTAAGAAATATGTCCAGGATGAATTACTTAGGAATGCTGAAACTCAACAAATCTACTCACAACTTCAGTACACATTGGCCTTATATAATTTGACCAGTATTAACTGATGCAGAGAATTATTAGAGGTTAACTTAATTTGACTAGTTGCTCAGTAAAAAAGTCCTGTAAACCCAGAGAAATCCGATCGTGATGCCTGGCAGCTTCCACCTCTGTCCCATTCCATCTATTTGACTACACACACTTGTGTGCATTTTTCATAGAGCACAGCTCTCCTACTGCCAACCAGTTTATGTAAAAGTGATTAACAGTAATTAATCCTTAATCACCATGATTAGCCAAGTCGCAGTAAATTAAGCCACATCTGGAGCAGCTGAGGGCTTGAGAGTGGCAGCGGGCATGCTGGGTGTGAATGCTGTTGACTGAGGTCTACCTAAAACATCTGAAGGCAAACAGCACAAGGCTCATCTCAACTGCTTGTTTGGACTTTGTGCTGTTAAGTGGCATGTCAATTCATAGAGTAACCCTCTGAAGAGCAAATTTATTTTATGGTGGTTGTGTAACAAATGTCCAAAAACATAAAAACAAATGAATTAATCATAAATGTTTGTGTAGTTGTTCTTGATAATTCTTTATGCAACTAATCATACTGTGCAAAGTATAGGTGTGCAATTAAACCTACTGGCAACAAACTCTCAACACAATGTTATAGCTAATTGATTGAAGTTTGAAAAATCTGTCACTCGATATTCATTTAATTTAGGGCTGTCAAGCGATTAATTTTTTTTAATCGTGATTAATCGCTGAATTTCTATAGTTAATCACGATTAATCGCATGTTTTATCACATGATTAAAATTCTATTATTTTGCATTTCAGAACAGTTTTTAAGTACATATTAACAATGGAAAGCAATTGGAAACCATAACCCTTACCAGTGTATCTTGATTGGGAATCAAATGAATGCAAAGAAAGTGACTTTATGAACTTGATTTTAAGATTTGTATTGTTTATTATTTATTTATTTACTGTAAACAAAAGAAAAATGTGTGAATCTAGTCACACATTTGAATCTAGAGTCAATAAAGTGTGCAGTAACTCCTAAATAATTGTGATTACTCACCGATGTCCAGTGATCACCCTGCATCACTTTGCAGCAGTTCCAGTTTGGCTGCTTTCTCCGTGTCGTACAGGCTGTGTATGAGTGCGTGAAACTACTGTCCCCCTCGACAGCAATGTATAAGACGGGTCAGAACATGCCAACCGTAGTCTTTAAGACCCGAGTCTTCTACGATGCTGACAGGTCTGCAGTTAGTTGTCACCCATTTTGCAAGAGCGGTAGTCGTTTTTTGGGATTTGGTTTCATCCGCAGGTCGGCAAGTAGCACTCTCTTTGCCTGAGCCTGATAGCATCAACATGAGTCACGTTAACTGTACTAATATGCTTAGCTCGTAGGTGGTAGCTCAAGCTTGACGTGCTTCAGTGATATTTTAATTCGCCTTTACACAATGTGCATGTGGCTTTCGACCCGTCCGGGAGTTTTGGAAAATAAAAAGCCCCATTCAGAATTTCGTTGCTGCTGTCTTTCTCCATCATGCCTGCAGCCTGCAGCAGCAGGATGTGTTACGAGGAAGTACGGCAAAGTGCGGCAAAGGGTCAAATTGTAGCCTGTTAGGTATGACGCGAAGCCGAATGAAGTGAAAAAAAATAACAAATAAATGGTGGCATGCGATTAAAAAAAATTAACGCGTTATGTTCGGCCCTTAACCGCATCACGATTAACGACAACTGACAACTCTATTTAATTACATAAACACATAACATTGACAAACAATTTTGATAGGTAGGCAAACTGTATGTAATGTAGACACTGTTTCTCAAACTTTAACATTTCTGTACAGCAATTCCTTGTCACTTATTATACCACGATACCAATATATCTGTGAGAAGATAATATCGGCAATATATCGTCCTCGCCAATGTATCAGTTGGCTCTAATCTCTGTGTCATTTAGAGTCATCACATCCAAATGTGAGCCCAAATATGAGCAAAGGTGGCATTCTGCAACATGAAACTATTATTGCAGTGTTATATGATGAACGCTGTTGCATAAATATGGTAATTTTGAATTATGCATGTGTGAATGACCCAAGAAATATGGGAAATATAAATAAGAGAAAGTATATATATATATATATAAAAGAAGAAAGCATCATTGTAGTAACTGATAGTAAGAATTCATCATTTTTTATTCTTATAATTTACCATGTTAAGAGCAAATTAAGCAAATATTGAGTGCTGATTTACACTGTATGTCTATTTCCTATATGTTTATGTATAACAATTGATGATGTATAAACATTTCACAATAGAAAATTACTATAAAAATGTAGTACCTTGACTATGGCTAACAATATAATACAATAATGACAAGATGAGGTCTATGAATAAATGAGTGATTTCTGAACAATTACATTTCCATAAATACATTTTATCGAAATCTGTGGTGACTAAGACAGCCTTCCAAGAAACCAAGAAACTGACCTTCAATATCTACAGTAAACAGACACCAGATCAGAATCCCCATATTCACTAGGACACACACACACACACACACACACACACACACACACACACACACACACACACACACACACACACACACACACACACACACACAACACTGCATTGTTGATTGGCTGAGTTGCCTGAAGATGTCTCGTGTGTAGCAGCAGTGGCAGCGGCGCCTCTCTGTAGCTTTTTCCTGCCAGATAAATGATGCAGGAGGACTGGTTGTGTGCTGGGGAACTGGTTCCATCACAGCGGGTGTGCTGTTTCTCTTAGCCCAATGTTTCTCTTGTGCCCCCTGGAGAGTTTTCTCTCTGCGCCCCAGTCTCTCCCTGTTACACAGCTCCAGATTAATTACACACTTTAATGAGCTGAATTATTAATGGGGCTCTTACTTGGCAGTTTAAGGAAATGCAGAGGAGAAGACAGCGTTGAGCATGGGGGATCGGGGCTCTCATTAAAACATCACACAACGCCTTTGGGGCCGGTGTTATTTAGCCAAAGAAATAATAGGATTTGGTATTTTATATATCAGGAACAGTGAAGCTGTTTGAGTATGAATCCACAGCGAGAGATAGAGAGAAGAGCCCTACAGAGACCCGTGTACAACATTATGTCATTATGATGTCAGGCCCAAGGAAAATGAAAGGCCATCTAATACAGCCACGAGACAAGCTTTCCTTTCTGATTTTTCAGCACAGATGGGAGCAATATTATCTGAAATGAGGTATACTAAAGCAGTAGTGAAATGAATGAGAAGAAAGGCCATTTCTAGGTAAATATGTCTCATTCCCTTCTCCCTCAAAAAGGGACAGTTTTTTACGATGATGTTAAAATTAGGAGTATGGGAAATTGTCATCATAAAAGCTGCCAAAATCGGCATGAATATGAGATTATTCACATAATATCACACTTGCTGATAAGAGAACATCCCACAGTGAAGAGACATGACATGAAACCATGAAACAAGTTCCAGAGTTGTTCCTGCAGGTCTAAATTTGTATTTCTGCTGAAGCAAAATTCAATCTCCTCACCCTGACTATGTATGATGTGTGTATTTACATGTGTGTAATGTATTCAATAAGAATGTTACAATGTTGGGAACATGTCCAAAGCATTGTTAAAGATGACATATATGATCTGACAGTGTTGTAAAAGAACAGAAAAAGGCAATTTGTTCTTTTAATGCACTTTAATGTGTCAGAGAACAGAGCTATCTCTTTTCTATTTTTTGACAAAGCATCTTCATCAAGAAGCTCTTATATTTCCGGTGTGATGATTGTGTTTATCAGACAGGATTCACTGTGATGGCAATCACAAGCTACATGTCTTGAGAGCACCAAACGGCTTTCATGCTCGCTTGTGTAATCCACAGTGGGATCCCAGGGGATCTCTCTCTCTCTATTTGTGTACAAGCTGCTGCCAGTGCTGACTGTCCCTGGTGTTTGGTAAGAAACAATATCAGCCTCATTGCACAGTCATATTACATTACAGCCCAACACTATGCTCTGAATGGATTTTGGCTTTATTGCCATATTTGGTAAGACACTTCAGGAGAACTGATGACATAGCGCCTGACAAATAAGATTGAAATCTGACTGATGATTTCGCATCTGTGCCTCAGTGATACAGCACATCCCTGATTAGTAATCACTGTGAAGAGTAATCAGATGACCTAGAATGGCCTGGGTGCCCGTGCAGGCTGGCGTCTGGATGGGACAGTGTCTTTGTGTAGCCCTACAGCTCCAGACACAAAGCCCCGGGGAAACTGCTACCGCAGTGCTGCTAAACACCCCCTTGTAGCCGATGAAAACCACACAAGTTTCTGCTCAAAAAGATGGCCAAGCGGCTCATTATGCGGGTCCTATTTGGGTCAAAGAGTAGATGCAAATGTAGGTCAGAAGGAATCCTTATTGTCAATCAAGAAAGAAGAGAGGAAAGGGAGGAGTAATGGAGGAGGATGGAGAGAGTGTCTCCCCCGGTGAAAGATTGTGCTTACTGCTCTCAGCAGCCCATCCCCTAGACAGAGGGTATCAAATCATAAGCAGAGGATAGGAGTGGTGCTAAGCTTCAATGAGGAAACTTAATTAGACTCACACTTGTGAGGTTAATTTGAGCTAACTGACGCGAGTGAAAAAGCATTAAAATGTTTCTGTAGCAAGACGGATCCAACATCAAGCTCTGTTTTCAGTCTTGTGTCACCTGATATATATCACCACCAGACCGATGAAGCTATTTCCCATCTAGCCTATCCTGCATTTTTTTGCATTTGGATGATGAGGTCGGTCTGACCTACATGCTGCAGACCTCCAGAGAGACCAGGATCTAACTCCTCCACTAACCTAAAAGGGAGTAAACTGTACATTGTCACCGTAAAGCAAGATGCACTGTCACATTTCCTGACTTGTGGTTTCCTTATTTTAAGTACAAGATTGTTGAAGTACATCATCTTTTCTTACTCTTGCACTTTTGGCCAATTCCAGCTCCTCTCTGAAAATCTCAGCAGCAGCGGCTCCTCAAACTCTGTAGCACTTAATTTCACCTCATACTGAGTTTAGATGCAGCACTAACTGCCTAGAGGTTGACACTTGTCTGAATAATGTTATGTTAATGCTCTAGTCTACCTGTATTTACCCCTAAGTGCAGCAAGCAATCTGTTGATTGCGAGAAAGCAATTTTCCTGAAAGAGGGGGAGAGTGGGCCATGAGAAAGACTGAATGAGAAGGTAACAAGAGATCTTCTTTAAGCTGCAGCAAAAGCAATTTACAGAGGACGACAATTTTCTCTGGTTGTGAAAAGAGGCGCTCTCTCTAATTGTGCCTACGTTGAGCCATCAAGATGGGGATACAGAAAATAGCAAAGCAGGCTCTCACGTATCCCAGAGCAACTTAGAGGTATAAGCAGGAAAACAGCTATAAAACCTTCCTTTTATTTAGTCAGGGATATTTTTTTGTAAATAAATTCAAATGCCCATTCATTCCGTAAATAGAATCCTACTTTTTGGGCATTTTTCAGCCTTTATGTTTGACATGAAGACATGAAAGGGGAGAGAGAGGGGAAATGACATGCAGCAAAGGTCCGTAGGTCGGAGTCAAACCCCAGCCTGCTGCATCGAGGAGTAAACCTCTACATATGGGCGCCTGCTCTACCAACTGAGCTATCTGGGAGCCCAGATAGAATACTTCTGTAGAAGAATAGCTCACACAAACACAGTAATAGCTTGGGTGCATTGTGTTTTCCAGCTGAGGCTAATTCCTTTTAGGTTCTACATTATATGTAACAAACAGTACAACCAAACAAAATTACATAGATAGATAGATAGATAGATAGATAGATAGATAGATAGATAGATGGACATTTTATTCATCCTGAGGGAAATTGAAGGCATCCAGTAGCTTAGACAACCATAACACAACAAACACACATACACACATACTGTATATCTCACATACATAAAAATCACTCACAGAAATGTAAGTGTAAGTATGTGAGTTAAAAGGTGCTATGGTAGACTGTGTGCAATTGTGGTAGTGCAAAAGAGAACAGTGCAGGGATTGAACAGTGCAATAGTTTATTATTAAATATTAACTATGACTATGAAACGACAAGAATATAATTAGAATTGCTTTTCAAACAAGAAAAAAAATAATATACGTTAAGAACAATATATAACAGGGAATATGTTATAAGATGTAGATGTTATGACCACAGTCCAGATGTGTATACATACTGTAAAATAACGAATGGCCTCCATCTCCCTGCTCTTGTTTCTTTTCTCATGCACAGGAATGAAGCAACTCCAAATCCTATAATTGAATTGTCCTTTTAATTTGTTTGTTGGTACTTTTGTTGCCCGAGAAGGCAGATGTAGAAATGAATTGCTCTTTCTGACAAGGAGTCGGGCTGGTGCTTGTATAAATGTGTGTGTGTGTGTGTGTGTGTGTTGATGGGGTGACAAGGCTTCTAAAAATAAAGCAGCAGAACCGTGTGTGGTGCCAGATTGGGCTCAGTGCTGTGCTCCTCTCGCTTTGGCTCGACTTCTATCTGCCCGTGTGATAAAGCTGCTAACAGGCCTTTATCGGGGAGCAAGGGGAAATATGCTCCTGCCAGATTAGGCCCCAGACTCTGCCAAGGTTATAAACAGCCTGTTATCTGTGTCCCAAACAGAGTAATCCACGCTCTATCAGCACCCAAACATATGGGCCACACAGAGCAGAGATAGCCTCTGATGGACACTTGGTTTTAATTGCAATGAGAGCCAGTGGAGCATCTCTGGGAGAGAAAAAGGACATAAAAAAAACTCTGTTATTGTGGACATGTCCCAGCCCTGGTGTAGCTGGCCAACATTCACAAAGACCAACCTCGACCTTTCTGCATTGCTGCACCTGCTCCTTCCTGTGTGCTCAGGCGATAGCATGAATGAGCAGGGCAGCGTCAATGTTACATTTCCAGGAATCTATTAAAGCCCTGCTGGATATTTGTTTCCCACTCAAATTAATATTTTCCCTTTTCATTCGTTGTCATTTGGTGTCTTTGTGCATTCCGCCAGCATGCTTAATTACATCTTGGCAGCAGTATGCATTAATTTGATTAGGCGCTGATGGGCTATTTTCAGTTCTCAACACAACACGGCTATTCTTCAGCTGATGTTTCACAAAACATCAGTCCTCAGATGCACTGTCTCTCTAATCAATAACAAACTTAAACTTCCCCAGACATTTTTCTTAGTTAACAAGAGCCACTCAGAAGCTAACACACAGTAAAATTCTGAGTGAAGTGAGGACAGCAGACAGAGATGTTGGAGGGTGAACTAAGTCTTTCAGCCCTGCAGGAACTGTGTAGTGCCTGTGTTGAAAAGACAGCTGTTATTGGGAACAATTATATCTATATTTCAGAGTTACAGCTTAGGCCAAAGAATACCTCTTTGTTCAAACTAGTTTTAATGGACGTTGACTGCAAAATCTGTATGCCTGCATTGATTCATTCTTTGGCCACTTGGGGGCCATGGAACAAATTGCGAACACAATATAGACATATTGCCATCTTAAAAGTTTGAATTCAGTTGCCAAGTTACACATCTTTCAGACAAAAAGCAACATTAACATTCATTTAGAGTCATATTCGTGTCCACCTGATTAGTATAAGTTCCATATTTACTCTGCTTTTAGCTGTGGTTTGGTCTGCACCAGCTCCAGCTTGAGCGGCTAAATACTCCACCATGTTTGCCTGGAAACAGGGTTGATGAGAGAGGTGAGACTGAACCAAAACAATAAAGTTACGAGCTGAACGATGCTAAAACGCGCTTTACACAGTACATGTAGTCATTTGATCCAGTGTTAACACAAAAACAAGAAGCAATTGTGCCTTTTTCAAATTAATATGCAAGGATGTTAGGTGCTTAATTCTACTATTGTTAAATTAGAATTGAAACTGCAAAAAAGGAGTAGACTGGAACAAGAAGTCAGACATCAGACTCAGGTTAGCCAAACTTATTTTGAAAATATAAATGACATACTGTTTTAATTTTGAGCTACTGTTTGTGCAATGAAGGATTACTGCCGATATTTTGGGTGTGCTAACTTCCAGTTTTACCTCAAAGTTAAGTGGTATAGATAATCTGGCTTGTTTATAACGTGTCTGATTGTCTGACCGCTTAAGTTTTCGGCCCCATCTCACTTAGTTTTAATGATGTCGCCGTGTTCCCAGATCTTACTTTTGTGAGTACAGTGTTATCTGGATCGATTAGTTAATTAATCAATTACTCGTCCTGAAGAAAATTTAACAGCAAGTATTTATATAATGGATATACATTTTGTTATATATACATTTTTATAATTTTTGTTTTGTTTTTGTTTTGTTTGTCTTGATAGTAAACTGAATATATTTTTGGTTTTGGACTGCTGGTTGGAGAAAACAAGCAATTTGAACATGTCACGAGTATTTAATTGTATTTTTTTAACCGGGTATTTTGTTGTATGTTACAGATCACACGATTAATTAATTAATCAAGAAAGTTAGTTGCAGCCCAAGTGTTATAACAATAGAAATGATAGGCAAAACTACAAAAGCATGGGCCAAGTTGTAATAAACCAGAATACTTTTTTTAATTGTGTCTGTTCATGACATGTAACTAACCAAAATACAACAGGAAAATACATTCAATGCTTAATACTAGGACACTATTTATTGTATTCCATCACCATTTAAGACTGTACATTCACCTCTTTCTCTGTGATGCATGATCTGTAACGAGCAGCAGTTCCTGAATTAATGAGGATTGAGGTAAATCAGGGCGAGATTGAGACCCTCTACTACTCTCTGTCTCCTCATATAAGCAGCAGGATGCTCTTTCTGTCGACAGAGCTGTGATCTGAATACCTCCGCCTTCATAAAAGATTCAGGCCTTATTGACTTCCTACTTTGGTTTCCCCGCAGAGCCTACTTTCCCGGCTCCTTTTAAATTCAGCTTTCGTGGCTGAGGATGCACACCTGCCTTGGGAAAAAAGTCTCTGGCTTAACACAGGGCTTTAATAGCCCTCCCTGAACCACATCTAGAACATATCTTTTTCTGTGCAGGAAATGTACACCTTATTTTAGTGCATTATCAGAAGATGACCCTGGAAATAAAAATAAAACCCTGTGTATCTGATAAACTGAAATAATAAACATAAAAGAGCCAGTTTTGAACCATTGTATTGCCAAATTTACTATTCACTCAACTGTTACTGATTTACAGGGTCAGTTGGGGATTATTGGCATTATAAAATACCACATCCCATCTGTTGTGCTAAATATTGATATATCATGTTCCTTTTAGTTCAGCATCTGTTACCTGCTCTTTACTGCACATCATTACTGACTGCAGCATTTAAACCACACAGGCTGAGCTCATCTGTGTCTCTATATAATATTTCAAACACAACCTACACAAAAGGCCACAAAGTCTAATAAATTCCTCATTTTATATACTGCCCCCAGATTTCTAAGTCCTGTCCAATAAAGTTTTAAATGTCATGAAGGACCTATAATAAAGAGAGTATAAACCAGAGCCAAGAAAACCATACAGTGCTCTGTCCCTTATCGTTTTATCTGATAAAGTTTTATATATTTTACATCAACTATAAAATGGTTTGGAAACCAACAAGGGGATAATTGACCAACTTTACTGTTATGGTGATATGTCCCAACAGATCATTTCTCTTTTCTGACAGTAAATGAGAAAGTCTTTCAGCAAGCCTGTGCAGTCTGAATGAATCATATTAACATATATGTATATGTTTTATATTTTAGGATTTGTCTAAAAACAGAACTTGTGATATATGTATGATACATAATAACAAAAATACTCTCAGGTTGACGCTCAAAGTAAAAAATACCCATAAAGAAATCAAGCAGCGCAGCGTGTTATTGACCTCTAAAAGCAGCACTGACCTTCTGCCCAGGATTTCCAGGTTGTGACAAACTGAACAAACTAAAGCAGACCAGCATCTCCAAGGCACAGTATTTCACACTTGGGTAGAGGCAGAGGATCGGCCTTTAATGACACACAGTCACCTGGAATGAACATGCAGCACTGGAAATAGACCGGAAACTCAACCTCTGCACAAGCCAAAAACCTGGTGATGCTTGCTTGTCAGCCAAACAAATCCTACCACTGCAGAGAGAGACAAACCCCCAACCATGTCTCAATCATACAAACCAAACATGATCCAAGTATGTTATTCACTGAGTTATAATGCTGACACTATCACTGAGTGAAGTGTGCAGATACTGCAGCACACTTCAGTCAGCTGATGTGCTGTCCAGTGATATGTGATAACACTGTAGATGGCACAAAAAGCCCATCTTTGGATTTTCTGTCCGTGTTGTGTGCAGTTACCAACAAAACACTACACTCGCTGTACAACAAAATCCTCATCAAAACTAAGTCATATTTCTGTTGTGAGTGAATGGGATATGAGGTTTACAGTTCCAGTGAATCAAAGGACCCAGTAAACAATAGGGATGGCTATTGAAGTTTTGCAATACTAGTGTTGACATTTTTGGAACCAAATGACATGCAAATAATTGTTTGTTGCAAACCTAAAAAATATAGCATATATCACAGATTGGATATTACTAATCAGCTGATAACCACACAGCTGTGAACAAACCAGTGATTGTGAAGCATGAATGAAACTGATGCCAATCAGCTAATACAAATGTTTAACTTCTAAATACAAGCATTTGTACAATAACTTTACCTTACATAAAAGAATATAATTGAATTAAAAAAAATAAAAAAAAATAAATATATATATATATATATATATATATATATATATATATATATATATATATATATATATATATATATATATATAATAAAGAATAAATAAAAAACTATTTGATCAAAGAAAGCACAGACATTCAAGGCCAGCTGTTGGTGCTATGGACACATTTTGGTCAGTACCAAAAAAGTATCAAGGTTCAATACCAAGCCCTCATAAGCACTTGTTTTTAGGATTTAGTTTTAAATCACTACTGCCTTCGACTTTTCTACACATTTAACATGACTTATAGGTCACTTACATAGTATTAATACTGAGTGCTTTCCCATTGATTGTGCTTCCCTGTCAGTGGAAGTGACATGGCTGGTTTGCTGCTTGGAGACAGGCCATTTCATACATAAAGTAACTCACCTGTGCCATGTGCAAAGACTCCCAGTATTGAATTCCACCTCCCAAAATGGATTCACCCCTCCAGCAATAAATTCCCTGGCTTCCACCAGTCTGCTATGACAAAGGGCGTAAAGGCAAGCAGCACTGAGGTTAAGGCTCCAGTCTCCTAATGAGCTTCTCTGTTGTATGTTCTCTAGTATGTTGCATAAACCCATTACCTACCACATTACCTCATTCATTTCTTATATGTTTATAGCTTCCCTCTCCCAAGAGACACGGCTCGTGGTATACTGTATGCACATATGCACTTATACAGTCTCACAGTAAAAGTCTATAATGTTTCTATTTCACATAGCCATTGAGTTGACCCTGAGATATCAGGCTAACTGAGGGAAAGAAAAAAATCTGCTGGCAGGAGATCTATTCTCAGAAAAGACAAAGAGACAAAAACAAAAAGAGAGAAGGAAAGAAAATGTCCCCCCTCGCAGTAGCATTATCTCAGTATGTGGCAACTATTGCAGCGTAGGATGAAAGACGCAGGTGGTAGTGAGCTCCACTGTGCCTCAAGCTAATTTGCAGATGCAATCCAGAATGATCGTGTCTCCAGATTCTCTCTCAATTTGCCTGATGGTTTGACTACAGTAAATTCTCAAATACATGCAGGGATTCAAATAATCACCAAGTCAGATGTTTCACATTGAAAGCTACCAGCAAAAGAAAATAATTGTGCTCCTTGAGCTGCTGAAAGTCTTTTAATACGAAGTGTTGTTTCATTGACATTAGCTTAAAGATGCAGTAGGTAAGACTTATAAAACCAACTTTCTGTCATATTTGCTGAAGCTGACCCTATGTTCCAGTAGAACAACATAAAGCAGTTCATTAAAAAAAAAAATCTGGTTCCTCTGGCACCACCTCCAGCCTGTAGTGCGATTTGCAAAAATCCACAGCTCCCTGTTCATTTGCACCAATCAGGGCAAGGGGGGGTGTCTAACTGCGTGTCAATCACTGCTCATGCACACACATTCATTTTCCCTTGTGGGGGGAGAGGCTCAGGAGACTGTTTGGCCTCTAGCAGAAAGGGAGGGAGGGACTGAGAAGTTGTTGATGTTCAAATTCTTTGGCTAAGTCCTGGATCTTCATAATCCTACCTACAGCACCTTTAACTGTAATCAATAAAACAGCAAGGTAGAAGTGACTGGATTTTCTCTTTTGAACCATAGAATGTAGACTGTGTGACCATTGGTTTGTGGACCGCTGTCTTGAAGCCTTCAGTTTGGCAATTTGGTCCTCGCCATCTTGTTTTTTTTGTAACCGGACTTGACAATTTTTGGATGACAGGGTGGAGCTGGGAAAGCAGACGCAGCCAAGCCAGTGTTGTTTATGGTTGCAATGGCGCTGCGCTAAGTTAAAGAGGTAAAGTTGCTGATTTTTAACCCTTCGGCAGCGAGTTATCCAGTGGAGCTTTACCGGCGGGTAAACGCTGACCTCTGGGTACTGCCGCCATTCATCCCGCAGTACACAGAAAATTTACAAACTTGTCCTTAAGTTCCAAGTTAACATTAGCAGTAGCTAGCTAGCTTGATTACTTTGATGAAGTGAAAACACACAGTGAGTTGAAGTTCTTCGGTTCTTCGTTAATTCTTAAAGTTTAAGATGAAACACCCCAAAAAAAATTTCACAGCTATTTTAATGTACACAGTGCCATGGATACGCATTGCTAAGCCTCTGTCTTGATTAACAGCTCGGTGTGTAGCCACACCCTAAACAAATCCTCTGCTTTATTGTCAATTTTAAAATAAATGGGACCATAATTTCCAAAATGAACATCATGTTGTATAAAAGAAGACTTGGAACTAGCAATTGAGACCATAAACCGATAGAATAGATAGAATGCAGGTTTAAGGCACTTTTGCAATGGCTTTACTTTTCAGGCCTGAAAGATTTGTGTTTTGAACACAAAATCTCATACTAATAATTATGGGAGAGTGACAGCATGACAGCTCACAAGCGTTCTCTGGCTATTTTTCAGGTTGCGACGTCTGTGCCCTGAGATAAACAAAGTTCAAGTTTGGGAACGCGCACCGCATGTCATGCTTGTTCTTGACAGAAGCAGATCTTGCCCTCTGTAGTATATATATATATATATATATATATATATATATATATATATATATACACATCATATATAAATGCATATTTACCTTTGAGCTGCCTGGAACACAAATTAATGTAAACATCATTCAATATCTCTATTCACAAGCATAAGGAGCACACTTTATCTAAGTATCTTAGATTTTTTGTGGGCCAAAAATTAAGGGCTTTCATGTAACAAACCACTTCATACAGTGTTGTGTTGATTGATTGTGGATGCTGAATAAATCTTGTCAATTATCATTTAGGCTGTACTAATCCTCTGCCTTTTCCCAAACAGAGAACATTTATGCCTGTGGAAGACAATATTAAATTACTGCGACAGCCGATGCTTCATGTGTGTCGCAAACCGAGGACATGCGTGTTAGCAGAAGGATTTCAAATTCATGACACCTTAGTTGGAAAGCATTTGGGCCTTTATTTCAGCACGGTGTCAGAACACTTTATTTTGTCACCATAAATCAACAGTGAGCCCCGAAACAATAGACTTATTTCTCAAGCGAGCAGCTCATTCCAAACTGCGGAGGGAGACTGTGACTCTGAATAAAGTACTCAATATGGCACAAGTGTTTACATGGGTATCAATATTTAATCAAAGTTAAAGGCAGCTGCAATTCACAGAGACAATGGATAGAGTTTATATGGAGCAACGTTGCCATCAGCCAAACAATTTGTGGAGTTTGCATGACTTCCTTGGCACTTAAAGGAAAAAGTAAACAATGACATCAAATCAAGGCCAATTGGGATTCTGTACCCTGAGCCTGTACGCAATAACTAAATCTTCCATTATGATGAGAATCACAAGATTCTCTATTGTGTTTAGTTGATTCATCACTCACTTCTCCCACTTCTATGGCAACTAGGGCCGAGGACATTGATGTCTACTGTCAATGTTATTGTTTGTCAGGCTGAGTCAGTATGTGACGTTTCAATCCAAGCCATTTGGACTTCGTTAAATCTCTGACCACAGCTCTCACACATCAATCAAAGGAAACATTGTGAGCAAATGTGTCCCCTGTTATAATTGGATGCAGCCCTTTTTTCAATCACACAGTGACAGTGTTGATGTACTGGAAAATTGTTATGCAACCTGCAGCGAATCATTCTGTTTGAAGAGGGAATGTCTGCAATATGAAATCCATATGAATGTTTGAAAACCTCTTCCAAGTTACCATAAAAAAAGAAAGAATCTTCTAATAAATTGCTATAGAAAATTGTCACCATCTTTCTCTTCCTTCAGAGGAGGGATGTGAGGCTTGGCTAGGCTACGGTCTTCTGCATGGGGCTCCCTTCTCTCCTCTTCTCTTCCAAGACTAAGTTAAAACAGAGCATCAAAATCCCAGCTTTAATAATTGAGCGAGAGACTGCAGGGTACTCTGCTCAGGTCTTCTTGATGTGAAGAGTCCTTAAAAGATGCATGGATGCCTCCCCAGAGGGAGATGGAAGGGTTTCATGGAGCTGAGGCTCTGTACACAAAGATTATGTATGCATCTGCTAAAGCAAGATGACCAGAAAAATGCTCAGAGGACCATTATTCTCCACAGAGCGGTTTGAGGGATGGGAACCAAGCTGATAAGATACTATCAATATTCATGCCTCTAAATCAATTATATCCCCATGTACTTCAAATGCAAATCATTTGGCAAGCAAATTCAGAGTGACTCTGCAGACTGCAATAATTGAATGCGGGATATACAAAGCTAGGTAAACAAGCACTTAGACACAGACTTAGCTTTAGAGGAAGAGCGATAAGAATTCCAGTAAACATAAATGTGTCAGCTTTTTACAGCAAACACATTCAGGGGTTTCTAGTTAACTCCAGAAACCCGGCTGGAGCTCGAGCTGTGTCTTTAAAATGTTATCTCTGACTCAGATGTATTGCTTTCTCCTCACTCCACCATTAAGGCTAGAGCCTAAATTATTGATCCCCTGCCTTCATCAGCATAGCAGTCACGTCTGAGCGCAGGGGATCTAACTCTGGCTGTGTCCCCATGCTCCAGCCACTGAAATAATTAGGAGGAGTTCTCATTAAGGGAGAATGAAAGGTTGAGAAACAGAGGAGGGGAGAGCAGCCTGAGGGGCATTCTGGGTGTTTAATGTCTTTCCGTGGGCCTCAAGATCATTCTGATCAAATCCTGAGGCTGTGTCTAAAGACGACAGGTCGTGCTGCAGAAAAATATGCATGCTGTGTGGACACCCAAAAAATACATAAAGACATCAAGACAGAAGAGTGATGCATAAATAAAGATGCTGCACTGGGCAAACAAATTAATAATACATTGTTGGGATTGGGATCAATAGCATCAGTGCATAACCTCAGCTATATAAATAAGGCAAAAAAGACTACCATGCAGTATGTTTAGCAAATGTAGTAGTGTGAATGAAGTGGAGCAATCCCTGCTCAGCTTGTTTTATTTTAGCTCCTGAGGGAATCCACAGGGCTTTGGGGCCCCAAGGTAGTTTCCTTCTTAACGCTTAGTGAATCATACAGCCAAAAACTACACTGTCAGTGTGTGTGCATGTATATGTGCTTGTTTGTGATTGTGCTGTAAATGGAATGCAGAATGTTAACTTTGAACAGAAAGGTTGAAAGTTAAATGAATAAATTGTACAATGGCAGCATAATGAATATTTGATTTGTAACTATTTATGGAAGCCGAAGAGATTTTAGAATGTATCTGCTAGAAATAACAATGTGCTATATGTGCCAACACTACACATGAGCAACAAAACACCTTTGATTTGACTCAGCCCAAGATACATAACTAAATTAGACCACAGAGGCAGCAATATGGAGATTTCCTCATTCATTTTTCAATATAAGAGCGCTCTGCAAAGAAATTGCATTGTCATGTTTCACGTGGAAGGAAACACTGAACAAAGCCTGTAAACTGAGTTTGCAAATACACCAACTGAGGAATTTGCATGCTACAGTTACATTCAAGCCAAAATGGCTTTTGCAATGGCTAGTGAAATCCATGAATCTTTTTGTCACTTTGTGCTTTCACTGTCGTCTCGCCTCACGCTGAGACTCTTGAGCTTTCTAAGTAGCTCAGTGTCGAGGCCACACCCCTCGTTAGTGGGGAGGGTTCATTATGCAAATGATCCTGCTGGAGCGGTATCAACGAGTCGCACGCTCCGTTATCATTTTCTGCCGCCGGGGTTCTTCTTCTCCCCGATCGCTCATACGGAATCATGGCCTAATAGCATCCCATTAACATAATTGCCAACACAACTAGTGTTCCGTGTCTCAGAGCCAGTCTGCTGCTCTACCAGCCGAAAAAGAGAGAAGAGGATGGCTGAGGGTGAAGATGAGGGGGGGGGGGATTTTTTTTAATTAAGCCAACGCATTGGCCACTCCCTCCCAAAGTAAATGTCTGTATTCTTTTTTTTTCTAAAGAGGAGAGGGCAGAGCTTTTGTTTTCAAGAGACCTTGAGAGTCTCCCTGTGCTCCTGAGAAGCAGGCGAGGTGCTCAATATTCCACTGATGAGCTCACAAGCAGACACCAGAATCATGTCTAAATCCAGTCTGCCAGGCAAAATAAAATCCCCATTATTTTTTAATTAATCCTTAATTAAAATATATTACAAAGATGATTCCGCAAATCTTTCCTAATGTGAAGATGCGGCCAATTCAAGCATTACACGTCTTTAATTAACACAGCACATTCTTTCAGTCTAACAAGCCGTGGACTTTGAGTGCCATGTGGTCCAAAACACAGCAGAGACTGTGGAGCATATAGAGATGCTGGAGAGGAGGCCCTTCAGACACTCCAACAAAACAACCGATTGCCATTTGGGTCACTAAGGACGCTCCACAGGAATCTTTTGTAGCTGTGGACTGACGGGTGTACAGTCAGTCAGTCCATTAAGGCACTGCAGCATCAGCTACAGTGGTGAGGGGAAATAGTTGCAGCAGGGAGCCATAATCATGTGCAGCGCTCCTCCTGCATGCTGCCATTACCACGCCCCCAGCTCTCCTCTCTGCACAGCCACCCGTGTTGCTCTGATGAATTGATTGACACCATTTTCCATCTTCCGGTGCTGTCAGAGAAAGAGAGAGAGACACACAGGGATGCCTGCTCTTCTGACACTCAGGCAGCAGTAGCACTGTGGTCACTTCTGAAGGGTCTCCACTGGTAAATAAGAAAAATACTGTATAACACAGCACTGACCTCAATATGCATCCTGTATAATCATAAAGTAGCTGATATGTTTAACAAAAGCATGCTTGCTATACATATGCTAATATAAAAATGATTCAGATTTAGATCAATACAAATGTTGTTCACATTGCACGTTTCCCAGAAACATAAATGCTCATCATAAAGGCTCCATCAATATAGGGTAAATGTAAGAAATCTGATTCCCCACTGCAGACTCACAGCTCAATAACACGTCTGGCCTTGTTACGCTTATCACAATGACAACTAAATAAGCACAATTAGCAGTCACCCAGGCATCCTCACCGCTGTTGATTTCATTTCCCAAATTATCGCGGAGGTCCCACATGTTAAATGCAACAATTCTTCATCAAGTAATGCATAATAATCACACCAATCATAAACCAAAAGGAGGGTTAAAGCAGCATGTCGACATCAGAGACAGCTCTAGATCAAACTCATTTTTACAGCAGAGAGGTGCGTTTGTCTGTTGTTGTTGACTCATTATCTAATTATAAGATTACAAGTTCATTATGCTTATTTGTTCTCCATGGTCTAGGGCAAAAGCAACACTCTCTCAATCCTAACTGCTTAAAACGAATTGCTGCCCTAAACAAACTAAATAATCCAACAGAGGGACATACATGCAATAAAAAAAACATACACACATATAAACAAGAGCAAGTTCCTCTCTTTTCCCAGGCTGTTTTAATTTGACACCTTGAGCTGGGGTAAGTAGGTGGGGAGTGAGGAGCCGCAGAGGAATTCATTAGGCGCACCACTGCAGGGTCCTGGCTCCGAGCGTTAATGACATTGGAGGATAGGGAAACGAGACAGCCCAGACGCAAAATGAAATAAACATGAGGACTGTCAGTTCTGACAGCACCAGTAAAGGGGACAGAGTCATTTGGGCCAGAGACCTTCAGCCTGTAAGATCAGACCAGACGGCTTATGGACCAAAACAATATTAGAGTGGGAGCACAATCAACCTCACTAGGCCTTTAGATTCACATTGACAGACACTATGTGTGTGTGTGTGTGTGTGTGTGTGTGTGTGTGTGTGTGTGTGTGTGTGTGTGTGCCAGCATTGATCTTTCTGTGCTTCTCTCTTCATATCATTAAAAATATCCATCACTTGGCACTCCTGTAGCATTCAGATACATGACTGCAATTTAATTATTAATGTCACAGCACCCCCCACCCTCCTCCCCACAACTCATCCCATTCAAACTGCAGTGCACTCTTAATGTGGCTGCTGAAAAATATTAAATTTACAGCAATCTTCGTCTGGCTTCAACATAGATCAATTTAGATGACTACAAAAATAACACCCAGAGAGAAAAAAGGGATGCTAGCCACAGAGTATAAAGACACAGGGGCGAGAGAGAAAAGAGTACATTAGTCATTTGGCTCTCACTATTTGTTGTGTTATTTCTTTGAATGCGCTGGCAGGTAAAGCAGAAGCTAAATATGGACAAATGTGCTTAGAAAATGACATACATTTAGCATCTGTCTCTGTGTCCTTCTCTCTTTTTGTCTTTCCATCAGTTATAAAGTGAAGTTGCAAAAAATATTTAACCGAAAATTTGTGACTTGAATTTGAAATATCCAAAAGCCATTTTTAGTTTTGAAGCATTTACATGGGGTTACATTGGCTCAACACATGTACTAGCTACAAGAGACAAGGCATACTTTTTAAATGCTTTCTCATGCTGCTCTCAGTACTTTTGTGACTTGAAACCGGATCTCTGTGTTTTGGAATTTTGTCCCACTACATGTATGTTTCTGTACAGTATACGTATATCTAACAGATATTGGCCTTACTGATTCTTTCCTGCAGTCATATCTGAGCTGTATTTGCTGTGTTACATACATTTACGACTAATGCAAACTTTACGCTACTGCTGCTTTACATTTAAAGACTTAAACACTAAAGTAAAGAAAAGAGGAAATAACACATTCTTCCCCTTAGATATGAAAAGTAAATTATTCAGCAATAAAACAGACCTGTGCTTATATTAATACACTCTAGGGTTTTTCTGCTACAGCGTTACTTAGTAGCTTACAGTTACTAATGTTGGCTAATGTGGACATTGCTTTGTAACTGGCATTACTGCTCAGGTCATTTAACTTAACTTAAGGATTCTTCTCTACTTGTGTTAATGTTACACTGCCTGTATGTTGATCCTGTAGTTGTCACTTGTGGCCACAGTGGCCGCTGTTCAGCAAAGGTTACAAAGGCTCTTTTAAAGCTTTCCATGAAATGCAATTTATTCGTAACTGAGATTAGCAGTGCTTTGTTAGCAGTGCAAATGTTCAATAAAATAGGTCTACAAAACAAGATATTTTTGGTGCAATTTTCTCAATGGATCCGTTTTACAAATGGTTGCTACAACCATAGCTTGGCTCAGCGCTTGTGTCTCCAAACTCCAACTGTGCTGTCATTACACTGCTTTTATTTTGAATAAGATGAACAAATAAGAATTCCTCATGAATTTCCTGATTCCTTGGGGCTGAAGCTTTGTAGTCAGAATATAACATGTTAGATTCCACCATGGCTGCTTTTGTACAGTTAGAAAAAGAGTGTTGTCAGCTAAAAGACATGGAGTCTATACAAAGAAACAACAATGCATACAAAGGAACAAGTAATTCTCCTCGAGCACGGCTGAGTATGGTTTGTGTTTGTAAGGCCTCTTCATGAGAGCCTTTCATCCCCGTTCCTCAAAGACCACAATAAAGCTGTCAGTCAGTGTGTCAGTCAGTCAGGACGCAGTCCCTGTCTGTAATGCTCTTGGACTGGGACAGTCTCCTCTGGTGGAAGCTCCATATCTGACATGAGCGCTCTCACACGCTGATGAAGCTGGGGTCTCTTGCGATATGGCGACTGTGAATGGGTGGCAGAGATGACCCTTCTTTCTAAGTTGCTGAGCTTAAAATATGTGGCTCCATCACAGCAGGCATCTGCCTGCATGAGCTTGAGGAGGGGGGTGGTGGGTTGCTGACACCTGTCTCTCCTAGGACGAGCCCGCCTTTGTGACGTGGGAGTCCGGATTGGCTGTCGGGACAGGCCCGAGACAGATATGACAGGGCCGCTGACAAGGGCCAGGCTGCACGCTGGGAGCAACACTGCAGTCCAACACAAACAAGACTTCTGCTCTCTTCACTTGGCCTGCAGTGAGACCCACAGCTGGCAGCTGAGAAGCCTCAGGCAGTGTGCACTGAAAGCAACGCTGTGAGACACTGGCTTCTCAACAATGCTAATCACTGTTGCAATGCTGATCACTGTTGCAATGCTGATCACTGTTGCATGGTTGGGCAACCAAAACACAAACACAAGAAATCAACTGCAGCTATAACTGTATGTTAGTGGAAAAAGGCTACATGCTTCTCTAAGACTTTAAACTCAGCAGACACAAGAGCGCTATCCTCAGACGCCACCTAATTCTTATCAAGTCTGTATTGAGACAGTCTGAATAGAGGGATGCCCCCGGAGCTGATGAGACATCTCACAAATAGCTGCAGAACCCAAAATGTTATGGATGTCTAGGTACAGTGTAGGGTGTGGAGGAATTGGCAGCACAACTAGCCTTCCTCACTGACCACAGTTAGAACAATATGAGTAATTGGCCTAGTTTCCATTTTAATTAATCATGCCTCGCTGACAGCTACCTGTGCCACACATCATCATTAGTCAAGATGAGAGCAAGTCCCAGCTACATATGATAAGAGAGGAGGTTACACCTAATCAACTAATTTTCGTCCATTTATTTTTCACAGCAACAAAATAATCAGAGAAGAAATATTTACACCTGCATATTTGCCTTGTTTTACAGAACTGTCTCAGGACAATATCATTTTGTATTATCTTTGTAGTTGACCATTGCTTCTCAACCTATTTTGGCTTGTGGCCCTTTACAGCCTAGCCAGTCGACTGGTGATGCCTCGTTGAGGTTGTCAAAGATTGATGTTCTTTGACAACATGATTGTCTGACTGGTTGTGTTTCTTGCCTTGTCAGACTTTGTGGTAGCGATGCAGTTACTTTAGTAAGTATAATATTACCATAACAGACATAAATGAAGGGCAAAACCATTAAAATAAGACCCTAGTTGTAATAAACTGAAATTATCCTTTAAAAAAAAGCATTCAACCCAAATCACAGGATCTAAATGACCTCTTTCAGCATCACTATATTCAATCCTTTTAATTATTTGGACAACCATATGTGCGCCTCCCTTAAGCTTCATTCACAACGAAAGGATGAATTTAATTAAAAGGTAACACACTGTCCACGGAATGCTCAACAGAAACGCACATGGGTGACAACAAAAGTCACTGTTCCAGTCCCTTTCTGAGAACTGATTCTCAGGACTTAAGAAGCCTGCAGGTGATTGACAGCTTCATCATTATAGGGGCCACCCAACAAAAAGGCAGAAAGAGAGAGGCCATCCCCACCCACTGAGCTGAATGCGTTTGGAGACTAGCGGTGAAAAAAAATTATCTTAAAGACAAAAGAAAAGAAAAAAAAATAATTTTCCTCAAACGCACAGATTTATGTTGAGAATAACTGCTCCTAGGTAACCTCTAATTGGACTCATTATTTATCACAGTCAGTTCAGGTTTTACCTTCCATGCAGGCATTTTAACAACTATCCATATGTTGTTTAATGCAATGTATTTGGTCTTATCTTACTCATAAAGGAATAATTACCACTTTTTATGAGGCAATAAATTCAGGACATTCTATACATAGATCATGTACCCAGGAAGAGGTAAGCACAATTAAACATACTGTAATATTGTCTCGCTTCCATTTGCAGAGGCAGGATATTTGAGGTGAGATAGACTACATGCATGATGAAAGAGGGCTGATGGATATCATCCGAAACATGAAAAAAGGTAGGGTAATAGTCTGCCTGAACTCACACAAATAAATGTTCCACATTACACATTAATAGTTAAAAAAAGAGAGAAATTTAGCAATGTAAAATTCTCTACAAGCTGTTAATATTTCACAAGTCATTCTGACAATGTCTATATATAAGTAATTTGTATGGCATGCAAAGAGAGAGGAAGGAAAAGGGGAATACATGGAAGAAGATATAGGTTACAGGTGGAAAAGTGTCTCCAAAAAAAACTCTGAGCTGACTGACAGTGAATTCTTTGGAAGTCAGCATAGTACAAAGAACATTTGAAATGGCCCATTTAACAGCACTGTACTCCACTCCCAGCCGATGCCACCATTTGCATACTTCATATCAGATGAAGATGGATGGTGAAAATCAATATCACTGAGATGAGCGTTTTATCAAGGTTACACTATCCTCCAAACTTCTAAAACCTCTTTATCTCATCTCTGTTGTCGGCATATTAACTTATCAACACAATCTCGTTACACCAGAGGTAGTAGCAACGTGCATTTATTGGCAGGGATAGCAATGACAGGGTGGCCAGCTGGCTTTTAGAACGGCAACTAATGATTACTTTGACGATCAATTAATCTCCCAATTATTTAGTTTTGATTGATTAATAATCGTTTAGTGCATACAATGTCAGAAAATAATAGTAGTGGTGATGCTTTTAAATTGCTTATCTTGTGCGAACAAAAACACAAACATTTGCGCTGCTTAAATGTTCCAGCACTGCTGGTATTTAAGGGTTTGACCATTGCAACAATGACCCCTCAAAACATAAAGTTTCCCATTACTACAACCTACCTGTGCCCATGTCCTCCATACAATCAAGGCAGAATCAGTGCTGTTAGCATGCTAACCATTTTTAGATCAAATAAACTGTATCAACATTTAAATTGTGTGTTATGCTGCATTCACACATTTACTGCAGAATGAGAAGAACAGGAAAAACACCCTCTATTCTGACTTGAGAGCGTTAACACATTATTCCAAACCCACTGCTAACCTTGTAGCTACACCATATAAACAGCCTAAAATAGCTTCTTTTGTTGTGTTACATATGTGTAGTGGTTCATTACCAAGTGAAACCAAAAAACAAACACTGTATAGCTCCTTTAAATTAACTGCATGTAATGTATTAGTGTTAATATAGGATTTAATTTTGATGTTGTTGGGGATTTCCTCCTCTGTGTCCCCCCTTTTGGGACAATGTGTGTGACTCCAAATAAAAGAGTTATATATCCCCGTGCATTCGTTAAATTGGAATTACACTGATCCTAAGCAAGAACCAAATAAGAACATAAGATAAAGTCAAATACATTCGTTTAATCCCTCTCCGGGAACCATTACCTTATCGTGATGGAGAGGTTTGTGTGTCTCTATGAACCTGAGGGCTGTGTTGTCTGGAGTTTGGTGCTCCTGGTAGGGTATCCCATGGCAAAATGGTCTCAGGTGAGGGGCCAGACATAGAATGGTTCAAAAACCCCTATGAGTCATTGAGGAAGAGGTGACGTTACCCTGCCCGGAGGAAGCCCAGGCCCCCGTCTGGAGCCAGGCACAGATGGAGGGCTCGTCAGCGAGCACCTGGTGGCCGGGTTTGCCACGGAGCCCGGACGGACACAGTCCGAAAAAGCAACGTGGCACCTCCCTCTCCATCCCATGGGCCCACCACCTGTGGGAGGAACCGCTGGGGGCGGGTGCGCTGCCACACGGGTGGCAGTGAAGGTCAGGGGCCTCGACGGACCAGACCCAGGCAGCAGAGGCTGGCTCTGGGGACGTACAATGTCACTTCTCTGTGGGGGAAGGAGCCAGAACTTGTGCGGGAGGTGAAGTGCTACCAATTAGATCTGGTGGGGCTTACCTCTACGCAATCTCGGTTCTGGAACCATATTCCTGGATAGGGGTTGGACTCTTTTCTTCTCCGGGGTTGCCTAGGGTGTGAGGCGCCTGGTGGGTGTGGGGATACTCACAAGTCCCCGGCTGAGCGCCACTACGTTGGAGTTTACCTTGGTGGATGAGAGGGTCGCCTCCCTATGCCTACGGGTTGTGGGGGGGAAAACTCTGACTGTTGTTTGTGCATATGCACCAAACAAGGGCTCGGAGTATTCAGCCTTCTTGGAGACCTTGAATGGAGTCCTGCATGGGGCTCCAGTGGGGGACTCCATAGTTCTGCTGGGGGACTTCAACGTGTACGTGGGCAATGATGGAGACACATGGAGAGGCATGATTGGGAGGAACGGCCTCCCTGATCTGAACCCGAGTGGTTGTTCGTTGTTGGATTTCTGTGCTAGTCATGCATTTATGGACAGGATATCGACGCATAGTCGGGGAGGGATTGCAGTTCGGTGGGCTGGGGATCTCATCGCTGCACTTTGCAGATGATGTGGTCCTGATGGCATCATCAGCCTGTGACCTTCAGCACTCACTGGATCAGTTCGCAGCCAAGTGTGAAGCGCCTGGGATGAGGATCAGCACCTCTAAATCTGAGGCCATGGTTCTCAGCAGGAAACCGATGGAGTGCCTACTCTGCATAGGGAATGAGTCCTTACCCCAAGTGAAGGAGTTCAAATACCTTAGGGTCTTGTTCGCGAGTGAGGGGACAATGGAGCGAGAGATTGGTCGGAGAATCGGCGCAGCGGCGGCAGTATTACATTCAATTTATCGCACCGTTGTGACGAAAAGAGAGCTGAGCCAGAAGGCATAGTAAGCGGACAAAGATGGATAGATGGACATTTATTTAATCAGTCAAGCATCAGAGTTTCAATACACAGATCTGTGGGATCACAAAGCATGCAGAGACTAAGTTTCCCTAGCAACAGACAAAAAGTCAGAGCTGGTCCACGTATCTCTAGACTGTCAGACCTTGTGAGCCCCGATCTATTCTTCCCCTCATCTCTTAAACTTTCTTTCTTGGGCTCCCTCTCTTTCTCCACCACAGGGAGTGTTATCTTCACACAACACATGCCAGGGTGGGGGCCACTGTGTTATGTCTCATCCTCATTTGCTCTCATGCGAAGCAGTACATTCTGATCCTGTTTCACTTGTTATTATTACTCAATGTACTTTGCTCGAGGCCACTGTGACCCTAACTATTTTATATTTACCACTTAAGCTAAACCATCTGTGCGTCAGAGTTTCCTTTATTCGGGGAACCACCGTCTCTATGACAGCACACAGCTCTGTGCAATAAGCATACACCAAAACACACTTGGTCTCTTATGGAAAACTTTTACATTCTTATTATATTCATCTGCAACTAGTAAGAACATTATTCTACAATGTACAATAACTGTAACTGCCAGTGGTGGTTAACCTCGCAGGGCAGCTAGATTTGCGTGATATCACGGAATAATCGTGGGATTACATATCACACAAGAATCCATCTTGTCAGCGAGAGATATTGTTGGTGTCAGAAATTCGCAACTTGGAATTACAAGCTGTAATTGTGGTCTAAACGGAAAAGCTGTGAAACTAGCATTAGCCAAACTACAAAATATACCATTAAAATGTTAGCAAAAAGTATGTCTGTTTGCTTTTCTTATTTGTGGAATCAAAGAAAAGAAACTAGTTATATATCTCTAATATATTATATCTAATATCAGTTCTTAGTTCTTATATAATTTTAGCTATGATTTTGTAACACTCAGTGGGTTTAAACGGTATTGCTTATTTTCCTGCTTGGATGAAGCAGTGACCCCCAAGAAGCTAGTAGCAATGGGCCTATTTCAACTCCACCTAATGTAGACAATCCTGCCTCAAACACTATTCAAATCACAACCTATCCAGCTCGGCAGTCCATGTTTAGTGAAACATGGACTGGAATTATACCTCTCTCACTATCAGGCTACAGAATCCTTCCCTTTGTCTGCATGATTAGCTACTGGTTCCTCATTATGTAGGTGAGGACTGAACTTCCATTTCAAGCCTTTGTGACTCCCACCTTTACTCCAGTCCACTAGCTTTAGAGCACATAGGCCACACTGTGATCTAACGCGAATCACACGCTTAGGGCCTAATACAACAGGGCAGAAACAGCCAGTGGTTACAGTTTGGAGGTCGCTAAGGCATCTCTGCATGTGACTTTTCACATGTTTACCCATTCCAACCTCCTCACATGAGCCTGAAAGTGACTTCAACCAAGTACGCATCCTCTCCTGGTGTAATGTTGCACCGCAGGGAGAAAATGTCAGACCATTTATAAAACAGGAAGAGGAGCAAACTACAGTAAGCATTAGCTTTTTCCTGAGGAGGATGTCTGCAAATAACAAAGAGCTGTCAAACTAACAGGTTCACAATAAAAGGCTTCCTTAATGCAGAGAAACACCAAGTCTTGTGTCTGTGATCCCTGCTGATGCTGCAGACGATCACACGCCACGCTTTAAGTTCCCCACCACGTAGCTGGTGTCGGCGCTGGGAAGGCGTCCAAAACCACAATACATTTCTGCAATGGAACATTTGTTTGCTTTCAGGGGGGGCGCAGGGCCCCAACATGCTCCTACATTTTTCTGTCCTGCCACATTGCATGACAGTTTATTTTGGGAAGCGCAGGTTGGCACCTGAGACAAAGCTGACAAAGCACTCGGTGTCACTTCAATGAGGCCAGTTGGTGCCATGACAATGCCTTTGGCCATGCAATGCTACAAGATGGACAACACTGCACTGAATATCTTGGCAAAGTAGAAAAAGACGCATCAGTTGTTTGCACAATTTCATCTTCAGAAGGATATAAAGCAACATGCAATCTCTAAATTTGAGACTGCTACAGGAGGTATTTCACCTTAGATTACTGGTCATCAATAACAACTGAACTGCTTTGATGGCCTGTTTGCCAGTTCAGCGTGTTTCCCTGGCTCACACCCAAACATGCTGGGAATAGATCCAGCGCATCTAGCTCCCATATTAAGAACATAAGTGGATAAGACAACAGTTGGATAAATGAAAACCTGAAAGTAAAACTGAACTGTAAAATTCATGATACATTTTCTTACTTAATCTTGCTTTTCAAAAATAATTGATTTCAAACTAAAATAAACAATGTAGAATTGACTTTATTCACGGTCACTGTGTCACTTCAGTGACAAGCTAACGTTACTGTAAGGAAGTTGCATTTTACACAGCCTCACGTTTATCCACAATTTTTCCTCTATGGTGGTAAATCGAAGATGTGTCCTCAAGTTATTTGTCAGATGGTTTAGTGTTATATTTATCCGTTCCACACGGCTTGTGCTCCATTTTTGCGTCAGCATTTTACACCCCCCACTGGAGTGCAAGGCACCACCTGTTGAATTCATACACTGTGAATTTTGAACAAATTCAAATTCAATTACAGATTGAATATTTAATGCATTTCCATATTTGGACATAACTGCATTCTCAATTATGTTTAGAAACGTAATTGAGAATGCAGTTTAGTTGTATGGAAACAACATTTTTAGAAGACAGGGCTGGAATAGTGTAAACTACATTTACAGTTAGTAAAATAGACATTTTTAAATTTTAGGCATGTTTCTAATCGTCCCTCTGAGTGTGTTTTTATCACAGCCTGTGGAATGACAAAGAAATGAGAAGCAGCAGCTGAATTGCGGCCTGCATTAGCTCGGCCAATGATGAGTATTTGCAGGATGCTTAATGTTGGTCTGTGAGGAGGGCTGCTGGTGAGAGTCAGCAGATCTGTGGATGCCACTACTGCCAGTCACAGAAATCAAAAGAATATGTATGATACACTGATTTGGACTGGGATTGAACATTGCATATTTTCAGGATAAAACAAATAGATAAAACTCATCTGATAACTTTGTCTTAAAGCACAACCTTGTAGATCAGTTTCCCAGTAGTGGGTATTTAAAATGCTACTTTCCAGAAAAGAAAGTGTTGTATAAATACACTACCTGACACACACACACAGAGAAGTAAACAGTGAATGTATATCATGTTTCTTATAATGCAGTGGCGACTGAGTGCAGATAAGATTACTGGCTATTTGGCTAATGACTATTTTAAAAAAGTACACACAAACATACCTCCACACCCCTACATACACACACATGAATGCACGCACGCACGCACACACACACACACACACACACACACACACACACACACACACACACACACACACACACACACACACACACACACACACATACTGTAAAGTGACAGAGCAACTGCTTTGCTGTGTTAAGTATCAGATGCAAATGAAAAGAGAAAATCTATCATGACTCTAATGTGGCCTGATAGGAGGGGGCGCACTCTCCTCTGAGGAGCTGAGCGGTGTGAGGAGGGTGATGTATGGAGGAGCTGGATGAGAGGTGAAAAGCGTAGCGAGACGGACGAAGGGAGGGGTGGATTGCTGGGAGGGAAGAGGGGTGGGTGGGGGGTGGGGGCGCAGTCCCACCAGACTCCTGAGAGCCCAGGGCAAAAGTGGAATAAATGTTGATTAGTGTTGATTTTGTCCAACGAGCACCCGGAAACTGACAGTGGGACTAAGCTGCAGCGAAAGGGAACCATTAATCTTGGTCTGGTTTAAGTAGTGTATATTAATTTGTGTCATTTCCACTACGTGGAGAGAGGCCTCTCTCTCCCTCTCTTTTTCTTTCTTCCTCCCTCCAGTGTTTGAAAGCTGTGGCAGTCATTTTAATAGTGAACATACAGTGGAAGCCTGGAGGTGGCGTCTGCAAGTAGCAGCGGGGGAAAGTGGAGGAAATGAGATTCCAAACACTACATTATGGAAAATGAACTCCTGGGGGGTTGGTATGGCAACCACATCCAAATGTGCCATTGCATGTTCAATTTAACGTGCATAACAAATTCACAGATCACAGATTGATTAAATTCGTAACATATTAAGAAGGCCTGTATAAAAAAAGGCAGGCCAAACCTGCAGGGACTGAGATTGCAAAAGTAGCATTTAACAAGGTAAATGGCAGAACAGTGATATTTAAGCAATGCATTGAGCACTGGAGTCGACACTCAGGTAAAAGATTGAGGCCCATGCTCTTTTACGAGTCTACTTGGATCTTGCCTTCATTCTGTAATCTCCACACTGGCAGGGCTGCTTGGAGCTAAATGTAATTTTTCAACAAACTGCATTCCAGTGGCCTTCAGCCAAGAGGGAAAAAATCATTCATCAGTACAGGAAATTCTGAAAATATACCAGTTAAAAATATAAAAACAATATTGTGCTGGAAGATGAGAGGAGGCTATCACAGTAGAGAGAAAAAAATACATCACATTCCTTGTACATGTGATGTCAGTGTTAATTAACAAATGGCAGCACAGTAAGATTCCTATAATTAAGCTCCTTAATATGATTAACATGTATCAATTAGGCGAATGACAATTTGCATAATGTATAATGTAACCACATTGTTCTATACTGTAATGGTATTAACACACCATTTACAATGCTGTCACTCACTGATGATTCTGTGATTATGATTCTGCATCAAATACAGTAAAAAGTCAGAACATGCCTTATGCTGGTTAATCAAAACACATTTCTCCCCAGTTGTCTATATCTTCGGAGCAGAATTAGCCTTCAGATCTCCCTCTCTCTCAGTGGATAATTAAGCAGAGAGATTGGGGAAGCAGCTATGGCAGTGAGCTTGCCATTTCCCTCCCCCCGAAATGCTGCTGTATCAGCATCGAGGAGGAAGGATAAGAGGGAGACAAAAGCTGCATGTATCAGAGTCGTCTCTCTGTCCACTGAGAGACGGGCACGAGAGGGGAGGCACAGCCCCGTGACAGAACGCTCGCTATCAGAGCTGACATATACATCGCCTCGTAATATAGACAAGCTAACATACACTTCTGCTACTTGCTGGTTTACATTTACAAGGAGTCCCAACAAGCCCAGAAAACCTTAATACAGATACTCCTTAAGATGGATTTTTGATAGGAATGTCAGTTTGAGATGCACGTTAGCCCAAAATGAATTCCTTTTGTCGTCACATTACACAATAATTGACAGATTAATGGGTAATGAAAATAATAGTTAGTTGCTGCCCTTTTTATGCTTATTTTTAATAATATTAATTAAGTTTATGATCATTTTTCCATTAGTTGATCAATTACTTGGTCTATAAAATGTGAATGTCAGTCTCAAATTTCCAGAGCCCAAGTCTTCAAATGTCTTGTTTTGCGTAGAGCTGATTAGTCAATTACTTGAATCGTCAATAGACAGAAAATTAATTGGCAACTATTTTAAAAATTGACTAATCTTTTATGTCATTTTAAAAACAAAAATGCCAAAATGTGACGGTTCCAGGTTGTTAAATGTGAGAATTTGCTGCTTTTCTTGGTCTTACACAGTACATTGAATATTATTGGCTTTTTGGACTGTTGGTCAGACAAACAAAACAAAGTTACCGTGGGCTCTAGGATAATGTGCTAGCCATTTTTCACAGTTTTGTAATGTTTTGATGATGAATTGATTAATTGAGAAAATAATTGGCAGATTATTCGATAATGAAAATATTTTTCGGTTGCAGCCCTAGTTTTGCCCTGTTAACATTCTAAATCCCAAAGATATCCAGTTTACAATGATATAAAACAAAGAACAGCAGAAAATCCTCACATTAGAGAAGGCAGAACCACAGAATGTTTGGTATGTTCATTTAATCATGACTTAAATGATTAATTACTTATCAAAACTGTTGGAGATTCATTTTCTATCAATAGGCTTATCAGTTAATAGACTAATTGTTTCAGCACGACACCAGATTGTACTACTTTTGAAATCCTACCTGATCACCATGAAGGCTGCTTGGAAGTGTTTACGTAGTGACATGCAGGGCTGAGCTGCGTTAAGCCTCTGTAATACAAATTGACATATGCCAAGCATCTGAATAGAATGACAAGTCAATATAGTGTAGGCTTCCATGTACCTTCCATAATCAGACCGCTGGCTCATTTCATCCTGTCAAACATTACTCCGCTGCCCTCTGTAAAACACCCTATTTTCACCCTTCAAAAAATAACATTACATCACTCGGCTAGTCATTTTTATAAATGGAGGATCCCCTAGGCTTGAAACCTTACACTACACAAACATGGGCCACAAGAAAGCTTGCCTTTTGTCGAGGTTGAGAGGAAAGAAATTAAGCAGCAAGTCAGAGCAGCACATTTACTGAGCAGCTCAGTCAAGGAGTGGTTTTGTTTGACACTGCCAGAGATTTATGATGTTGGTGAAGTGTTTACAGAGGTCAAGGCGGCTCATTTTCCAAATCAGTTTGTCAAGCATTTGCTTATCTAAAGAGGCCTTTTCATCAATCATAAAAACTGATGGTGACGACCAAGAGAAAACAGTCCACCTTAAATATATATTTTTTCATAGATAGAAAGATTACATATAGAAAGTGAAAACTTGGATTAAGTTGTGTCATATTGTTTGATATCCCTCTCTTCACCAGCCTGTTTACTTACATTCAGTTAGTAGAAGGATAAGGTTTCATGGGCCAATAGCAGTGGAGTTAAATTGTTTGGAAATATTTTTGGAAAGTTTCTGTGAGAATCTCTCCTAACAGAGCACTGACTCTAACACAGAAATCTTTGTTCAACATTTTAAACACATGAAGTACTATAATATGCTTTATATATTTTATGCTTTGTCTCTTCTTAAGAATGTACTATGCCACACACACGCACAATCATGCACGGTGTCTGAAAAATAGTATTCCTTTGAAGTAAAAAAGACAACCCAAATATGCCTGGAATGAAACTGAGTAAAGACGAAGCGGATGTCTGTCAAAAAAAGAAAAAAAGAGGCACTGGTTTAAATAAAGTGTTCCTTCCTTGTCCTTTCCTCTCTGGTGTTGTGCACCATTGTGCTTGTTTATACTGCACAATATTTCTGTGGGCCATCCCTTACTTCAGCCCAGTAAAAATACACAGACTAGGTCAGAAGTTCAGGCCCTAGATCAACACTGGCATTGTGTCCTGCAGGTGCTGTCAGCTGCTCCAGGGATAGCCAAGGATGGAAAATACACACAAGCAAACAGCAGCTCTATGGATACACACTGTCTCTGCACTCACATGGTACTTGGGACAAAGAAGTTACAGCGGCTCAACTGCAGCTCTGAGGAGTAGCCAAAGCTGTTGGACTCGGCTGGTCTACGTGCACTCTAAAATATTTAAAGGTGGATCTGGGAAAGTTCCGCTGCTGGTACAAAAGGAGGAGAGAGAAAGGTTTGTTTCTTTGGATCAGTTTTATCACTAGAATACTGAAATAATGACAATAACATAAAAACAACAAAGTTGCATGTAATGTTGGTAAGAAAGAAAACCTGTAAGCCAAATAATTTCTTTCACTTATACAGTGCCAACTTCAAAACTATAAATACCATGATACTATCAACTTCCCAACATTAGAAAAGAAAAATAGCCCTTACCATCACAGCTATAATTTAATTTCTATAAATTAAGAAAACTCAAACCTAAATTGAAGTGAAAAGTACAATAAGAAATTAAAAAGGTCAAAAACATTGTTTAACCCTTGTCAGTCACTTTAATAGATGTTTAAATAACATTTCCAAAGGAATCCAAACCACTAGAGGGAACAACAAACTGTGACTTATTATTTATCAAGCCAATCATTAATGGACTAAACGTAGCAAGAGTAAAACAAAACATTTATAACATTACATTTTTCCCCAATGTGTGAGTAAAAGGAAGTTTTTTGACAGAGTTGCTGTGTGGAAATGAATCTTTATAACACTGTGTTTTATTTACACTAAAACTGACAGCACTGCCGAGATGTTGAGACCAACGGACGTTAAAAAGTTTTTGAAGCACAATTACTCCTAACTCACCGTGGAATCAAGACACAATAGCAAACAAACCTAGGATTAACAGAAGGCTTATTCAGAATATATGTTTTGTGTAGTGTAATTATCAAGTGATATTATAAAATAAAAACAATCAATCTTAAAATCAAACCAGAATTAGAGAAACAGTTTGAACTGTAGTAAATGGGAAATGTTTCTCACTTTCTACACAAACTAGACAAGCCCCAGATCTCCTGTGTAAAGCTCCGTAACCTGCACCTTGTATGGATAGGTTGCCAGCTGAAAGACAAAAGAATGGGGGTGCAAGCAGGAAGAGGTCCAAGTTACTTTGTACTCTCAGCAGAGCCGAACTTTGGATGAACTCCGAGAAGCACCAGGGAGTAAAACACTATGCATAACTGTGTCACTCCCCCTCCAAAAAACCTACCGAGACAACAAAAAAGAGGAGCGAGCTAGCAGGCTTCAAAAGGCCCCCTGCTCTCTCCTGAGGCAGTGGCCGATTTAAGATAAACTGCCGGGCTTGGGGGTAGGCAGTGAGGTGAACTCAATGAAAACATCCATGATAGCACCAGGCGAGGGTGGGATCACACACGAGGAACAATATAAACAGCGCCAGTCAACACCGCTACAAAAGGTCAAGTATGAGCAAGTGCAACTTTGGAGACAATGAAAACAATATCTGCTTCATCCTCCATCCATTCCACTTGATTTCATGCACTAATGAGTGTGAAACACACAAAAAGCACTGCCTCTCGTAGAAAACCTGGCATGCTGGCAACTCAATATCTCAGCAGTGTAAGTTTTGAAGAGTGCTATAGCACATCAATCTAAAGACAGGGAAATAAAAGATGAGATGCACGCTATCAGTCTGAAGTGCACTGAATTCTGTGCCAATTTCAAAAATGTCACAGGGAAAATGATTTGGAAACATGACTTACGCCTATGTTACGTTATTTCTCTCCTAGCAATTATTCTGCTGACATGCTCTCTCACAACTGCTTTAATAGAGAGACACAATACAAAATAGAAAGAGACATATTCACCAGACTTGACAGTTAACTCACAAGGGGAGACATCAACGTGCTTGTGACACTTTTGCTCAATACTCACTATTATTCCACAATAGCATCGAAAAACCTCATTCATATTTTGACACAATAATTGATAAGGACCGCTTAAAGTAATTGTCCACAGTTCCTATTGTGAAATAGTTAAAACACACAGACTTTATAGCTACATATGTCAGTGAAATTTATATGATGAATTGTGTTGTGACTATCCAACATCAGAATCTCCTGTATGAATTTGAGTCTGAATAGCAAATTAATGTGACCCCTTGATGATAAAATAGCCCACACAGAGCTGCATTTGGATTTTTCCGATGCTCCATTAGAATACGCTGTGCAGTATTTAATTAATTTAACCTGGTTAAGAAGACTTACAGTATTTTTCGTAGACAGTATAAGGACAACACAAGTGGTTCTCTTATAATAGTGTAGAATTAATATGAACATACCTGTTTTTTCTTTGATTTCACACAAGACATTGAAAAGAGCTGGCTTCATTCTGTGACAGTTCAGTGCGTGTTTCCTGAAACAGAAAAGTGGCTTCATAATTAAACTATAGAAACATTATATCTAAAACTTATTCAATCTCTACATTGCTGGATAACAAGGCTGCCTACCATCATTTCTATTTTTTAGATACATGTTACAGTACAATTACACAACTATAATAATACAACTATTTTCGAAAAGATGAATAACAATGATATATGTAGCCAACACATGTGCTCCAGCAATATTACATTTACCTACATATAAAGTAAAACATTGTATTTAGCTTTATATTTTGACCCGTCAAATTATAAAATTCATATATTATTTTTTTTACCAACGTAATCAATGAAACAAAACATTTGAAATGTATAACTTTTGTCAATCAGCTTTACTGAATTTGAAGTAGATTACACAAGATGGATGCAATCTTGAATTGTGTATCACAAGTAATAAAGTTGCATTGTATTTGCTCACCGCGCTGTTAACAAGCTGTAAGCCACTTTAAACTGTTACTCATCATTACATTTCCTTATTTAGAAAATAAAATATCAGCTATAATTTTTTTTTATTTCGTGAATGCACCTTGACTAAAGAGTACACGAAGATGTAGGCTAAAGTGCGTTTAAAATATCCTCCGTGGGCGACACATGGCATGTCACAATAACATTCATACACTTTTATATTCTCTTTCAGCGGCGACTTATTTAAATGTGAAGCAAACTAGTGATTTGCATGCCATCGTTGTTTTCCACTGTTTTAGCGGCTTTCCACAAGCCTGCTCTTGCAAAGCCCTTACATTTATAGTCCCATCTACACCGCATAGTATTGTAAAATTATAAATTTCCATATATATATTTTTCTTTCCCCTTCTTTTTTAAATGAGTATTTAGTTTGCCGCCGCCTCCTCCTGACAGTGGACTGAATCGGAGCAAATCGTTACCTGGCTTGGGCTTCGTCCAGACTTTGATCCGTGATGGTCATAATTTGCTGTAAAATGTCTCCAATGTCCTGTTTTCTTCCGTCGCCGTCAGTTCCTCCGGTGCCTTCCTGCATATGCTGCGGCAGGCCGGGGTGCCCTGCCATGCCTACCCCCGTGTGAGAGTGCATCAGCCTCGTCTGCTCGTCCATCTCTTCTGCTTCTCTATCTACTTCTCTGTGGTTCTCTCGCTGCTGAAATCCTGCAAAAATACATAAAATAAAAAGGAGGGGGAAAATCCTGGATGTGTAATATTTTCGTCGCACACCCGGTTGTTCCTCGCAGGGGCTTTTTGTAGCGGGGGTATCAGAAGGGAAAGCGGAGATACGAGCCCTCCTGCTCTCTGGCTGTCTCTCTCAGCTGGTCGGAGCTGAATGTGAAATCTGATCTGAACTGCCGTTGCCTTCACTGGAGTAGGGTGTGCGTAAAAAGAGATAGGCAGCTGGTTTCTAATAGCACTAACATTAACCAGGACACGTTTTCTTGTAATGTTGCGCAGTGATCCAAAACCCCCTCTTTCTACCAAATTACAAAAAAGTGTCTGTGAGAAATAATAAGTGTGGATTTATTTTACTCACTCCATCCCCTTGCTTTCAACAGCATAGCAAAGAGCATAAGTCAGACTCCGCCTACGCCACATGATTGGGAATATAAGACTATTTAGCCCCACCTTGAGGTGCCTCTCATGAAACGTCGATCATTGGACTGTAAAGGTGGGATGCAGTGGAAATGCTTGGAGAGATGACTGCTGCCTTCCAAGCAGGGAGTCTGTATGGAGTGGCAACAGGGTGATGGATAGAGCATGAACTCCACATAAATAACAGACACAGAAGGTCTGCTTTAGTCTCCCCTTCTGACCTCAGCAAGAGATCCCACGGACTACCCAGGAGACCATTTCATTCCCACACTGTGCCAAGATATCAGGTACACTAATCAAAACTACTGGCCAGCCCTTTCATTTGTTATAATTATTAGAAATATAACATGACTGAAGATTTATGGCTACAAAAATTAGTAGTACCTTCTACTAATTAGAAACCTTATGAAAAGCATATTTGTTAAATTAATATTCATTTTGATGTCACATGATATTCTAAAAAGAGTCTTACGATCAAACATGCTAGTTTTGTTGCAATATGCAGTGGAACATGGACTTTGTTCATTCTTTTTCAGGTATGTTGCTGGCTCCGCTTGGCTGACTTTGGCAGGGTCCTCCTAATGTAAGGCGGTGACCCATGTTGCGCAGCCAAGCAGCAAGGCCTGAGTGTGTCTGGCCAGGCTGAAAAGTGCCCTTCAGGCCCAGTGCTGCCTCACTGCTGCTGTTCCCCTCTGCCACTGAGAGCCATTCAGAGGGAAGAGAAGAAGAGGTGGAAGAGGAGGAGGAGGGGCATAAAAAATGCTCCAGTGTGGAACTATAGTATTAACAGTGCTATACAAATCATCAGCCTGGATGTATACAAGTGTGACACAGATAATAAGAAACATATTTAAATGCTTAAGAGTGGCACACTATTTTACTGTGAGCAGCTTAAAATCATACCAGATGTTAATGACTGCTACCAGTGACCTCATTTTCCCTGCTATGAATTCATTTTGACAATGTCATTTCATTGTATTTCTTTCAGATGGGCATTGTTTACAAAGTGAAATTTCTAACAGATTTCACATTGAATAGATTTAAATGTACAATATGTAATTTTCTCCATAGTTGTCTCTCAATCTAAACACAGACTTTTTGATGAAGTTGTGTAGTTGCGTGGGATCATGGGAGTTGTTGTCTTCATTGTTAAACAACCACCATTGTTGATTAAAATGTATGTGTTCACGGACAAGTTATTTGTATCAATATTGTATTAAAGTTTTATTCACGTTACGTTTAGTAACATTATTTCATGTTATCTCGTGTCATTCTAATGAAATAACCACAGTGTTTTCCACGTAATTATTGTGGTGGTAGCTAACCGGCTGGCGAGCAAGCAAGTGGGCGGGGGGGCAGCAGCGCCAGGGCTGGAGGTTGGATGCTGTTGTGGCTCGATTTTGGCCAGACGTGGGTGTCAGCGTATGGGGTCTGATATGGTCTGTTCCCGGTCCTGGGGTTTGTGCTGGCTGGGTTCATGTTGTTGTATTAGCTGGCTGGGGGCTAACTGCAGCTGTGTCCCTGTGGCTGTTGTCCGCTCTCATCCCGACGTAGACTCTTACTTAGAGTGAGGCAAACAGACCGGGTTGCTGGCTAACTTAGCATTAGCTAACGTAGCTAAATGTAATCGTGGGCTAGCCCAGCACTGTTAACCGTGTTTAAAGGGGTGATAGAATGTGAAACCGATTTTACCTTGTCATAGTTGAATAATGACAGTTTGGTGGGTAAATAGGACATACATAGAACCTCAAAATCCCATTGACATCCCTTTCCTCTGCAAATCTCACAATTTGAAACTGTCTCTGAAAATGGGCAAATCTCAATGGCTCTAGTCTCTACCGTTGTCACGCCCCAACATTTACACACCACTACACCACTGATCTGAGATCAGGTAGTCTTCTGAATAGGTCGCGCAGATCTCAGAAATTGTATACATTGTTCTTCTGCTATTTCATCAATTCTGAGACTTTTTTATGCGAGAAATCAACTATGTAGAGGTCAAATATGGGCCATTTTACAAAAATTGATGGCTAATTGCAAATTTTGTCCAACTGTGTGTTGGAGTTCAGCGGCCGGTGCTGCCTGGGTTGCTGCCTCGCTGCCCGGCCTGTCCTCCTTCACAGACCCCGGCCCGTTGTGAGCTAGATCGAGCTCTGTCACAGCTGGCAGCCCACGGTGCTCCATACCCATACAAAGTCATCATTTCTGGGTTACTGGACTACCAAACGCCGCTGCCCTGACAGAGCTCCAGGGCCTGCAGCTCACTGCTCTCCCTCACCTCTTCCTGCTAAATGGCCGGTGTGTGTGAGTGAGAGCGCTGTCAGCGAGCTTGGTACGCCCGCAATCTCTTACCACAGGTTCCAGTTAATCTTATAATGGATATGTGTGTTGAGTTATTTAAACAAACAATCGGGGAAAGAAACGCCTCTAGTCCGCGAGTTAGCTGGGTGGAGCTCTATCAATGAGAGCTAGCTAGCCTCCTCCTAACGAGACCTCTGAAATTCACAAAATGCATTAAATTAAATTGAAATCAGACAAAAGTGTTAGCTAAGCTTTGTAAGACCTTAGGGTAGCTGTGATATACATGCCGTGACGAAATTTGTGTAAATATACAATAGTTATGCCGAAAGTGTAGCGGCGATCTTTTCCTATAGGATTGAATGGGACACATAGCCTAGCTAGCAGCTCCTCCTAACAAGACCCCTCAAATTCACAAAAATGCCTTAAATTGAAATCGGACAAAAGTGTTAGCTTTGTAAGACCTTAGGGCAGCTGTGATATACATGCGGTGACAAAATACAAACTGTAAATATACTATAGTTAAGCCGGCAGCTGGCAGCCAGCCAGCTCCGCGGAGCATCACGTAACCCAGAAACGGTGACTTTGCCCTGGGTATGGAGCCCAGCAGGCTTCCGCTTTCTCGTAAGACTGTGTGGAACTCCTGAAGTCCGACACGTGTTACCAAATTTGCAATTAGCCATACATTTTCGTAAAATGGCCCATATTTGAGCTTTATATAGTTGATTTCTCACATAAAAAAAGGTGAGTGCTGGGCTGGACTGGGGTAAAAAAATCAGCCCTGAGAACCAGACCAGCCCACCACAATTACCACCCGTCCTTGCACTCCCCTTCAACAGTTTTATACCAGCAGGGTTCAAAAGTAGCACCATTTACCTGCCAAATGCTGGAAGATTTGCTTCACTCACCAGTCAAAAAAGTAATCTGTTGAGTGGCTGGTATAATGTGAACATTCACTAGCCCTTTTGTTGGTGGAGAAAAAGTAAATTTTGAACCCTGCATACCAGCCCCTAATACTGCCACTTAGCTGAATGGTAAGTAAGAGAGTATGATAGTGTACTCACTGAGTCAAAAAGGCTGCCTGGCTCTTGATGGCATAATGGCTAAAGGTTGAGGGTGGAGCATGGTGACATCGGGATGTCTTGTATAGTAAACAAGTGACAAGTCTGTAAATTAAACTAAAGCTGCATTTTGTACACAGTAATGTTATGCAACTTGTGTTATAGTGGAATGTGGATAACTCAGAAAAGTATTATATTTGGACACATAGCTAACATTAGCTTACTAACAGCTAACTTGTCCTCTTTGGTGAACAAAGGGTGCTAAAATAATTATTTGACATGCTTAAATCTCTTGTTTTTAGCAAACAGGCACTTTGTAGATTTGTTTTCCCTTCGATGGGGGCGGGACTTAAATGCGCTTTGTGTCTATGGTAGGATGGAAGTGGACCATAGTAGGATGTGATTGGCCAGTGTTCACATGAAAGACACTCAACTGGGCCAATCATATGATCTCTCTTTTCTATGGGCCGATCAAAAAAAAAAAAGAAGAAGCTTTCGACCGGCGTGCAGCACCAAGGGGGTAAGCCAGCCTCTACAAAGTGTACCTCCTATGGCGCCATTTTGATGCTACCTAGCACTCACCCACCGTTAGCATTCCATTGACTGCCATTCATTTTGACAGCAAATAACTTTACATCTGAAGCGTTTAAAGACTATATTTGTCCATTGTTTATTTCTAAAGAAACACGACAATGTATAAAAGGCTCCATTACCTTGTATCTCACGTTATGGCTCTGTAGCAGCCGTTTTTGTAAAAATAGGCTAACAATTGTGTCATAACCACGCGACTTTCTGTCGCATAGTAGACAACTTACCGTACAGTACAGGAGAAGCTCGCAGGCAGTCTCGACTTACATTAGCTGTTTAAGTTTAATTACTAATGTTAACTAGCATTTCAGTTAGCAATAATTAGCCTGTGCCTATGTTATGTCACGTCACATCTACGTCGTCAAGCTCAGTTTGCAGCTGCGCAGAAACGCTCAGGCCTTACCGGAAAAGTGCTTCTAATATACTTCACTGGACTCCGTCGAAAACAACTGTGTCACTTTGTCCATTTCTTTTACTGTCTATGTGCAGCACATGCAGCCCACACAAATAGACCGGCCCACCGGGAAATCGTCCGGTACTACCGATGGCCAATCCATGCCTGGGTGAGTGTGTTGACCAATTAGAGGCCGTCTTCCTGACTTCTTCTTCTTTGGTGATTTACGGAAGCCGGCATCCGCAATGTTGCAGATGCTGCCACTTTCCTGACAGTCTTACTTCGCTGTTATATACTAAACGTGGAAAAAACGAGCCACAACAATGATATACCAGCCTAAATGTAATAATGTGTAGATTCTTATTTGCGCATGTGGATAGTATTGTGCCCAGGGCAAATTGAGCATGGTTGGATTGTTTTTATTGGGTTTTTACATATTTTATGTGACTTATTGACAAGAAAACGGACATGAAGTGATGTCAGGAGAAAGGCAGATCGCTCAGCCAATAGATAACCCTAACCTGTTACAAGCAGAAGGGCCTTGTATGTAGCTTGTGAGCGTATGTAGCAGAGCTGCAGCTCATTCAGGCAGCCCTGGATGTGTGAATGAGTGTGATTTGCCCTCCTGAAGTCTTATAGTACACAGGAACTAACTCTTTATATAAAAGCGTATGAACTTTTCTGGGAAAAAAATCGAAGTAGTTTTTTGTTTGTGTTAGTTACAGTATTTATTTCTGTTTCCCCTGCTTGCCAAGACTTGGGAGAACATTTCTTGTTCAATTTCTGTTTAGTATTTTTGTCCTGAAAATAAATGATGTCTATAACTTGATTGTGCATTATTGGGTTGAGGTTATACAAGCATTATTACACAAGGAAACCAGTCGACCCAAATATTGGAAAAATGGCTTAGACCCCAGAGGGTTAAATGACCAAATGAGTTTACTAATTTAAGGTTGAATGGCTCGTACATTTTGCAGCAATTTGTTGAAATGCTAGCAATTCTGAAACTTGAGGTACTGATCTGTGACAGGCTATATATGCAACCACTCCAAGTAAAATAAAAGCCACTATTTTACCATATTATTAAGGCTGTTTCATAGCAAAACATTTTCTGATTGATATTAAACTATTTAAAAATCATCAAGCTGCAGGTTTTCTTCCTTAATTCTAAATATACAACTGGGATGCATCCATTGGAATTCCTCTGTACAACTATTAGCATATTTGAGTTTGAGGTGTAGTGGCAGTGACATCTCAGACTGTCTTCCTAAACCTCAAGTAGAGCTGCAGTGTGATCCTGCATCTAGCTACTCTCCCTGTAGAAACTCCTGTGATGCACCGGCTCTGTAAATTGGGAGCAGAATATGTATGATGGATAATGGTGTGGTGTGGTAAGTTTCCCTGCCATCTGCCTGGTAGTAGAATAATGAGAATACCTAAGGGGGTCTCTGTTACACCAACATCCATATGACTCCCCAACATCTGTTAAATCACGTAGCAAGGCATTTAGAAATCTAAATATATGCTGATACGTTCAGGCAACATGGCAAGGCAAACTAATCCCAAAGCTGGAAGTGATCTTCATCCATTCATTACCAGGCTGATGCATGATCAATACACTCACTAGTGATAAAACAGCAAATGCTCATAGAGGTCCTGTAAAATGCTTAATTTGCAGTGAAGACGTAAGCAATATATTATGGAGCATGGTGCTGAATACATGAATTTCTCATGCCATAGTAGAGTCCACATTAGTTGGATTATGTGATACAGTCACAGTTATTAAAAGTAACAAAGGCAGACTCGAACAGCAGTGGCAAATATAACGTCCAGGTGTAGGACAGAACAGCAGCTTTGGCCCTCACACCTCTGCAATGTAGATCCTCCAGGACACTGGTACTGAGTAGTGGACAAAACCTGACTGGAAATTTTCTGACTAAAGAAAATCTACAAATAAATGAATGAATTGTGTAATTAGTTAATTCAAAATTATATTATTTGTTACCTCTATTTAGGATTTATTTGTTTACTTTAGGGGCCTAATCTGTTTACCTTAAATATGCAGCCATACCTTTCTATAGGTTATCCCAACTTTATTCTTGTCTGATCTTAATCACAGCAGGAAAATGAATCCTTCTGAAGGAGAGTAAAGCCTGGGTTGTGGTGAAGAGGGGTTCATTTATTTCTAGATTTACAGATTTCTTACCTTTTTTTGGTTGTTTTTGTTTCATTAAAAAAAGATTTCACATATTTTTATTAATATATTTATTTATTTGTGTCTATTCTATTTTCTGAACAACATCATTTGCAGGTTTTGCAGGGTTAGGCATGGGACCCTGTGGACTTTTTGCCAGTCTATCACAGAACAGTTAGGCCTGATTTGCACTTGTCATTTTAAGTGTCTTATCTGGCTAAAATCCAGATGTGATTTAATAAACTTTTGTTTACACTTAGACACAAACGGTCTCTGTTAGCCACATCATAACATCATAAATCTAACAGATGAAGGACTTTAGCATTTCAGCGACAGTTTAGCTAGGTAGCCTAGCTATACATATAATATGTAATAATAATAATAATAATATATATTTTTAATTGCTATGAATTACATGTTTTCCTTCAGATGTTTGCTCCAATTTTCAATGTAATCTTCAGAATGAAAAAAATGATGTAAAGTGAAAGTTAGCTCAAATTACATTATAACATTCATAATTATCTCATATTCGAATTGTCATATTATTCATCAAACTGTCAGTTATTTTACTATCTCACTCCAAACTTAATTGAAACGTTGGCAGCCCTGTTGCTGGTTAACTGAAATATTAAATAAAATATATTCACTCCAGTAATAAAATAAAAAATGTACGAGAAGAGTGTGCTGCTGAATGCAGTGCATTGTTACAATTTAATTAAATGGGCTTTTAACTACTTTTAACCAAAACCTGCTGTAAGACCTTGCTTGTTTTTTATGTGTATTTCACCCCAAAATAAGTTCACTATTAAATGGTCCAACTTCTTTATTGAAATTGTGCAAACAATTTCCAAGCTTAACTTCCCTTGGACATTTTAGGGAGATTTTCTCACCCTTTGCAACCCTTTCCACAGCCCACTGGTTAAGAATAACTAAGAGTACTAAGATACGGAGACATGGAAGAGACAATTAATTGATCTGCCTGTACTTTCATTCATTCTTCCGTACAAACCATTTAAGGCAGGGTTGGTAACTATTTTCAGTATACACTTTTTTATACATTTCTTGAAATGGTCTTTACACTCCAACAGTAAATAACTTATTAAATAACTTAAGGGTGCTGAAAAAGGAGCGAAAAAGATCTGTCATCTGTAGCTGCTTTAAAAAACGGCCACCAATCACTGCCTCGTGGTCCGGCTGGGAAAGAGCCAGTGAAATGCCTCTTTGACCCACTGCGCGCACTCTACCCGTCCCGTGCGTGTCATCACTGTATTGCTAACAGTAGTAGTTCAGTAGTGAAGCAGCTACGCAGCGGTGCTCGTCTATGTCTGTGTGTGGGTCGGAGCCCCGAGGGCAGGGGGAGGGGTTAGACAGAGCCCTGAGGAGATGCTACTTTCAAATCTTGCTAGCTTTTCAACATTACCAACCCTGACTGTAAGTCTTTCAAGAATGCAGATGACAAAACAGACAGTAAAAAGTTTGAGGACTTTATAGTGGACAGTACTTTAAAATGTACAGGATTTTAATGGCTCATTAAGTCATTACAGCTGAGTAGAAAATAAAGTCTTTGAAGGCTGGGTTTTGTGGCAGCTCTGTTTCTTGCTGCTGTGTGTGACGATCCATGGTACAAGCTGGTTCGAGCAGAGCGAGCACCAGTAGAGTACATTCGGGAGGAGGTCTGAATGGATCAATACATCACAGAACAAAGAGGAAGTGTGCTTCACCAGGGGCCGCAGAACAAGACAGGCCCATTGCTCAACCACTGTCACAGCAGTGTATCCCAGGCATCTCACATGCATCTCACAGAACGAGGATGAAGACAAATGTAAGGATGGGTGGATAAATTGAGGAAACTTGGGACACAACCAGCAGATAAACAGATAAACTACTCCTGCGACAAAGGCCAAGGGATTTTACACTTTATATATGCATTAAACAAATGAAATACGTTTAATTTATTATGTTTTAGAAGTGCTGGTAGTCAGATTTTGTAACCCTTGGACAGAGCCAGGCTAGCTGTTTCCCCCTATTTCCAGTGTTTGTGATAAGCTAAGCTGCTGGTGGTAGCTTCATATTTACCACACAGACATAAGAGTGGTATTGATCTTCTCATCTTCAGCCCTTTTCGCCAAGGACTGGTTACCTGAGGACCTCTACTAATTTGCAATAATAGCGTAGGTCATCTGTGATCTTAATCTTAATTGTCAAGTAAAGATTTCACTACAAAATACCTATCATGTTTTGCCAAACACAGAGGTCATGTTATAATATTAGAGCTTATGCACCAATTCTGTGCATCTACACCAGTGGTTTAATTTACTTACATAAAAGTACTAATACCACACTGTTAAAATTATGCTACAAGTAAAAGTTCTGAATTAAAAATGTTACTTAAGTAAAAGTATCATCAGGAAAATCTACTTAAAGTATCAAAAGTATTAATGCAGAAAAACCTCACAGTTTAGAAACTGGAAATGATCAGAACAGTTCTGTCAATCAACTGTCTTTAATTGTCTAATTATTTCAACTGTACTTGTAGATCTATATATTGTTTGGTAGTTTAATTTATAATAAAACATAGTATTTTATTTTATGTGTTTTGTGTGCAAAAAATCTTAATTTGTAAAGTAACTAGTAATTTAAGATGTCAGATTAATGTAGTGGAGTAAAAAGTACAATATTTCTCTCTGAAATGTGATGGAGTAGAAGTAGAAAGTGGCATGGAAAAAAGACTCAATTAAAGTATAAATACTTTGTACTTAAGTACAGTACTTGAGTAAATGTACTTATTGATCCACTGATCTACACAAGAGGAAGACTACAGGTCTTATATGTGTCAAACTAACTTGTTTGTATAATGTATCGTCAGACCATGTCTAAAGGCAAGAGCAAAACCTAACTGTGTAGTGCAATAAGATGAATGATCTTTTAGAAAGCATTAGCAGTTGTGCTCTCAGTGTACACGTGAGAAATAAAGGAAATAGTCATGTGAAACATGAAAAAGAGAGCTAAGCCAAAATCACACAATACCACAAACAAACTATACGATCGAGGCAGCGTCAGACAAGCAGCTCTCGCGTTCCACGAGGTAAAATTATTGTTTTTGTTAAAGGAGTCTGGTGGCTTTGAAGAGAGCATACATGTATATAGTCTATATCCACAACGTTCCACTTCCGAGATGTCCGTTTTCTTCCGCTTTCTTTGTGTTGGAATTTTAAACTCCGGACGATTTATGAGGACTATGGTTGACTGCTCCTCAGATCTATGTAGGGTAAATCCAGACAGCTAGCTAGACATCCGTCCAATCTGAGATTTCTGTTGCATGACTAAAACTACTTTTGAACGTACATATATTCCACCAAAACAAGTTCCTTCCCAAGGCTATTTTGCAGCGCCACCGTGGCTCTGTTGGGCGCTTAGTGCCGCCCATGACGATTGTGATTGGTTTAAAGAAATGCCAATAAACCAGAGCACATTTTTCTCCCATCCCAGAAGGCTATGTGGACTAGCGCTGTGGAGGAAGGTCTGGCAAAGCGAGACATTTATAACATTTATACAACAGCTTCAAAAGGGCCGTCTGACGGCATAGTAAAGTGGTGAAAATAAGTGTGTGCTAAATATAGCTTGAACAGATATTGCTTTGTTTATGACAACTACATTTATTATCTATTGATCAAGAACACAACATGAATTTTAAATGCTTATGAAATGTATTGCATTGCACCTCTTCACATAATCACATTCCTCTGCATTTTGATTGGCTTTGGTGAAGGCAACGTTTATAAACTCGTAATTGTATTTTCGTTTGGACATCATGCACGTGATTGAGAGTGAGGGAATCCTAGAAGTCACACTCAACATTACAGTTTCAGGTCAAGGTTTGCAAGAAGAGAAGTATGTATAGTGCTAAAACAGTCTGATAAATATTTGTAACTTGTAAAACACAATGCACAAATGAATGCAGAGTGATTTGTATCCGAAAATCTGTGTTGTATCTGTGCCTCTAATTTGTGACTTGTGAAACACAATGCAGAAATTAATGCAGAGCGATTTGTATCCGCAAATGCGTATCTGTGTCTGTGCGTCTAATTTGTAACTCGTCTTTCTTCATTTGTAAATTAACTTAGTATTTTTTAAAGTAAATATATTTGTAAATCTCCTTCTATTTGTGTGGGTACTTTTGAGACTGTTTTTCTGCACCTTTGTTGTCAGAGATTAAACTTGCACGTAGTTTTTTATCACGGTGTACAACTGCACATAAATTTAGTCCTGAATAAAGGAGCAGCATGTATTTAACCCAGTGTGTGGCAATTACTGTACATGGTTACAATATGTCGAGCAAATGTTAAATTTAAATTCTTTATAGTTTAACTTGCAACATCATCGATTGATTAGATCATCTAGTTTCATATGATACCAAATATATTCATTAGCTTTACAACTAGGCCCAATAACAGTTTAAGCAGAGCTTAATAACATTTCAGACTGCCAATTCCATACAAGGACCAGGCAAAGCCCATGTTACAGGGCTGACTTTAACGAGCTAAGTTAGCATCGCTGTTCAAGCTGTACAAGAACGTGAACGTTAGCACGCTCCAAAAAGTAGCAAACTGTCACTGCCGCTATAACAACACAAAGCAAATTGTAAATGGACTGCAACAATGATGCTGAAAACATAAATGTAATTTATTTGACAACAAAGTCCTAATAATATCAACTTACCCAGAGGAACATCAAGTAGATTCTGCCAACCGTCTCTGAAACATTTGACAAGGCTTCTTCATGTAGTTTAACAGCGGTTTGCATCCATCATTGTTGCATTACCGCCATCTACTGGCGAGTGCTGGGATTGTCACTTGAGACACAAATTGTTTGTGACAACAACAGCGCAGAAAAACAGTCTCAAAAGTACCCACATAAATAGAAGGAGATTTACAAATATATTTACATTGAAAAATACTAAGTTCATTTACAAATGATGAAATACGTGTTAAAAATTAGACTCACAGACACAGATACGCATTTGCGGATACAAATCGCCCTGCATTCATTTGTGAATTGAGCTTCACAAGTCAAAAATTAGAGGCATAGATACAACACAGATTTACGGATATGAGTCACTTCATTTGTGCATTATTTTTTACAAGTTGCAAATACTTATGAGAGTTTTAGCACCATAAAGGGGGGGTCAGCATCTGCTCTGAACAGAGCAAAACAAGCAAAAAACTATAAAAAAAACAACAACCCAAAAAAACAAAACAACAATTCTATTTTAATTAGGAAAATGAATTCACATATCATAGCATTGCTATGCAGTGACTCACACAAAATTAACTACCTCAGGTCATAGGGAATTACTGAAATAGAATTCCTCCTTTTAGAGCAAGACATTAAGCTGTGCTTGATCAGTGTTTTCCACCTGACCAATCCTTAATGTGATAGATACAATGTCAGCCCATCACATAAAGGTTACTGACAGTCTAGTTACCCTTCACACACCAGTAGCTGCATGCCCTTTATCTCATTCATTCACTTTTTTCGTTCACTTTTGTTTAGCCACCTGTCATATTACTTTTTGTTTACCTCATGTCAGTGCAGGTCTGGCATGCTTTCACAATACCTTATACTCTAACAAGTGAGGTATAATAAAAGGGAAAAGATTTCTTAACTGAACTTTGAAGAGATCCCGCCTTTCTTTTACATCCAACCTGTTTAATGTTTGAGCTGGTGGGCTGCTGGAGACTTGAAATGAAGCTTTAATCAAACCCCAAGATAAATTAGGAGGCAAGCGTTGACTCAGCATTTTGTTGCCCTAGCGATCCATTGACCCTGAGGGCCGGCAGCAAGAAAATTGAGAAATGCTTGTTTTAATGCCTATCCAATATATACTGCATCTACCTCGAGATGAGGCTGTGCAATCAACCACTAATCCATTAGACAGAGATGTTTTTCAAAGATTGACGCGTTATTGTGCTGCTGTCTGCACTGGCTCATGTTCAAGGTTAACCTTTTAGAGACGCCTGATTGTTGCTAGAAGGTTAAACAACACATTAACATGCATTCAAATATTAAATTATGGCTCCATTTACTATATGAGAGAAAAACAACAACATAAAAAAGGCTTTTAAAATTATGAAGGCAATTGATAAGTGAAGTGGGTGGCTAGCACAGGCGTTTACTCTGGGGAAGATGGGATTGTGGAAGTGAGATGGTTTTCAAATGGGCAGACCGGGTGCAGTTCTGGCAGAATAAGGGCTTCTTTTATTGCTGGGTTAATGAACTGATGCTGAGGTCAAGCATTGAAGCCAATTGCAATTAAGGTGACTTTTCCCTTTAGAGCTGGCCAATGCACAGGATCAAAACAAATTAAAACAGCTACTTCTCTCACTGACATTTTTTTTCCAATTTTTGCAGCAGCGTGTGCAGCAGCCTCTCAGAAATAGCTACAGTCTGTGGTGGTTACATGGTCTACATCTATCTTCTAGCAAAAGTAAACCCACACTGCAAGAGGCCAAAGAAAAGCCCTTCTCTATTACAGTATATTGACAGTGGGAGGACTCTGAATAAGTGATGCCTGCTGTCTGCTTGAGTGAAATACAACCTCTACCTTGTTCCAGAGGATAAGCAATTAACTAATCTGAGTACTAGCGTAGAGCTAAAGTGGCAGCACGCGCTCCTTCCCTATCTCGTCCATTTAAGTAAATTGGAAAGGCCGTCCTATTTTAAACATTATAAGAGAGCAATCCCACCTATGAATGTTTTCACCTTTGCCGCCCCATCTTGTGCTGTCTCCCGTCAAATGTTTCCGACTGACAACATTTCCTTTTTAAGGGTCCCACAGCATACCAGCTCCAATTTTATGTGCAGTGCCAACAGTGGCCAAGGTTAGGATGCACATATCCGAAGCTGCAGCGAGGTCTGGAGGAGAAAGAAAGACAAGCTTAGAGGGGAATGGAAGAAGAGACGGAGGAAGTGGGAGAAAGGACAGACAGAAAGACAGAGAAGGAAGAGAAAGAAGAGACCCTGTCACTTGGAATCACAGTCACGGAGCAGGTGAAGAGAGATAAATGGCAAAGGACTCTCGGCGAAATAAAACAACAACTCGCCTGCATACATTCAGGCAAGCACAAGTCAGGCACAGTTCGTGAGATTTCTGGCCTCTGGTCTAAATAGACACACAGAGACCAAAAAATAAATAAATCCAAATGCAAAGTACAATCTAAAATCGAGGGCTGTGTGTTTAAATAACATGGACTCATTATGTAATTCAAGTGAGTAAATATAAAAGTCATTGGGAATTTAATCTTCTGGTTCTGGTATTTAAAAAAAGTACAAAATGTAAGAAATACCCATTGTTGTGACGCAAGATAGTATACCTGAAGAGGACACCTAAAATTGCAGAAAAAGCAAAAAAATTTGGTCTAGGTCCCATGTGTGTGGAGAGTGTCACAGCTGCGGTGTGACAGGTCCTCCTGAAGGCCCTATTCTCACAAACACTCCGAGACTGCTTTTATTAACCCCCCCCCCCCCCCCCCCCCAAAAAAAAAGAAAAAAGAAAAAAAAGAAAGAGAGAATAGAGCCAGGGCTCTGGAGCCAAGTAGCTGTTGCTGGAATTTTTCTGGCCTAATTTGCATTAATAAAGAGGCTGTTCCTTGTCGGAATGTGTTTTATCCAGCTCAAAAAATCCCTGGGCGATCCCTCTCCGTAGAGCACTGGGAGAATCCGACTGTCAGAGCCGACAAGACAAATGAATCCCGGTGTCAGCGCCGAGTGGCTCCACGTTGACAGATTGAGAAGAACTGTCCCTCTGTCGACAGGCATGCTTCATTTTCAAATTAATAAATCTGAATAAAATATTTTACCCTTCATTATGAGTGCTGCCGCTGTGACAGCTTTGCTGAACAGGGCTGGGATGGGGATGTGGGGGGACCGGGGAGGGGGAGGATGCTGCCAGTGAAAACAGCTTGCACCAAATCCACCTGGGCTTATTCTGCGTATTTATAATGTTAGCATGTGTGTGTGTGCTTATGATGTGTAGGGGTGTGTGTGTTTTGTTTGTGGGTTGTCTTCTTTTACGCACATGCACATTTTACGCATTTTTCCATTGATCCTCCGCTCACACATTTTCCGCTCAGCGCGCTCCCTGAGCCCCCCGTGTTCCACCAAAGAGGACGGGACAAACAAAAATAACTAGCGCCGCTGCAGAACAGTAGTGATAGATTCCTCACATATTCTCCCTCACACCTGTACAGCCATATGGAGACCCGTCAACATGGAAAAAAATAACTCTTCAATGAGACTTTTGAGCATGATGTAAATGCCGAATGTAGCTTTTGGCTAATAGCATCAAAGGAAGTATGTTTCTTCACCTTTTCAGCAATGTCAGTTTTATCAATCAATTTTATTTGTCACATGAAATTGTAATTCCAGTGAAGTGCAATCCCATCAGCTCCTTTAATGTGCTTGAATGCAACACCTGTTCAAATCAAATGCGAAGCCTACTACATTGATTTTACCTACTTACACCTAACAATCCTCTCTTCATTCTCCAAACCACAGCTGATCATGTGAAGAAAAGTAAATGAGGATTGATCAAAATGTCAAGTGTTTAGCACAGAACAGACAAGTCTTCCGGCAAAACAGTGTTGTGGGTATAAGTAGATGTTGAGTGACAGATTGATGGGGTGAAAGACATAATTGCTTGAAATAAAAAAGGAGTAGAAAGAGGGGGATGTATAAATATAACACACAGGACTCATAATCCTGCAATATTACCCCTCCAGGGCAAGAGAAGAAGGCATAAAGCAGCATGGTGGATTGTATCCAGTCAGTCATTCTGAATGCTAAATTAATATGCAACAGCAAACACTAATATGCCCTTTGAGGAGGCCTGGCATACTGTGCAAGAATTTAAGCTTGTGAAGTTGGCTGAGGGCAAAATACAATATCATGCTCTGTAAATTGTGGAAATTCCTTATGGTGCTGTGTATCCTGTAACATTTACTAAATTCAATAAACTGATCGTGTAATGTAATGCTAGTGGTCAATATTTGGTAGTATGAGACCTTAAATGCTTATAATTTAGCCCAAAACAATGACAATGATGAGTAAAAATCTATATATTTTCAACTGATGCAAATTTAGATAACTCATAAGAATTGTATCAATGCAAATACTGTAGGTTACACTACATAAAACCACTGCAATATAAAGCAGTGCACATAAGGACATAGTGATCTATTTAATATCAATGTCTTTTGGGGAATCCGCTACACAGGTGCTATTTCTGAAAGGTAACCCATTTCCTGAAATCAGCATACAAAAAAAGACTGTCAGCCAATTAATTTACACCAGCCAACATGTGTATAATAATGACACACAGCACAAAGGACTCCCTGTTACTCCTTATGTAGACCTTCAATATTTAAAGAAGACTTCATGTTTTTGGCAAGGTTACGGCAATGCGTGTCAGACATCAGCCTTCCCTGTGAACATCACATCATCAAAGATGACATTTCATCAACTAACTCAATAAATAATAGAACACAGTGCCTGCCATTTGAACCTTCAGTGACAGCATCTGAGGAAATTGTCACCCAGTAATTTGTTTTCTTATGTCCTCTGTCATCTTTTATTAGAGTTATCACCTGTATGTGCAATGTCCCAAGTACAGTCTGTGTTAATGTAAAACTCGTATATACATTTAATCCAGTTACTTGTGGTATTTAAATTCTATCTGTGAAGACTGGAAAGGAAGCAGCCCCCCTTAAAATTTTCAATAAAGTAAACCTACTGTATGATGAATATTTAAAAGACATCCATAGAGACTGACTTGACTGATTTTACATCCTTGCTTTGACCATAGATAGATAGAAATAAAGTAAACAAAGTGGACAGAGAGTGACAGCATTGTATTTGTGATCTCTTTCCAGTGGATGGGGATTGTTAGGGAGGGGAGCTGGAGAAATGTGCCAGCCCTAATGCCTTATGGCAACTCAGCCCAAGTGATAAGACAATATTTCATGTAGGGTCAGGGCCAATAAGGAGCCTTTTCAACACCACTGAGATGAATAGGGCCTGACTGCCATGATCAAAATGCCAGCTACACATGCACACTCAGACACACACGCACGCACGCACGCACGCACGCACACACACACACACACACACACACACACACACACACACACACACACACACACATACATACAGTCCTGAGAATGTAAAACACACACAATGACTGAGAGGGTATAATCAGATCAGTGTGTGCGTAGTCATGCTGAAAGCTGAAAGACTACCTCTTTGTTGGCACTCTGCCTCAGATGAATTTAATGATGCTGTTTTATAGAATTGTTTGAGTAATGTATCCTTTATTTCACCCCTGTCTCATAAAAAAACATAGGTTCCCATTCAACTAAACTGCATTCTCAATTACGTTTTGAGGGACATTTTTTCCCGGATTACGTTTGTTTTGACATATCCGAAATAAGTTTCTAATTCAAGTCCGCGTAACACGGGACTTTCACCAAGAAGACCACTGTTCATGTCACGTGTGAAACCAAAAGTCAATGTTGACTTATTTTAAATTACGTATGTAACTTAAAGGTACAATATGTATTAAAATGCATTAAAATGTCTAAAAATGACTATACCTATGTTATATATTTTGTTGAGTTGTGTACTCCTAAATGTTTCCAACAACGTTCAAACCCAGAGAAATCTGTTATTTTATTTCAATGACACTGTCGGTTTCATTTAGTCGCGTGTCAGTGGCGTCATATAAGCTTTGACCCCTCTGGTTCCTCTAACTCCAAAACATGGCACTCAGATGATACGTTTGAGAGTAATCGTAAATCATACAATCTCACAGAAAGAATAACACTCAATAACTGTTATGCAGCTTGCTTTCTGCCACACAGCATCATTTTGTCATTGATTACATGCCACTTACAACACAGTAATACAGCAGAGATCTTATTTATTGATACGTTTCAATATCGATTGATCTAGCTTAACGTTAGCATTAGCTCATGCTAATGCTCAGTGGGGAACGTTAACGTTATAAGGTCGTTTTATGGTTCTGCAACATTGTTCAACACGTCCATGAAGTTATTTTAAGTATAATTGTTTTGATCAAGGTAAAGTTACCGTTAAACAGCACTGGGCTAACCCACGATTACGTTCGCCAGCTAACATTAGCTAGCTGTATAGATAGAAGACAAATCTAATGCTAATTGGTTGTCTGTGGAGAGCGAGTTCCCCCAGATCTCCACTAAGGCTATGAAAGTCCTAATCCCCTTCACCTTCACCTACTTGTGTGAGTGTGGGTTTTCCGCACTGACCCTGATTAAAAACAAATACAGATCAAGGCTGCAGGTGGAGGACGACTTGCCTTTATTTCTCTCTGCAGTGCAGCCCTGCATCAAACACCTCTACGCATCAAAAGCGCGGCCTCACCACTGACACAGACACAGTCAGCTGATTTTGCCAGGGCTTCAGCTCCGAATGTTTTGAGTGCATTCCCAATGTAGTCAAAAGTTGACTGACAAATATGAAACCGGATGTCGTTTAGTGTCCACTCTCGCTGTAAATAGCAATGCAGCTTCAGGTTTGGATGCCCTCTGCTATCGACCTGCTGAAGCAGATGTGATGCGTTTGAGCTCTGTGTATTTTTGCCGTAGTTTAGGTTTTCCACCTCCGATGTAGAGCAGCATACAGCCACTTCCCTAAACTTTGTCTCATTCAGAGACCAGAGTCTCAAACAGGGCTCTGTCAGAAGGTCTGAGATCTACCGTATCAGCAGAGCAATCACGTAGGCTACTGCACAGCAGGGTATGGTGCAGGTAGCTTATTTTCTGAAATATAGTGACTTTATTCTTGTAATAGGCTATTATAACTTTATTTTCCACACAATATCAGGACTCCTCCAAATCTCAGAGAACACAGATTGGATGAGTTATATTTTGAATGTGCACAAAGTTTTGGACATGAGCAGAAATCTTGCTCAAACATCTGAAATATTACAGTCCAGGGGTTTATTAATACATTAAAATGAATAACGTATCATTGAGGTGAATAATTGTCATATTTACGGAGGTTACTTCCCCAACAGAAGATGCAAAAGTGGAGGGAATAGTAAATTATGCCAATGCTACATGTGTGCTGACTCAGATATAATTAGAAAAGTCGATCCAAAGGAGAATAAATAGTTAAAAGCAATACAGAATGCCTAAGAGCCTTATTGCAATATATTCCATCATGTTTTTATATTTGGATTGTAATCAGTTTCCCTTTACATTAAGATATTGTCATCATATTAATTCAGAAAAAGGTAGAAATAAGGGCATAGAAATTCACCAGAATGCATGAAATGAAGTGTTTAATGCTGAAATTTTTCTGGGGAAGGACCCCCAGAACCCCATATCATAAGTCACCACACAGATCTGGAAACAAAACCTTGGCCTTTGGATTGCCAGACCACTTATGATTAGGCCAAATGTTGGTGCCATCTAACTTGCCGATTATACATGTTAAGCATGTTTTGTTGACTTGTGGATAGGCCTACTGATGTTCAGTGATTTTAGCCTCAATTAGGCCTGCATGAATTTTGAAATTATTTGCTGTTGCATAGGAATTGTTTATGAATACACTTTTAAAAACATTGTGGAAATAAAATGTCTTCAAATACAATATTAAAAAATATTTACATTTTATCAGTTGTTATTGAAACTCATCAAACACACAAGGTGTGTGTGTGTTAGGGCAGGCGGACGGGATTTTGGGGAAGAGGGGGCTCGGCTGTCCTTACCTACTCTAAGGGCAGGCTCATATTCACCCAATTTGAAAACCCCTGATGTAGGGGAAACTGCAGCTATTTTATCAGAATGACATGAATAGACGTTACTAAACGTAACAAGGAGAAAGCTGTAATGGATAAACTTAATCCGATTAAAATATTTTAATCGGCAATTGTATTAAACTACAACTCCCATAGTACCACTACACAACGTCATCAAAAGTCCGTGTTTATATCCAGTGTTTTGATTGAGAGACCCCTAGCGGCAGAAAATTACATATTGTACGTTTACCGTAGATAACGTACTTAACTTACATTTGCAACTTAAAGCTACATTGTGTAAGAATTTCCCAAATTTAGTGGTGAAATTGTATATGACAACCAACTGAATATTACTTTCTAGCCCCCCACATTCCGAGCGCATTTTAACTCCTACGGTGGCCGTATTATTCCAAGAAGTATGACTTGATGTGATGTTCCTTCCAGTATAATAATAGTTTTACGTTATTTTGGTCAACATCAGCTATCAGGTTCCCAAACATATGCAAGCTAATGTAAGTAAAGTATCAGCGCTATCGTTATTCCGTATATTGTACGAGATTAATAGTGTAAGGCAATATTTACAGCATAGGAGAGAAGCAACGGAGGTTTGTGTTTTTAATATATTTCTCTGAGCAGTATGAACAATCATGTCAATGAAACCGAAATTAGCTCTTAGTATCTCCATCGTTTACACGCAGCTGTTCTAGCTGTAACTATAGTGTTACAACTCCATTACGTGAGTTGTCTGCCAAGGAAATCATGACATGATTACGTTTATGTTACAAGGTAGACAATCCTTTTTCATCATTGACGTGAGGAAAAGTATGCTAGACGTCGTTCTAGCGTTATGCACAACCATGCTATAGTTAGTCAAGCAACTATAAAACTTAGAATTTACACAAATAGGCAGAATTACCTTTTGAGAAAAAAGCAGGCAACTTCGGCGTCCCTTTTTAAAATCCTTGCTCCTTAAGAGCTCTTTCCATATTGGAAAAGCCACTCCAATATTAACTTTGGTCTTGTTGCTTTGCCTGTCGCGTTGTCATTTTAATTCTCTTTTTAACTTCCTTGGCAATTCCGTTATCTTCTCCCCCTCCCTGGCATTTGTCACGGTGCCACTGAGTTTAAAAGCGTGAGGTATGTCCCTCTTTGGCTAATGTATTTTAAAGATGGAGGCGCATTATTTGAGCAAGTTGCTTGTATGTATACTGAATGACTCTGAATGGCAGATTCTACGCGCACGAGAATACTTTGATTAGTTGGTGGAAGTAATTACACATGAATGAGCACATATCTGTGAAATAACAAAAGGTTTTTGCTAAGAATCAACAAAAAAAAATACACAATGGAGCTTTAAGCTACGTTAGTTATTTTACCCCAAGCCATGATTTTTTCCTTAACCAAGTAGTGCAAGTAGTTATGTTGCCTAAACCTAACCAATTGGTTTTGTTGCCTCAACATTGACTTTTGATTTCACACGGGACACGAATAGTGGTCTTCTCGGTGAAAGTCATGTTACATGGACTTGGATTAGAAACATATGATTTGTCAAAAACAAACATAATCTGGGAGAAAATAAGTGTCCCTCAAGACATAATTGAGAATGAAGTTTAGTTTTATGGAAACGTAATTTTTAGAAGACAGGCTGTTTATTTAAGTCTACTGTTTAGACTAAGAAAAATATAGTTCATGGTTTAGGTATAAAGTCATCTTATATATACATATGACTACATATAATACAAATATATATTTTCCAATTGAATGGCATGGAGCCTTTTTAAAAGATTTCCATTCAATATCATCACATGAATCCAAGATTTACACATCCACTTTTGTTGACCTCTTATTGATGAAAGTTTACAGTCTGTTTCACCTCTGACCAAACCCAACAGGGATGTCTCGATACCCTGTCTCACCCCGGAGTGCACTTCCAAATCACTACAGGAGGCTGAGAACATCAACCACTGGAGTTCACAGATTTTCAGCTTTTGTTAACTTGCTTTTTAAACAGTGCATGTAGGAAATTATCTAAAATGTATTCATTAGATGTGCAACTAGGTTCTCCTCAGAGCAGACATCTGACAGATAAGATAAGATTAGATAAGATGAACTTTATTGTTCCTGTGGGGAGATTCAAGTGTCATGCTCATATAATCACATAAAAAAGTTCATATTGCAAATGTTTTGGCAACCAATTCTTATTTAAACATCCAGCAGATGCATAGCAGCATGAACATTCATTTGGAGTTATATTTCTGGTCACCTGATGAATGCTAGTCGTATATTCACTTTCATTTAGCTCTGTTTTGGTCTCCACCAACTCCTAAGGGAAATATCTGGCTTTTGAGCTTCTAAATCTTCCTCTATGTTGTTGCTGACAAGTCACTATTTTTGTCTCTCTGCTGTGTCATACTTACTGTAAAGGGTTTAATAAATCTTTTTTTTAAAACTGAAAACAGCTGCCTGCTGTGGCTGGAAACAAGGTAGATGGAAGCTGCAAGAGGGAACCAAAACAGTAAAGTTGAGAGTGGTAAAACCAAAACAAAGAGCTGACAGGAATTGCAGTCGGGTGGTAATTCTCTGTGGGTTTGTCACTATAACTGAGCCCTTTCACATTATATATTTAAGGCGTTGTTGAAGTGCTCATATTATGCTATTTGGCTTTTTCCCTTTCCTTTATTGTGTTATATATCTTTTTGTGCACATTATAGGTTTACAAAGTGAAGAAGCCCAAAGTCCACCCCAAAGGGACTTACCATCTTCATGAGAAAACACAGTTCCAAACAGCTCTATTGTAGTCCAGCCTTTACTTCCGTGGCAAATGTGCGTCACTTTGTAACACACGTTATAATGCTCGCCTAGCTGCTATCGTGGCACGCCCTCATTCTCTGCAACTGACTAGCTAGCGGTGCTTACCTAGGTACTGCGCATGTGCGACTCCCAACAAAGATGGAACAGATGTGAGATGCCTCACTCTGTAGCCAAATCAGAGAGCTCAACACACAGGGTGAAAACAGGATCTGCAGCAATGTGCAGTACAACAAAAATATAGTGTTTCTATTTTATATATTTTTTTAAAGTAGTGTTTTTTGAAAATGAAACCACATAAACCTATTCTGGTACAACCTCTAAATACAATTATGAACCTGAAAATGAGCATAATATGAGCGCTTTAATATAAAAATTGATTAGTGCAGATTTAATGTTAATATATTATTATATGAGTGAAATTACCTGATTTGGGACTGTGTAAAGTGTGACTTTTTATATTCACAGTTGCAACATGTAAAAAATTATCTGACGGTGATGCAATACTTCTGTGTTGCATAGAAAATTAGGAACATTAGAGACGCTTGATATGATGAGTTACAGAATTATGATAGATACTAATACTAAACAGTATTTTCAAATACTTGTACAGACTAATAAAGACTTACTTTTTTTGTTTTTTTTTAGAAGCAGAGATATGCGCCGTTTCAACGAGGTCAACAAGTGTAGGTCATCCAGAAAGTTTTAAATCCATCAGGGAATTACAGTGTCTTTGTAAAATAGATAAATAATTATGAATCCAAAAATCAACTCAGCTAATCTCTCTTTTGCTTTGTGATCTTTAAAGCCAGGCTCTAGTAGTGTTTTGAGCTTTGTAGCTAAAAGCTGGAGCTTCACAACAAGCCCTACGGTGTCTTTGTAGCCCTTCCAGAAGTTATCCAGCTTGGAATATCACTGACTTTTTGGAGACTTTGCACGACTAATTCCAGAGCGATACAACCATGAGTGAATGGCTATTTACTGTATTTAGTCATCTTTTTGTACCAAAAACCGATGTCAGCCAGTGCCATCTTGGATTGTGACGCCTTCACCGACAGCTGTGTCGACCAATCACATAATGTCATTTGGGGATCGAATTTGCTCAGCGAATAGAGGAAGGCCTTATTTACTGTGTCTGTGTGTGTGTGTATTGGAAGGTCCTAGCAGAGTCTTGGCAGATAGATAAAGAGATGCCAGAATGAAGCCTGGAGGTTGAAATGAGTGTTGATTTTGGTTTCATTTTTTTTCTTAGTTACATAGTTTATATTTGTTTCCCCTGAGTGCCAAGACATGGGATAACAATTTTCAAAAGCCAAAAGTTTGTTTTTATTGTTCTCTGTGTGAATTTAATACATTTCTGTGAGAGTCCATATTCATTTAGTTTTTTCCTTTTGTCTTTATAGTCATATAACAATGTATACATTCATGTGACATCCCTGCAGCATACATATCCTGATAGCCCATGATCTCCTGAAAGGAATGATGTCTATAACTTGATTGTGCATAACAGGGTTAAGGTTATACAAGCATTGTTACACAAGGAGACCAGGTGAACCAAAGACAAAAATGGCTCAGACCTGAGAGGGTTTTAAGGTTCTTCATGCTTCTATGCTAGCTCTCAAATTCATATGACAACCATTATTACTGGTGTCATGAGAATTTTAGAAACTTAAAATGCAGTCATGAAAAGGTCCAGTGACCCTTAAAATATTAGATACCAGCGAGATTATATTATGTTTGCAATGTGACTCAGATCCTCCTTTAGTACATAAATGGCTGCTATATTCATTAGCGACAATAAAATGTAGATAATTGTGGACAAAATGTTTGGCCCTACGCTGTTTCTGTGTACTGATAATTGGATTACAGAAAGGGTTGAACCTATAATGAGATATATGTACCTCAGATGTGAACCCTTGCTCTCCAAGGTATCTCCCCTGTGCAGGATTCTTATTCAACCTCAAACTGACAGTGTTTTTAATCTTTTCTTTGCTTCTCTCCTGGAGATTGGGGAAACAAAAATCAATACACTGTGGCAGGCGATCTAGAAGCCTGTGAATTACAAGGCCTGGATCTGGCTGCACCGCCTGCTCGGCAGCCTTGAGCAGGGGACCATGGGAGTATCATAAGAGACCAAGGGCAGGTCACAGGTTCAGGTCAGGAGCAAGGTATTAACTGTCTGTGCACGAAAATGTGAAATAAGTTCCACCAGGGGAGCCTCACATCTTTTCTCTTCATTTATTTCCTTTTTTCCTGAGAACAGTTGTGGCGTCCGTACCTCTTTCCCACCACACTTCTCTCCTGACTCCCTTTGGATGATATACTGGGCCTGAGCCTGTGATAATGCCCACGCTACAAATCTGAGCTCAGGACATATCGACACCTGGGTCTGTCATTATCAGTTAATAATGCTGCTGACGTATGTTTCAATTCAGGCTTCTTGGCAGCCCACCAAGCTACATAAATGACATCAGATAAATCCACAGAGCACATACCTTCATTTTAACTCTAGACACTAACCAAACTTACACACTAAAACTTAGCATTCTGCTTATCAGGACAGATGCACAAATTATAACACTGACCATTAACTAAACATGTGAAGTAAATTTAATTTAACAGTCCCCTAAGGAGAAATTAAGTTCTGTTTTCAGCTGTTAAACAAACTGTCATATTGTACTTCTGATGTAATGTTGCATGACTGTAATTTTTGCATCCAGACAATGTGACGCATTGCGGGATTGTTGGCAATAGTAGTGCACAGTACAGGGACACTAGCATTTTGGTGGTTGAATTGTGGGTTTGTTAAGGACACTAGCACTAGTATAGTGCATACATATCATACTCAGTTGTTTGGACACTAACAACCTAACCTAAATAGGTGATTTAGGACACAGCCTTGCTTTTACGTAACTTTGCATTTGGTAGGTACCTCTGCGTATCCTGCGTTCCCGCAGAACGTTAGCTGTGATGCTGAAGAAAAAAAAATCAGTTAATTTGCTTGGACATTAGATTAGATTACATATTTTTGTGAAACATGATAAGATATGTATCCATCCTGTGTATTCTCTATACATTTTACACAGGATGAGGAGAAATAACATGGTAGTAGACTATAAAAATAGTTCCCAGTTTATCAGGTACAACCCTGCAATAAATCCCATGTCTATGAAGCTGAGCCAGAAAAAAAACCTCACCCCTTTCTTGGTGTCTAAGGAGATGTAATCAGGTTTGAAGAGTTGTCACAATATGACCCCTGTGCCAACCAGGTGGCCTTTTTTTATACCCAGAATGATGGACTGGCAGGATGAAGGAAGATCCACTGCATTAAATGTTTTTGAAGATATCTCAAAATATGTTAATTATTTTGTTAAAATCACAATATAATTGAATTTGTTTTCAAATACACTTTGCGTGTCCACAAACAGTGATTGTGGCTAAAATATGAACTGGCTCCATGGTAATCAGTGGCAGTAGTTTGTGGAATTTTTCTTAGACAGTGATTGTTTTTTTAGACCCAGTTATTAGATATATCCAAACATCTGTGACTTTTTGACTTTACTGACTGGACTGTGATTAGAACGACATCTACCCTACGTGCCTCTGCATAATTACCAGCTGCGACTTTTATGCACGCTTTGAGGTGAACAACAGCAACAAGGCACAGGTACCTTCATCATCAGCCAACGAGCAGGTACTCCAGGTGACAGCCGCCCAGATAAAAAAAGTATTTGCCAGCGTCAACCCACGCAAGGCTGCTGGCCCTGACAACATCCCTGAGTGTGTGGTGAAGGGGTGTGCTGAGCAACTCAAAGATATCCTTGCAGATATCTTCAACATCTCGCTTATTCAAGGTGTGGTGCCCACCTGCCTTAAAAGTGCCACCATCATTCCTGTGCCTAAAAAGCCAAACCCGATATGCTTAAATGACTTCTGCCCCGTGGCTCTTACCCCTATAGCCATGAAATGTTTTGAGTGGCTTGTAACACATCAAAGGCCCTGCAGATTTAGACTTGCTGCAGTTTGCATACAGAGCTAACCGCTCAACTAAAGACTCCATCTCCACTGCACTCCATCTCACCTTGTCACATCTGGAGGAAAAAAACACCTATGCCAGGCTCCTCTTCATCAACTTCAGCTCAGCATTTAACACTATAATTCCATTAGTGTAAAGCTTTGACACCAATCATATCATAAAGTTTGCTGACGACATGACAGTGGTGGGTTTGATCAGTAATGATGATGTGTCTGCATACAGGAGGGAGGTAGAGGAGTAAACATCATGTGCAGCTTACACAACCTCCACCTAAATGCCGACAAAATAAGGGAGATGGTCATCAGGAGGGTGTTACCACACCATCACACGCCACTGACCATTGGTGGCACTGCTGTGGAGATAGACAACAGCATCAAGTTCCTGGTGGTCCACCTGGCGAATGACTTAACCTTCTCCACCAACACCACGGCCATTATCAAGAAAGCCCACCATCCACCTTACTACCTTCTACAGAGGCACTGTTGAATCTGTCATAACATGTGGCCTCACCTCCTGGTTTGGCAGCTGTAAGGCCCTGGAGAAACACCAACTGAACAGGATTGTAAAGACAGCCAGCAAAATCATCAGTGCCTCTTTCCCCTCCCTGCTGGAGATATACAACCAGCGGTGTGCTTGCAGGGCTATCAACATCATAAAAGACCCTTCCCTCCTTTCGTCTGGGAAAAGATACAGGAGCCTCCACTCGAGATCCAGCAGGATGCTGAACAGCTACTTTCCACAGGCTGTTAGGATTTTAAATGGACTATGCCCCCTCCCACTGCCATGCTTCCCTACTGTGCAGCTACCTGCCTGAACTGCACTTTGTTTGGACTAAACGTATGACTGCATTGCACTTGCATTTTACATACTGTGCTGCTATTCTGCACAAGCTGCTACTCTCCACTGCACTTTAATACTCTGTGCCCAAGCTCCTCCTATGTCTATTTGCTGTATTTTATGTGTTTTTATTCTATTTTTTTCCTTGTTTTATACTGACACAAGCTGGGGGAACAATATTAAATTTTTTGTATGTACGGAAGTACACATGAAAGTGACAATAAATAATCTTGAATCTTGCGACAGCGACGCTTGTGAGTCTCTGTATGTGTCATCATGGAAAATGAGGTCCTGGAGACACCTACTGTGCGGAAACTACCAGCGAAGCGGATATGATGTGTGCCTGTGCAGCAACCGTGCAAGATGCAGTCACAAAACTTTACAAGTGTGTTGTTGTGATCACAATGAAGGCAGAGTTCGAAGACGTGTGTGGTCCGAGCCAGGGCGCCAAAAGTAAGTGGGTAGGAAGTAGGGAAGGGGACATTGGCAATTTTCTCAGCAAAAAATAATGCCTGATTAATTTCTGCTTGAGAGTCCAGCCTTAACCACTTTGATCAATATGTGTGCAACTACCTGCCAATGCTGGACTGACTAAGTAATTAGTGTTTGGCGAGCCTGACGGGGGTAATGAAGTCACTCAGGCTAAGAGCTGTCAGGAAGAAAATCGGCCCGTTATTCCAATCCAAATAAAGACGGTTCCCTTCAAAGCCTTGTATGTATGAATACATTGAGAGAATGCCATAAGATGCTTGGATATATCAACACAAATCATCTGTGTCCCCACATACGCTGTCAGAAGTAGAGAGCCAATTCATTTGCACGAATATTAATTTGATCCAAGATTCAGGAAGAGTGCTATAAATATCTGTCAGGCGGTCGCCTGATTGCTCTGGGAAGATCAAACAGAGACAAACAATGTACTTTCTAAACAGTTTGTTTTGAAAGAATTATGACAGAAATAACTGACAGCTCTTGATGAACAGGAACGTCCAAAGATCAGACAAGTTTTTATTGCATCAGAAATGAATTCTAAAAATGAATCCTCATTCAATTAAAAGCATTCAGCTACCGCTTGAAGACATTTTGATTTCCACATTTTGATACACTGTGATTTTGATTTGAATTAGACCAAACACATCTCTGTTTGTCTGACAGAAATAACTCAATTATAGAAACTCCAAACATCTGGCTCCACACTCACAGAATTGATTAGAACTAATTTTTCATGAAATGATTAAATAAGACAGTAATCAATTTAAAGCCAGTTCAAGCTTCATTACAAGTATGTAGAAGTCAAAAGATGTGGAACCTCAACTAATCCAATCACTGCTGAACCCACACTCCTCATTATGTGCCGTTACACGTGAGGGTGACAAATAATCAAATGTGTACGAATAGGATAGAATCACAGCCACACATATCTTAACTGGTTATTTTTTACTTGCTTGTTCTTTTGCAATGCCATGAGTTCCTATTGCTTTTATTTTTAGGTTGTTTTGTTAGTGACAGATTACACAGAGCTGGTTTCTAATTATGATTATGTGCAAACTACTGCTGGCTACATGCTTCTCTGATGAATGCCATGAATGCTGTGAACAGGTTTGAACACCATAGCTATATTGGCATGTTTTCTTTAAAAGGCTTTGGCCTGTTGGCTTGTTAGTAGTTAGTTTGCTACTTCTTTTTTTTCTTCTTCATCATGTGTAGCCTTTGCATATCACCTTACCCCATGACAGGATGGAGCAGAGCAGGACAGAGCAGAATCCACTGTAGCCTTTAATTTCAGGAGAAAAAAAAAACAAAAAAACAATTGAATCTTTCTCACAATGATTTGCTACTTGATTTGATGCTGGACTTTCCCATTGTCACAAAATCGATAGAGGCAAGACAGGCAAGGCCTAACTGCGGAGGGCTTTTGGCTTTTCATGCCAAGCAAAGGCGAGTAAGAGCGCCAGGGTTAAGTGATGTGTTTCTGATGCTGAGTGGGTCTGGGACACCCCATTCACAGCCACCCTCTGGAACTTGTAGGCCTAATGGCAGGCCAAATCACTGGGGGGAAGGGGACTGACTCGCTGTGATGTGTGTGTAAGTGTGCATGAATGTGTGTGTGCTTATCTATTGTTGATGTGTGGCTGTTTGTTTGTGTGTGTGTGTGTGTGTGTGTGTAGAGGAGAAAGTCTCTAGGGCATTGGATTGTTCATAAAACCAAGCGAGGGCTGCAACATAATGACTTCACTCACCTCCCGAAATCAAAATTAAAAAGTGGGACATCACAATGGACATAGCTATTACCAATTTAATGGGGTAGCCACAATCAGCCAGCTGCTGTGTGTGCGAGTGCATGTTTTGTGTGTGTGTGTGTTAGGGTCATCTTTGTCTCTTCCCTCGTGTCACCTTTTATCTAATGAATAAATACAAATACAAGACAAATATCACTGCTGTCAGGCGAAAATCTCCAAAATGTCAACTTGACAGGGGTAATAATCCTTAAGATTTTCATAACATCAGATCCAATTTTTTATACTGGAAGAATACAAACAGAGAGAAAAAGAAGGGTCATTCACACAAAGAGGTTCGTGTTACAAAATGTCTTAAGTCAACGTTTGGTTCTTTTGGCTGTGACCAAAAGCCAAACCATGAACCCTAACCAAGTCATTTTTGTGCCTACACTTAACCAAATCTTAACTATAGCAGTGTCAGATCAGAAAACGTTCACAAGAATCATTTTGTAAAAGTGATTTGTAACAGTTTTGAAGGAACTGACAAATGACACAATGACGAGTACAAAATAAATATTTAGTAATTTAGTATTTAGTCATTTAGTAACTTAAAGAAGTGACAAGTAGTCAGCACTGTCAACATTAATCAGGAGAAAATATATGCTCATGGGTTCAGTATTACAATGTTAGAGCATGTTGTTTATCTCTTCTTCAGTCATCTTAATTAAAACAAGAGTAGAACGAATCCTTTCATCCTGTGCTTTGTTTGGATGTGCTCTTTGAGAGTAACCACTCAAGGTGTATTTGCTGCCCCCAGTGGTTGATACGCATCTTTTCAAATGGAACTCTGGACCTGTATTATTAAAACAAACTTATCGTTACCATCAGTAACCACAGGTGTCGCAAAATCTACCAGGACTGAAATCGTAAAGGAAAACTACAGTACAGCTTGGATTTTTATTGTTGTAGCTCTTAGTGTTGATTATATCGTTTATGATAACATTTTACTCACCAACATAATTACAGAGCTTTGACCAACGTACTATACTTGCTGTAGCTGTACATAACTAATGGTTGTAATAAACCATAGTTTTCCCTTAGGGATTATAATTTTGATGGATTGAAAGATTGTATAAACATAGTTGTGTAGAAGTCTCTTAATAGAGTACATGGTAATCCTTCAAGGTAAAACTTGAACATTTCAAGGTTTTCCCTCAATAGTCACATTATGCACAACAACACATTTAGGTTGACATTACAATGAATGATAGTAATGGAGCAACTGACACTGAGTTCGGCATAAAGAACTAGTCAAAGAGGTTTGAACCAGGAGCAGGAATTCCTGAGAAGCCTGAGTAAATGCTCTTAGGCAGATAGAGAAGGCCATAGCCATTTAGGTAAGTAGGGAGCAATTACACATGAGGATGATTTAGGGGGATGCTGTCACTGTGGTGAGGAGCCAGGACCTCTGCAGATGAAATGAAAATGGCCCGTATAATGGCAGAAGCGACAACGCAGCCACTTTGGATGGACTGACTATTACGGCATGTCAACACAGGCAAGAAAAAGAGCAAAACTATGAGGACGGCAATTAGAGAACATGAGAGAAAATGGATCACAGTGGCATCAGTGCTGAGGAGAATGTTAAAGCAGAGGACCTTGAGGAGGAGTTAATGCTGTGATTTATAGAATTTGTCATCACAGACATGTATGTTATAAATTTCCTGACTGCAGTAATAGCGATAATGAGGTCAGCAACTGTACAGTGTCATCTCAGCACTTTGGGGTTCAGACACAGTATTGAGAGAGGCTACCCGACCTGGCATTCTGAATCATAAGAAGACGGCATCAGTCACCAAACATTACATTAATGCAAATGTCAGTCTGACTTTGGACATCTCTATCTCGTGATAGCTCAGTGCTCTGAGACTCTCAGATTAGAAGAACAGCTAGTGATCAGTTAGGGAAGGTCATCATTCAAAATCTAAAGTAAATACAGCCCAGATATGAATGCTTATCTGCATCATCAGCATCATCATTATCCACACGACCATCATCATCATAATCATTATGTAAATATGCTCTCAACATTTTGCAGTTTGGATCCTGGATGGCACAGCAGGCCCTGTCTTGCATTTGCATGTGCATATTTCAGTGTTTTCCGAGAACGCGCCACAGCAATTAACACAGGATTAATTGGCATATCTCATTAGGGCCAATCTGATCAGAGTATGATGAGGTTTCTGCGCACTCCCATTTGTTTAAGCGGATTGTGGTAATTGCTGTCATTATTATGAGCTATTTAGCGTCATCTGTGGGCCTCCTCTCCCTGCCTGGACCCCATAAAGCCTAGCCATGTGTCACGGCTCAGTTTAGTTAACCCCTGAAATGAGCCCAGTGGTGCTGGCGTGTGGTTAACGGCCGAGCGGTGATTAGCTCTCCACACATCAACCCATTAACATGTCGCCCCCCTCTCAAACTGCCTTTGTGTTCACTCCCAATTACAGCCCTACCTTCCCAAATAAATACTTTACAAGCCCCACATGTTGGAGGGGGGGGGGACATGTACACACAGTGTGGAATCGGGCAAACCCAGGTTGAGTATCTTATAAGGTGTTTTACAAAGTCCCAGGGCTTCATTTATCAATCCTTCAATGATGTAGCCTACTTCCCGCCTGTGACACATAAATGCCATAAAATACGATAGACATCACTTCATAGACAATGAGAGGGAATTATGGTTATTTCATACACTGATATTAAGGTTTTTAGTGGGGCTGATTTTAGAAACAAGGAAGAGGTCTTCCCTACTCCCACAATTTATGTTTTACAGCAGCCTCACAATAATAAATATACCTTGGATCTAAAGCATGAAGCATCAAAAGACAGTATTTCTAAGAGAGGGAGCTATTACTTCAGCATGAACTCAGATCTACAACCCACCAGAGAGAAGTAACAGACAGATATTGAGATATAGTGTACAACAGAAAAAGGGAGCCATTGATCCCACAGAGTCCAAACTTTACACTTGCTGCTAAGTTCTCTAAAGGGGGCAATCAAATTTTATATGCTCGTAACTATTTCATCCCCTCTGAATGTTAACAACTGTGCACTTGTGCTATATGGCCTATCCCCTCTGTTGATCCACCACAGCGATGAGCCCCTTCGTCATGGATTTGCAATATTATAACAATCTGAGCCTGTACGATGTAATGAGGTGTGCGAGTTTCACCTCAACGAGTGTCTTAAAGTAAATTAATACAACCAATATACTGCCCTCACCAGTCAATCAAGTCCTTTGGGCGCAGTAAAAACACATCTGAGAGGATCTATCTGTCAAATCTTTGAACAACAGTGTTGAGACGCAGAGGTGCTCTGTTGTATCGTCTATGCTGTTCTTCAGCAACTTTGCATCTTGTGAAGGCTGACAATTGGCTTAACGAAGTAGTAGTAGGAAGCTTGACTATTGCTGCACAACCTGACTTTTAATGCAACCGTAAAATATCCAAAAGAACATGCTTTGCTCTGCTCCAGCCATGACATTATTTGAAAATAACTGATTATTCCATAAACTCAAGGAATGCTGTTCTTTAGAATTATCCCCAAAAACACCAAGTGTTTCAAATACAGATACTTTGAACACCCATACATATGAATTCAATATTTTAGAAAGTTAATTGGTTATGACACCCCTTTAAGTCCCACTTACGTTGTGACTTTTCTGGTTTGCAGACCCCTTTGACTCTCGCATAAGGAGACATAAAAAAATATCTCCCTTTGAGACGAGGAGACACATAATACTTCTTGAGTGTGTCACGAAGGAGAACCAGTCAAAATTAGACAACCATAAGCTTCATCAGAGCCCTGACACCCTATCCTTATATGACAGCAGCAGGCACCACTTGTACCTACCACCTACTGTATGCCTCTAAGCACAAACAGAGCTTTGTTTTTCTCAAATTCCCCCTAAAAGTACCCCCCTCCCTCTATGCGTACCACGACGACAACACACTCCACCTCGTAGCCCCTCATCTCCCCTAACACAATCAGGCGCGTAGCCATCTGTACCTCCAGGGAAGCTTCTTCTTCTTCAAAGAGCAACATGATCAGCATTATGGCATCTGAAAGACTATCCCCATGACTGTGGAAAGTAAATCAGTCACATAGTTGAAGACTGACACACTTGGGGATAAGGCATGTCAACACCGACAACAAGGCTGTAAGCCCCTAACATTTTTAAAGGCATTCCATCCTGTTATTTTGGCTGGGCTGTCGCCTGTTCTAGCCTTTGTTTGTATCCTTGTACTGCATGAATATAAAATGCAATACTCTCTACATGAAGGATATCCAATGAATATTTGTTTGGTTAAAATTTTAATTAAATATATATGAATTATTGTATGTGCAATGTTTGAGCCAGGTTGTCTGTGATCGGGTCAAATCACAGTTCTACTCTAGGGTGTCACCTCTTTGGGGTCACTGTTCCATTCAAAGGGTGAAGTAAACTGTGAAAGCTGTTACAAAATAATCTAAGAATTGATATTACAAACATTATATTAGACATATAATAATAATAATAATAATAATAATAATAATAATAATAACATAACAATATTAATAATGTGTACTTTATTAATCATTTTTGGGGAAATTCTGTTTGCTATTTTTATTATACACAATTACAACCACGTGTAACAAAGTGTAGCCAGGAAGCTAGTGTTTTGTATTTTACTGTCACTAAAAATATTCTCTGGAGTGTGGTGGTTTTTTTGGGTTTGTTTTTTTCTGCTTGCCTGACACAGACAATGAAGACACTCTTCAAACACACCTGAGGAGCATCACCTAATCAAGAGAGATGCGTGGGATTAAGACAGCGACTTATAAGTGCATTTGATTGGACCGCTAAAAAGTGGGAAGGCTTAGAGTTTAGCTCATTACTGGGGACTGTTGGAGATTAGGAGGAGGACAAAAGATGAAAGGGAATTGTTGCTGATTCTCAACAGCTGAACTGCGCCCGCCTCCCTGCCACCAGCTCACCCACTCACCTGGTCGACTGCATGTAGCGTGTAGCATGCCCGTGCTGCAACGCCGTCACAACCACTGTCATTGCTGTTGCTAGCTAGTAGCTGTGGCTCATAGCTCTGTGCTGCTAACAATTGCACCGACCAACACATTCTCACTCCAGGCGCGCCAAAAAGTGACGCTTGGTCAGGTGCCTTTGGCGTTTGCTACTGATGCAAAAAGTCTCATTTAGCGTCTCAGTCAGACGCAGTTTATTCTATATCCATGGTGTTCCACTTCCGGGATTGCTCCGGTGCCGTTGGAAATTACGCCGGATGTCACTATTTTCGGCCAGATGTCTGTTACCTTCCGCTTTCTTTGTGTTGGAATTTTAAACTCTGGTTGTTTTATGAGGACTATAGTAGGGATGTGTGTCCCGAGTCCCAACAAAAGCCTGTCGGCACGCTAAAATGTCCCGGTTTATACCAACCACTATGAAATTGTCCCGGTTGTCAGCAATTACATAGCCGACGTGGTTTTATTTATTATTTAGAAAGACTAATAAAGCGTCCAGCGTATGATTTTAACAATATGTGTGTGTGTGTCAGTCAATCATAGCGGTCTGCGTCTGCATAATCTGTGCAGCCAGCTTTACAATGTATATTTCTAAACATTGTCGCGATGCCTCTTCTTATCTGTTTCGTTTTAACCAGTCCCTCCAGGTCCGCTGGAAAGTCAGCGGAAGAGCACTGGGTGGAAATGTTCGCGCATTTCAAAAGCAGGGAGATTCCGTTCAAAAATGTTGGTCTCCTTTGTCAGTTCACTGTGTCTACTGGGCACAAATGCTCCCGTTGAGCGGATCTTTTCGCTCATGAACAACACATGGACTGACAAGAGGAACGGTATGACCATTCCACCTTAAAGGCGCTACTCGTCACACGGGCTAATTTTGCTGACACCTGTGCAGAATTTTACAGTAGGCTTTCAGCCAACAAATTGATTCTTGAGCAAATTCACTCCTCTAACAAATATATGGAATGAACGTTTCCAATAGGGAAGCTATTTGCTCTATCAAATGAGATTACATTTGTGTGTGTGTGTGTGTGTTGTTGGTTAGAATAACACTGGTAACACTTTATGGTAAGGGTACATGAATTATCATGAATTCATGCATGAATTAATTGATGTATGTAATTAATGATTTATGTGTTACTGCATTCCTTAATATCCCATGAATCATCAGGAATTGACTTGTTCATAGTCTGTCATTCGTGACCTCGTATATGAACAACACAACTAAAGCATTAGGTAGGTGAACTCATGTCAATTCCTGATGATTCATAAGATATAAAGGAATGAAGTAATGCACAAATCATGAATTAATTCATGCATGAGTGTTACCATAACTTTAGTTCAAGCCTGTGGCAGCAGTTCCAAATAATTCGTTTAGTGCCATGCAATGAAAAATACCTTTTCACAAAGTTCAGTGGGTGCATTTTCCAAAAGAATGCTTTAATTCTGAAAAATAAAGTTGGTCCCACACGAAACTCACTCAATGTCTTTTAATATTATTTCTTAGATATGTAGGCTACATACCAGGAAAATTCATGAATATTAACTGAGATACCCCATTATTTTGTGAGCAGTAGGCCTATGTGTGCTGTTGGCAAAATTGTGACAAATCTGTCTGTGTCTATGTTTGACCTGGGCTGGCACATGTTCACGTTAAAAAGCGTGTGCGTGCACGAGCACTCCGGTCACACGCAAAGTGTCCCGGTTTTAGTTCCGGGAAATCTGGTCACCCTAGACTGTGGTTAACTGCTCCTCAGATCTCTGCAGGGTAAATTGAGACAGCTAGCTAGACTATTTTGAAAAATAATAATACAATAATACTGAACAACGTGGTATCTCTGTAGCATTTGCTTTACTAACCGAGAGCTTATTGCTTTAATCCATTTACAATGAACAACTACGGCCACATTTCCAACTCAATAAACATGTAGGCAACGTGATGTCAATCAACGCCAGAGTCATCTTACGATAACGTTTTCCATTTTTGTTTCTGTGCAAACTAAGTTAGTAGTCAGTTTTGGCTACAAAGTAAACAAGTGCATATGTAAACAAGTGTCTTTCGCTATACAATAAGAAATAGCGCTCATTATATAATTGCTCCTTTTCGTATGTTTTTAATATGGGGCAATGGCCGCAAAAGACAACACAATTGATTGTTGTTTTGGTACAGCAACTACTGCACAGCTAATGCACTGTTAACAGCAGACAAACTAACATTACTACTTTTAACTTCCAGGCTGTGTGTGAACTTGGGCCAGCATGAGTCCGCATTTTTATACTCTTGGTGTGGTCGCTAGGATGGTACCTGTTCATGTCATGGAAACATTTAGTTGTGTCTCCTGTACTGGTTGGCACCAACCACCGATATATTTTGCAGACTGGCTTAATCTGCTCCTCGCTTTTGTGAAATCCGAACCATTTACACACAACTGACGTCGTGTAACCCTTTTCATCAACATTGTCTTCAGTTTGAGAGGATAACACGAGTTTACGTTCATGTCCACCATCAACCCATATGTATGTGGGTATAGAGCTGCTTATGCCGCTGGACGAGGAGGTACATCGGTCCGGAATGGCATTGGATGGAGTGGTATGAATGGAGTTGATGTGTTGTCATGAAGGGGGATAGAGATAGGATAGAGAACCAAAACCGTTCTTTGTTCCAGGCTATAGACATGTTTATTTTTGCTGTAAAGTTGGGCAGAGCGTGAGCAGCGAGTGGGAGGATTTTGGATGGAGTGCAGGGTGGATTTTTAAAATCTTGAAACATCACCTTATCTCCCGCTCCATCCCGCTCCAATTTCACTCCGGTATCGCTTACACTATGAGTTCGAAACATGACTGAGCAGTGCAGTACATGCTGATGAATGGCGCCCGCATGGAGCGAGGGCCGTTCATTTAATACCTAGAATGCAGCTTTTTCTTTCTTTGGAGAGAGTGGTGAGCCATATTGAGCAGAGCAGCCTGGAGCGACTTTGAGCAGAAGAGCGGAGGGAAGGAACAGCTCCATCAAGGAGGACCGCTTTTTTTGTTGTTGACGTTTTTGGCGTTTTTTACTTATTATCTTTAACTTCTCTTTAATCATTTGGACTGCCGGTGCCCCTAGCATTTGCCTATACTGCCTATGCCAGGGGTCGGCCCTGATTGGATATCATCTAAACGGATCCTGTTACCAGTCTCCCCTTTAGCTGCTGAGCTAATGTTAGCTAACATTTAAGTTTCACAGACTGACACTGACAGGACAAGCTGCTGCTCAGCTCTGAATGTCTGGAGATCCAGATTAAGGTGATTTAAATATGAATGTGATGTACCTAAAGTATAACAGAGATTCCAACTGTTGTTTACTTTCTACTACCTTTTTTTCAGGGGTGGAGAATATTCCCTGCAAAACTGACAGTTGTGAGTCTTCACTTTTACTGGCTACACCAGACAGCAGCATTGCAGTCTATAATGAAGCTAATATTGCAGTCAATAAACTTTGTAGGATCATGCGCTCAATTACAGCTGAAGCACTGTGAGGCACTGACAGCAAATGTCTCTGATGCAGCAGAAATATTCATGTCAGTGGTGCCCTACAGAATCCAATAGGCCTGGCTGCCTTTGAGGAGAGACAGATGAATAACCAGAAAGGGAAGGAGGAGGGATCCAACGCAAGAGGAGCTTTGGTGAAAAAAAAGTGGAAAAAAGTGAAAAAGCGAAGCAGCCTTTGCTCTGCTGAGTCTTTGAAGTCCTTCCTCCAGCAGACACTGTTATACAGACACACACAAAGGCACACAGGCCCTCTCTCCCTCTGTTTTCTCACTGCCTCTCTCTCTCTTCTCCCTCTTCCATCTCTCCCATATCCCTTCATCTTTACCCTTGGTTTGCTCCAGGGATCCCCCCTGTCCCCCAGTACTTACTACTCGTTTGCTGTCCAGGCTTTGATATCTGTTCGCAGAAAGATCAACAGCATACTTTGGATCCATTTCTCCAGCTACCACTGCTTTAATAACAGCTACAAAGCCAAGGCTTTTCAACTGCACTGACTCACATCTATTTGTTATTCATAGCCACTATCATTTCCCCAAAGCACTGAAACATATGCATGCAGAGCTGACTTCATGATTTTTCTAAAACATGAAAAGAGAGCATGCTGTGTGGATTTCTCAAGTACCACTCTGAACACAAGTTCTGCAAAGAAAAACAAAAAAAGTTCACTATGAACTGTAAGTGCAACTATAACAGTGACACCATGCCAAAATATAAGCTAAACAGTAAAGTAAATGTGGTTTACGCAATGAATCAAAAACAGATCTCACAAAATTGGGTTTTAAACATTGATAAATCAAAAGCCAGAATTTAAACCACAGTCACGGTCATATGTGCATGCACACAGTTTGATGGTTTGATGAAACTCTCTGGCCATGCAAACAAATGCAGCCTGGTTCTCAGTAAAGGTTCTGTGAGCCTCCAGGCCAGCCATTACACCAGGCATGAATCATAGAAATGTCAAGTACAAAGTCTGCCACAGAACACAGTGAAGAGCCTGCATACTGGGAGGCATCAATTACAACACACTAAAGCACAATACCAGAACAGTACCAGCATTAGTAGTATGGATTTTTTTTCTGCTGATACAATCACCAATAATTACCTGCTTCTCATAGCCGATAATGATGAGATAACCGATAATTTCACATTTTTTTATTTTTTAGTTCATAATTTGTGGTTTATGCACACACCTGAGGGTAGGAAAGGCTAAATGTAGTAATCGAAGATGGATGATTTAATATTCTATTGCTCTGACCTAACCAAATCTAACTGACATCACTATTGGTAACACAACAAAAACAAAGATCAGTTCTGACTCTTGTTATTTTATTTTTTCTAGTAAAGTACTCAAAAAAGGTCATATAGAATTTTTTTCTTAGAATTCAAATTAAATGCTTAATGTAATCTGTCAAATCAGACATATCACTGTATATGTGTTTATTAGCAGATCACAAACCAACTTTAAAGGTATGTACCGCCACATACTGCATCAGTATGTGTAGTATCAGCACAGTGTGTAGATGCTCCGCTTGTTAAGACAATGAAAGCAATTTGGCTTTGTATTATTGGTATTGATAATTTATCTATTATAATTTCATTATCGGAATAATGCATAATAGTATAAATTTTGATTATCAGCCGATAATTTATCAATACCGATCCATAATAATCAGTTTGATATTTTTTTACAGTGCTGTCAATTGTAACCCCAAACAGTAAAACAAATGAATTGAATAAAGTTAATCTCCACTGTATACAAATACACACTAAAGAGCAGAGGAGGGCAGGTAAACTGCAAAACAAAAGAATGGCTACACAGTTATTCTTTTATCCATTGTGTTTTATACTGTATATCATAGGACAATCATCTCTACTAGAAATTACTTTTAGATGCTACTAATTTGTTTAACCAATTAAATTTGATGGAAAATGTAATAGATACCAGGACTATGTTTACCAGCAATATTTTTTTCATTGAAAGAAAGGCTACTTTTTTGTACCGCAACCATGTTGTAGGTAGGTAGGTGGTAAGGGTGGATGGTGGTTGACAAAGTGCAAGACTTTTACAGCACAGACTGAGGCTACATTTACACTGCTAAGTTTTGGTTTTTAAGCAAAGTTTTGAGCCAAAAGCGATCTCCGTGCACACAATTGTTTTAGCTCCAGTAGAATAACTAATCTCCGTTTAAACTAACAGGCCCAAACCGCATATTCCATCGACATTCTCGTATACTGGCTATAACCAGGAGGCAGCATGTGTACTCCACCTGTTGCTGGTAGTTACCATGGTAACATTAGTAGCTTAGTCTCAGAGAATGACACAATCAGGCGGCGTAACATTAGCGTCAATGTTGTTGGTGTTGATAAAGGTATCCGTTTGAGGCCGTTGAGACTGCAAGACAACCCCCCAGATTCCAAACCAAAACAGGGTCAGAAGTGTTTTCAAATTTCTCCGGTTTAGGGCCTCTGAAACGCCAGAGCAGTGTGAATGAGAGGTGTAAACGTAGAAAAAGAAGTAGCAAAAGATATTCGTTTCTAAAACCAAAACATAGCAATGTTAATGTAGCCTGAGGTTCTTATCCTGAGCTCCATGTGTGGTTATGGTTTGGTAACAAACATATTTTGGTTGAGGTGAGGGAAAGATCAGTTAAATGTAACAAGAAAAACATGTCCTGTCTTGTGCTTCAACTTACAGTCCTATTTGCTCATAACAATTTGCAGATGCTTTCAGTATGAACATCATTAATATACAGTATGGACTTTTTACTTTTTTCTGGGGTTGAAAATGTTTCCTTATTATGTTGATATAAAAAGTTATGTAACACTTCTATAAAGCCTGTCACTATAAGGCATTATAAAAACATTTAAAATGAGTTATAATCTGCTTATTTTGAATCTTATAGCGTTGTATAAGTATTCAGTAGTTATAAGCACTCATAAATATTCATAATGCTCTATAACAATAATTATAAGACATTATAAAGCATTTTCATAATGACTTATAAGGTCAAGTATCATAATACTCTATAATTGATCATCAATTACTGACTTTTCAATGTCTATAATGTGCTATAATTTTGTGTATTTTGTGTATTGCACTGCTTAATTATATTTATAAGCACTCATAACAAAGCATTTTATGACTTGGTCAAGTATCATAATACTCATATAATTGCTCATCACTCACTGACCATTTTCTTTCCAGGATCATAGTATATTATAATTCCCATAATTTTGATACATTATAATCATTTTATAATGCATAATATTCACTGCTAAAAGGCATTATAATGTAATTATAAGTTACTCTAAGTGGTCATTGCGTGCTTTAAAGAAACACGCCGACTTATTGGGAATTTAGCTTATTCACTGTAACCCCCAGAGTTAGACAAGTCCATACATACCCTTCTCATCTCCGTGCGTGCTGTAACGCTGTCTGACGGCTCCACCGGTAGCTTAGCCTAGCACAGAACATGCAGGTGAATGGTTCCAGTAATCCTATTGCTCCGAATTGTGACAAAAGTGACAAAATAACGCCAACATGTTCCTATTTACATGTTGTGATTTGTAGAGTCACAGCGTGTACAAAAAACAACGTAACATGAGACACAGACATCTTCTAACCGTAAACAAACCGGGAACTATATTCTCAGACAGGCTTGCTGCAAAGCAAATCATTCATCATATATTCTTCCGCCTGAGAATATAGTTCCCAGTTTGTTTATGGTTAGAAGATGGCTGTGTCTCATGTTACGTTGTTTTTTGTACACACTGTGACTCTACAAATCACAACATGTAAATAGGAACATGTTGGCGTTGTTTTGTCACTTATTTGGAGCAGTAGGATTGCTGGAACCATTCACCTGCATGTTCTGTGCTGGCCTGATGCTGCTGGAACCGTCGCTGCGCGCACAGAAATGAGAAGGGTATGTATCGACTTGTCTAACTCTGGGGGTTACGGTGAATAAGATAAATTCCCAATAAGTCGGCGTGTTCTTTTAAGTAAAGTGAAAAACATATATTTAAAGTGGACATATTATGCTTTTTCATATTTTCTGTCATATCTACATGTCATATTGTCAGATTTTAATGTTAAACGTGGTCAAAACTTCAAATAATGAGGTAAAGGTAGTTTAGAGAAATCCCCATGAGCTAAAACGTTCAGATTTCCAATTGTTCTAGTTTTTTCTACTCTTGGCTAAGTGTTACACATAGACAGTTGAATAAATTGACAAAGCCACGCCGTGGACATCCACTGAGACCAGTGAAGTCTATTAGAAGCACTTTTCCGGTGATGGCTGAGCGTTACTGCGCAGCCTCAAACTGAGCTTGCCGACGTAGATGTGACGTGAGCAACTTGTCTGAAAGTTGTAAGTCTTCTGGTAGCTGTGCCAAGAGAAATCTCAATCATTCCGAATCTTGCAGAGACGGAGAGCGTAAGTATATGTTAGGTGATAACATAGGCACAGGCTATTAATTGCTAACTAAAATGCTAGTTAACATTAGTAATTAAACTTAAACAGCTAATGTAAGAATGTCAAAACTGCATGCAATCTTCTCCTGACTGTATGGTCATTTGTCTACTATGCGACAGAAAGTCGCGTGGTTATGACACAATCGTTATTTAATATAACCTATTTTTACAAAAACGCCTCCTACAGAGCCATAAAGTGAGATACAATGTAATGGAGCCTTTTATACATTGTCGTGTTTCTTTAGAGATAAACAATGGACAAATAGAGTATTTAAACACTTCAGATGTAAAGTTATTCACTGTCAAAGTGGCGCCAAAATGAATCGCAGTCAATGGAATGTTAACGGCGGGTGATGGCTTGTTAGTAACAAAATGGCTGCATAGGAGGTACGCTTTGTGGACGCTCGCTTACCCCCTTGGTGTTACGCAACTCTAAGACGGCCTTCTATGATTGGTCATCTGCTTTAGGTAGGCAGGACTGGAGTGTTTTGTTTTTTTAAAGCTACTGCAGTGTTAACATTGTTGAATGTAGCTACATGCTAATGGCAGTAATATGTCATCTTGGCTGCCATTGTTGTTAAATTCTCCAAAATTCCGGGTCACATTACTCCTGAAACATTTCCGGTTATGTAGTATTTGGTTCAAAAGCCTTTATCTCCGATTTTGACCTTAGAAAGTGCTGCTATATTCTATTAGTGTCCACTGCTAACTATAGTAACTACATCTTAACGACAGTAAAATATGTCATCTTGATGGCCAATTTGTTATATTCTTTCCAATTTCGGGTCGCATTACTGCTGAAACATGTCCGACTGGGTAGTGTTTGGTTCAGAGCCTTTATCTGCAATGATGATGGTAGAAAATGCTGCTTCGTTCCATTACAATCTAACGTTAGGCTAGTGCTAAATATTAAGTAGCTGCATGCTAACGCAAGATAGCTGCAATTTCGGCGGCCAATGCGGGTAATTTCTCCCCAGTTTCGTGTCACTTTACTGTTGGGCCGTGTCCAGTTGTGTAGTACTTGGTTTAGAAGCCTTTATTGGTGATTTTTTCATGGTACAAAGTCCTGTTATGTACTCCGCTGCAGTAGCTCCAGCTTCAACTAGTGAAACAACCATTGACATACAGTGAGGAAAATAAGTATTTGAACACCCTGCTATTTTGCAGGTTCTCCCACTTGGAAATCATGGAGGGGTCTGAAATTGTCATCGTAGGTGCATGTCCATTGTGAGAGACATAATCTAAAAAAAAAAATCCAGAAATCACAATGTATGATTTTTTAACTATTTATTTGTATGATACAGCTGCAAATAAGTATTTGAACACCTGAGAAAATCAATGTTAATATTTGGTACAGTAGCCTTTGTTTGCAATTACAGAGGTCAAACGTTTCCTGTAGTTTTTCACCAGGTTTGCACACACTGCAGGAGGGAGTTTGGCCCACTCCTCCACACAGATCTTCTCTAGATCAGTCAGGTTTCTGGGCTGTCGCTGAGAAACACGGAGTTTGAGCTCCCTCCAAAGATTCTCTATTGGGTTTAGGTCTGGAGACTGGCTAGGCCACGCCAGAACCTTGATATGCTTCTTACAGAGCCACTCCTTGGTTATCCTGGCTGTGTGCTTCGGGTCATTGTCATGTTGGAAGACCCAGCCTCGACCCATCTTCAATGCTCTAACTGAGGGAAGGAGGTTGTTCCCCAAAATCTCGCAATACATGGCCCCGGTCATCCTCTCCTTAATACAGTGCAGTTGCCCTGTCCCATGTGCAGAAAAACACCCCCAAAGCATGATGATACCACCCCCATGCTTCACAGTAGGGATGGTGTTCTTGGGATGGTACTCATCATTCTTCTTCCTCCAAACACGGTTAGTGGAATTATGACCAAAAAGTTCTATTTTGTTCTCATCTGACCACATGACTTTCTCCCATGACTCCTCTGGATCATCCAAATGGTCATTGGCAAACTTAAGACGGGCCTTGACATGTGCTGGTTTAAGCAGGGGAACCTTCCGTGCCATGCATGATTTCAAACCATGACGTCTTAGTGTATTACCAACAGTAACCTTGGAAACGGTGGTCCCAGCTCTTTTCAGGTCATTGACCAGCTCCTCCCGTGTAGTCCTGGGCTGATTTCTCACATTTCTTAGGATCATTGAGACCCCACGAGGTGAGATCTTGCATGGAGCCCCAGTCCGAAGGAGATTGACAGTCATGTTTAGCTTCTTCCATTTTCTAATGATTGCTCCAACAGTGGACCTTTTTCCACCAAGCTGCTTGGCAATTTCCCCGTAGCCCTTTCCAGCCTTGTGGAGGTGTACAATTTTGACTCTAGTGTCTTTGGACAGCTCTTTGGTCTTGGCCATGTTAGTAGTTGGATTCTTACTGATTGTATGGGGTGGACAGGTGTCTTTATGCAGCTAACGACCTCAAACAAGTGCATCTAATTCAGGATAATAAATGGAGTGGAGGTGGACATTTTAAAGGCAGACTAACAGGTCTTTGAGGGTCAGAATTCTAGCTGATAGACAGGTGTTCAAATACTTATTTGCATCTGTATCATACAAATAAATAGTTAAAAAATCATACAATGTGATTTCTGGATTTTTGTTTTTAGATTATGTCTCTCACAGTGGACATGCACCTACGATGACAATTTCAGACCCCTCCATGATTTCCAAGTGGGAGAACTTGCAAAATAGCAGGGTGTTCAAATACTTATTTTCCTCACTGTATATATAATGGACCAACAGATCCTGTTGCTCTGGACGGAGACCAGTGAAGGCCATTAGAAGCACTTTTCCGGTGATGGCTAGCGTTACTGCGCAGCCTCCAACTGAGAGAGACGACGTAAATGTGCCGTGAGCAACGTGTCTGAAAGTTGTAAGTCTTCTGGTAGCTGTGCCAAGAGAAATCTCAATCATTCCGAATATTGCAGAGACGGAGAGCGTAGGTATATGTAAGGAGATAACATAGGCACAGGCTAATTATTGCTAACTAAAATGCTAGTTAACATTAGTAATTACACTTAAACAGCTAATGTGAGACGAAACTGCCTGCACACTTCTCCTGTACTATACGGTAATTTCTCTACTATGCGACAGTAAGTCCCGTGGTTATGACACAATCGTTAGCCTATTTTTACAAAAACGTCTGCTACGGAGCCATAACATGAGGTACAAGGTAATGGAGCCTTTTATACATTGTCGTGTTTCTTTAGAAATAAACAATGGACAAATAGAGTCTTTAAATGCTTCAGATGTAAAGTTATTCGCTGTCAAAGTGGCGCCAAAATGAATGGCAGTCAATGGAATGCTAACGGGAGGTGATGGCTTTGTAGCATAAAAATTGCACCATAGGAGCTTTGCGGTCCGAGGAGAACCTTACCCCCTTGGAAACAACAGAGAGGCTGCTGAGCGGAGTGTAGATTCCAGGAAACACTCTAGCCAATCAGAGCAGACTGGGCTTTGTCGGGAGGGGGGCTTAAAGAGACAGGTGATCCGACAGAGCAGTAACCGAACCCGGCCCGAGCCCGACAGGCATTAAGATATTTATGTCCGAGCCATACGTTTGTTTGTGTGGAAATCCCGCTTTTATTAAGCAACTGTAGGAAGGAATTCGGAAATGTCAACAGATGAGTGCGTCAGCGCACACAGGGCAACAAGTGCACGTTACCACAGGCCCGCACCTACATAATAAGCAGTGTTGGGGAAGTTACTTTTAAAAAGTAGTGGTTGCTTTTTAGGCTACTCGTTATTTCTTAAAAAAGTAATCCGTTACTTTACTTAGTTACCCCCTATGGAAAGTAACTTTTTACTTTACTCGTTACTTTTACGTTACTCTTAAAAGCAGGGGTCTCTAGCAGAGACTGAAGTTAATCATATAAAAACTATCTTTGACCATAAAGCCAATCTGTGGTTTATCAGTGAAGTGTCTGAACTACACTGCAGACTGGATTCTCTACTCACAGAGTGACGGCTGATTCATTATGAACGAGTCCAGCGCGGGTTGAATGCACATCAGCAGGCATTACACGGTGTTAGTGTATACTATGTTATGTCTGTATCGACTTGCACCGGTCGCGCAGCCTTGACGGTCCGTGCATTGTCATAGATACATGCAGCCTCTTTTCTGGAAAGCCTTGCGTGTCCGTGCAACCGACACAAGTCCACAGCGGTCCGCTGCGTGTATGTATGAGGCCATCTCCCCCGCATCCATCTGTGAGGTTGTCAGCTTTGTGTCTGCCTGGCTCAGAGCACCGTCTAGCAAAAAGCCACAAAACTTAAAACGCACTCAAAAGTTAGCTTTGGCTGCTTCTCGCTTGCCATGATTACTCTGCTACCAGCCTCTGTCACATCCCGTGTGGAGCTTGTGAGCGCGCAGCTGAGAAGGCAGTGTCGCTGTCAAATCTGTCCCTGGGAAAAGTAATGTTGCACCAAAATTGAAAATTAACTACGTTTCAGTATAAATTTTCAGTAGTAGCACGTTACACTACTTTTTACCCGAAAAAGTAGTTACTGTAATGTAACTACTTTTGTTACTGTAATGTTACTGTAACGCGTAACGCGTTACACCCAACACTGATCATAAGCTTTTTAAATTTAAAATGTTCAATGCCTTATCGCACTGATGTGACCGAGCCCGACCCGAACATCATTTCTAAATATCTGTCTGAACCCGGCCGCTCGGTTCTGGTATCCATCCTCTATTACAGAGCATCTCATACAGAAGGTAAATACAGGCGCAGCAGCCATGGGCAGTATGAGAAAAATAAAGTGATTTTTAACATTAAAGCATGTAAACGTGTTTTAGTACAAACACAAAATACAAGCATTATACTGAAAATGCTATATACAGTGGCAAGAAAAAGTATGTGAACCTTTTGGAATTTCATTGTTTTCTGAATAAATTTGTCATAAAATGTGATCTGATCTTCATCCAAGTCAAGGGTATTGACAATGTGTCTAAAATAATCACACAAACAAATTCTGACCTTTCATGTCTTTATTGAACACATTCATTCAACATTCAACAACCCTTAGATGGGGGATATTTACGCCCTTGCATCAATCTACAAAACATTTTGCCAATACCCTGTGGAGTGTCAATGTGCTCTTTTGCAAACTTTAGGAGTGCAGCAATGTTCTTTTTAGTAAGCAGTGGTTTCTTTCGTGGTGTCCTGCCATAGATACCCTGCTTGTTCAATGTTTTACGTATTGTAGACTCATGAACAGAGATGTTAGCCAGTTCCAATGATGCCTTCAAATCTTTGGCTGTCATTCGCGATCATTTCTTGACCTCATTGATGAGTCTTCGTTGTGCTCTTGGTGTCATTTTGACTGGGCGCCCACTTCTTGGTAGAGTAGCAACAGTCCCAAAGTGTCTCCATTTGTAGATTGTTTGCCTAACTATAGACTGGTGAATTCCTAAAATCTTTGAAATAACTTTGTAACCCTTGCCAGCTTTATGTAAATCAACAATTCTTGATCGTAGATCCTCTGAAAGCTCTTTTTGGCGAGGCATGGCTCATATAAGCGTGTTCTTCTTGTGCAGAGCAAACTCCAAAAGTTTGAGGGTTTTTATCAGTCAAAGTAGCTGTAGTCCACACCTCCAAACTCATTATCTTAATGAGACTCCAGGTGTGCTAAAACCTGACTCCATTTAGCTTTTTTGAGGTCATTAACTCAAGGATTCACATACTTTTTCCACAAGCACTATGACTTTTTTTTGGTTGTTCTCAATAAAGACATGAAAGATAAAAAAAAAAACATGTTGTGTTATTATTTTACACATTATGTTTGTCAATACCCTTGACTTAGATGAAGATTAGATCACATTTTATGACAAATTTATTCAGAAATCCATGAAATTCCAAAAGGTTCACATACTTTTTCTTGCCACTGTAATAGTTGTCCTTTAAATCTATGCAAGAAGAACACAGAAAACTGGTATTTATTTGTTCAAATGGTCATAAAAGAAATTGAGTACTCAAATTTGAAACAACATTTCAGTTATGTAATGTAAAGACTCAATTTACTCAAATTATAGATAATACCAGAAACCATTTATACTTCCCCTGTGAAGTGAGCTTGTCACTCACTGACATTATTTTGTGGCTATTACGGATCATATAGTGTATCACAATTATCATGGTTGTTATACATTGTAGCCTAATATTTAAAATCAATTCGGTGTAACTGAGTGACAGAAAATGATAAATATAGCCTATATATTTTGTGTATTGCTTTGTTTATCTGAACCTATGATCTGAACGGGTTGAGAGGCTTCAGTCACTCAGAGAGATGAGTTGGTCAATTCCGCCTCTAGCTGTATTTGATTGACAGATCATGATGCACCTGCATGATTGCGTAAGAGAGAGAGAGGACACAATTGCAACCGGAGCAAAGAAAACAGATCATTAGCAGTGAACAAGTTGACAGCATTAAAAAGAGAGTTGGTAAAATGCCATTAAACTTATAAAAGCAAAAGGAAACTAAAAAGGCAGGAACCGGAATCTTGGAACGTTCTGTTTTCCTCTTTCATCTATCTCGGTAAGCTAGCAGTATTATGCTAATGTTACTAGTTGTGTGTGGTGAATCACGTTGCCTGCATGTTTATTGGGTTGGAAATATGGCATAACGTTAGCACTGTAGTTGTTCATTGTAAATGGATTAAAGCAATAAGCTCAAGGTTAGTAAAGCAAGTACTACAGAGATACCATGTTGTTCAGTATTGTATTATCACTTGTTAATGTTATTTGTACTCTCAGTAGAGAGTGGGCATTGCAAATATTAGCAGGGCCATGTGTAACACACGTATACAATCCTTCCTAATTTTGGATTGAGGAAAAGCATAATGCTATAGTCATAATAGCTGCTATAAGTTATTTAAATAGTCTTATATGGTGCAATAATGTATGCTGATAATGATTCAGATATTGATATAGAAACTTAAAGTTATTGAACTACAGTGTAATGCAAGGCCTAAACATGTTATCATTAAGTATTATACTATATGTGATGATTATGTTTCACTGTGAAAAATATTGTTGTAAGACAAAACAAGTTGTTTATAGTGCATTATAGACATGGGCTTAGAAAGTCAGTAAGTAATGAGCAATTTTAGAGTATTGTGATACTTGACCTCATAAGTCATTATAAAAAATGTGTTATAATTATTTTTACAAAGCATTTTGAATATTTATGAGTGCTTATAACTATACTTATAGAGCGCTATAAGAATATTATAACACAATATAAATGTGTATTTGTATAATGCATTATAGAGACTTATGTTTTATATAAACCATGCTTTTCTTTTTACTGTACAGACATTCCTAAAGTCCATTTTTTGGCTGTTCTATCAGAAATTTGGTGAGCCCTCAACCTTTTTCAGGTCTAAGACAGAAAATATGACTGATAATGTCATCAGACAGGAAGTTCTTGCATTCAATTTAATTGATAGCAAATGTTTTTACAAGACTAATAATAATTTTTTGTATTACAGTTTTAGTGGTTCAATTGACAATTGTTTTAATTATTTTAATTGTTTTATTTAGATTGTTTTGTTTGTTTGTTTCTAGCATAGACTTTAAAAATAGTGGACTTAGCATCGGTCGACGTCACCCATTGGTTTATGGACTGCCGTTTTGAGTTTGCATTTTGGCCATCGCCATTATTGTCATGATTGAGAGTTTCTGTTATGTTGTGTTTCCTGTTTTATTTTGAAATCTGTTGTCTCCCTTGTCTTGTCTACTTTACTTCCTGTCTTTAGTTTTCCAGCCCTTGTGATTGTCTTATGTGTTTCACCTGTTTGCCCAGCCTAGTGTCACCTGTCCCTTGTTAATCCTCGTTACCTGGTTTATTTAGTCTCTGTTCTGTCTTCGTCACTTGTCGGTTCATTGTATTCTGTTGCTGTGTTTCCTGTTGGTGTGTTTTGTCTCTGAGTTCCAGTTTTGAGATCCTATTCTGTTGTACTGGAATTAGTTTTTGCCTGTTACCTTCTAGACTCTTTTGGTATGTACTTCATTTTTTTTGGTGAAATAAATCCTCAAGCAACAAACTTCTTCCTGCTCTCTACATTTGGGTCCTCCATTCCCTGCAATGTGTGACAATTATGGCATTTTAGAGCCAGAAGTGACCATATTTGGAAAATGGAGCTGGGGTGGATGATGTTTCTAAACCAGTGTTGTGTATGGTTGCAATGGTGTTGCGCTAAGCTAAACGCTAAAAGAGAAAGTTGCAGATTTTCAACCCTTCTGACGTGAGTCATCCAGTGGCGTTTTACTGGTGGGTAAACGCAGTAGCAGTTGGCCTTTCGCCAAAATGTTTGAGGTAATAAATGAAGGCAGAAGTAGGGTCATATCCCTAAAGACTTCTTTTTGGTGCCAGTGGAGTTGCCCCCTGCTGGAAATTAGATAGAATGCAGGTTTAAGGCACTTCCACATTGGCTTCACGTTTTAAGTCAAAGAAGTTGCCACTTGGTTTCAAGTTTTAAAAAAAATTATAACATGGCATATGATCTGTTATCTAAAAATATAATCATCTAACAGAAGCCTATACCATGAAGTGATGTGAAATATTTTTAATGTTTTAGCAATATCAGCCAGCACTAACAGGCAGGCAGTCTGATGTACTGTACTATAATGTATATGATATACTATAGTAGACAGAAGACAACATTAAGACAACTGAGATGGTACCCACAGCTCTTGTTCTACAAAGGCTGTTCACTTAATAAAAACCTGTTGATTAAAGCTGCACTGACTAAACCAGAGGTAATACAATGTCCCCTTGGAGGATATACAGCACTAACCTTTATTCTGTATCACCTTGAGGAAATGGGCCAGATGATTAGGAAGGTGTTAGTGGGCTGCTATTTTTACACTTCTTTGTCTGTCTTATCTTTTTCTCCTTGTTTCAGGAAATAGTGTTGGTCAAGGTGGCATAATGGTCTTTCAGTTAGCTTACCTTTTAAAATATGCATAGTTAGAGGATTTTACCTACAGTACCATCATGGAACACTAAGAATGGAAACGAAGCTAGATGGGTAACATGGAATCAAACACCATGAGAGCCAAATTTATTTATGGTGACAACAAATGTATGAACCATCAAAATTTGATCTGCGACAGATTGCCAACAAATACAGCAGGTACACTTTGCCATATATGAATGCTCCTCCAACAGATGGATCAAAGATGTGAGGTGCACAGCAAATCTGGAACTCTTAATAATTCAGCAACTTCTTGTGTGACATTGACTGCAGTTTAGCTCACTCTCAAACTGGCACAGATGGAAAGGCAGACGCGTCTCTTACAGCAAACACTACACTAACAGAAGTCCCCAAAGAAGAAGTGAAATAGGTAAGGACAGACAGAATGCTGCATGAGCCCCCTGAGACCCAGGGAGACTGCTCCTCAGCTGCGCCTGTTAAGCTGCTAACAGCTTGAGCTGTTGTGCCACATGCTGCTGGAGACACATCCTCCTGTTCACCAGTTTAATTTGTGCTGAAATTAGAGTACAGCCAAAATGTACTAGGTTCAAAATGAGTGACTGGACCCAAAACAACACAAGCTAACCCAACCAAAAAAGTAGTTCAAAAACAAGTTCAGAAATTGCATTTGACATTGTCTACAATACACTAATCTGATGAAAACTGAATCAGTATGTATCTGCTACACGGATTCAAATACTTACAGTGGAATTCAGCTGTGTGTTATACATTGGGTGAAATTTAAATGTATCCTTTCCCATAAAACACAAATAGTACTGGTACAAATACAGTATATGAACATGACAGCAATTTTTCACATTTTGATCAGTATGATGACACAGATTTCGGTGCCACTGAAATGCCTGCGCTGGCCTCTGATGCTGCGAAACAGACATTAGGGGCAACAGCATTGCTGCACGAGACGCTAGTTAACATCACACTTGGCAGCAGGTGACGTTAGCCTACCATTAGCTAGCAGCTGGATTAAACTGTTAAAATGCTGACAGCTAATGTTAAACGGTGTAAAGTGTGACTGTATTTCACTGTAGAGGATTCCAATACCAGGATGTAACAGTCTGCAGCTGCCATTGTCAGAAAAAAAACAGACTGTGTGTTTACTTCAAACTCGCCTCAAAGTTTATATATATATATATATATATATATATATATATATATATATATATATATATATACACACACACACATACAATTAGGCAGGCCTGCTTGGTTCTTTCGGTGAATGATTGTAAATATTTACAAAGAATATGCTTATAGACTCTAACAGGGACGTGCTAGCATCTTTGCCTACCGTTAAGGAAAAAAGTTACATTTTCCGATAATGGCCTATCGTATTGCTTTTTGAACTAGACTGGTTCAATGGTTCAAAAACCTCATGAATGATCGAGGAAGAAGAGCTCTGTACGGGGAAGGAGCCGGAATTTGTGCGGGAGGTGGAGCGCTACCAGTTAGATCTGGTGGGGCTTACTTCTACACACAGTCTCAGTTCTGGACCCCTTCTCCTGGATAGAGGTTGGACACTTCTCTTCGCCGAAGTTCGGAGACCCAACCCTGGATAAGCGGATGACGATGGATGGATCACCTATCGAGGGTAAAGTTAAACAGAGAAATTGCATGGAAAAAAAAAATATATATATATATATATATATATATATATATATATATATATATATATAATTTTTTTTTTTTTCATCTTTTGTTTTGTTAATGACCTGTTGTCTGGTAAAAGTAGGAAGCTTAAAGTCAATTCAATTACATTTTATTAATAGTATCAAATCACAAAAGTTATCTCAAGTAGGTCTAGACCACACTGTATAATTTACAAAGACCCAACAATTCCAGTAATTACCCCAAGAGCAAGCATTTAGTGCGACAGTGGCAAGGAAAAACTCCCTTTTAGGCAGAAACCTTGAGTGGTGAGGAAAACTTCCTTTTAGGGAGAAACCTCGGGCAGACCCAGGTTCGTGGTAGGCGGTATCTGACGGTGCCGGTTGGGAGTGTTATGAACAGTGGCAATTATAGTCACCATAAAGTTAATGGAGCTATGACTAGAAATAGTAGTTGTAGTAGTCATGGTGTAGCAGGGCACTGCAGGGCATAGCAGGACGTAGCAAGGTATAGCAGGGCAATGCAGGGTACTGCAGGGTATAGCAGGACATAGCAGGGCGCGGAGCAGGACCACTGAAACAGCTGCAACCATGATTTAGATGCCACCCTAATCCAAGGAAAACTGCGGGGCGAAAAAACAAAAGGACTCCGGGGAATAAGCTCCCCAGAGCTAAGTTAGTAACAAGCATTTCTGGGAAATAGATGCACACAGATGGAAAGAGAGAGGAGCTTAGTGTGTCAAAGGAAGTCCCCCGTCAGTCTAAAACTATAACAGCATAATTAAGAGCTGGTCCAAGGCAAACCTGAGCCAGATCTATAAGGGTTGGTAGATGAATAGAATAAACTATGAAGAGAAGCAGAGAAGAGAAGGGGTGCCATGTCTGAAGCTATACACCCTACCCTAAATACTCAACAAGATAAATAACAGAAACCTTAACCTCACTGAATGTTATTTACACAATTAAAAAAGGCAGACAATAGATATATTCAAGACATGTATTGGACTTATAATTCAATACATTTGATGAAATGGATACACGGCAACACATTTCTTTTTGCAACATTGCTTATACACGTGGATGAATACACAGACAAATACTTTAACTTTAACATCTGTGTTGAAATAGGTGAACTCATGATGTGAAAATCTTCAGAACAATGCTGTACTGGGCGCTTGTTTGAGTATGCTGCTTGATTCACGGCAGCTTTTGCAAATTATATACAAATTACTTACTTATTACTTAAAATATATACAGCATGCCTATATTGTTCATATGTAAAATGTACATTAAAGGTAAATGGTAAACAGTAAACGTTTTAACCAATTTTATGCCACCTGCATCTATGTTACTCAACTTCAGTAAATAAGTGTCATAAAAGAATCTCAATGCATGTGGAATTTTTCATCTAATGTTAATAAATGACCTGTAACAGCAAACGAGACTAACTATACATTGTTTGCTCTGTAGCACCGTCTATCTGCCATAAATCATTTTGTGACTTGGAAAAATCGGACCGGGCAGAGGCATTAAAAAAAAACTATGTAAAAATAGCGTTCTTTTCACTGTTAGTCTCGTTTGCTGTTACAGGTCATTTATGATCATCAGACACAGTTTCAGAAATATGTAAAAGTTACATATAGTCACTTTAAACCTACATTGTGTTATTTTTTGAGTTGATTCTTAAAAAAAAAAAAACTTTGTTCTTTCACAAATATGTGCTCATTCATGTGTAATTACTTCCACCACTAATCAATTCTCGTATGCGTAGAATATTCAGTTGGTTGTCATATAAAATTTCACCGCTAGATGGGAGAAATGTAGCTTTAAGTTTCATTAGTTATCCAAACTTTAAATAACATTTTACTTAACTAACGAAACTGTGTTCAATGTCTGACACTTTTTGGCAGAATATGTTTAAATGTGAGTACGATCTTGTAATGTTTAAGTTAATTTAATGGTGTCAAACTAAAATGTAACTTCTTACCTTTGTAACGAAATATCATTTTAACCATTTACTTTAAGAAGCTAATAACTGTGAAATAGCCATACTCAGACACTCTCCCCGCTGTAACAACTCACTGGACGCTGCTGGTTTTTCGGTGGTATTAACTGTATTAAGTCGCCCAAATTAACATCAATGCTGTCAACACATCTGGGACTGTACTTCTGTTCTTCACAATAAAATGGCATGCTTCAACCACTGCAAATTATGCAGTAATCCTTAGTTTCCACTTTGAATGTAAAGTTATACTGCCACCTGAGCGTTGCCCAAGCGTTCATACAGCTTTCTCTCACCAAAGTCACTTTCGTGTAATGTGTCCATGTACATATATGAAAATTCACGTAGAGTCTTAGATGTGTATAAATTAATTCTATTTTCACTTCTGAGGCGATTGACCAGGAAAAGCACCATGAAAACACCGGAACCGGCTATGGCCTGATATGGCCAATAGCCGCGAATGGTGTCCGCACATATTAGCCAGTAAATATGATACAGAAAGACAGCTAACTTACCTGTATGGCTGTGTAGCAGGACACGGCTTGAAAACTTGTTATTTAAGTTATTCCACAACTGTAGTAACTCCAACTTCAGTATCTCTCTCTAAGCATCTTGTATTTGTTTAAGGCTCCTGCTCAGTCTTTCTTGCAATGTCGCACCAAATTATATCCCTGAGGGCAATTAGCCTATGCTATCAAAGTTAATTAATAAAAAAATAATAAATTTTGGTATATTGTAATATTGAACTAAAGAAGTCAATAATCTATTTTCCTATGCCTGATTAAAAGATAGCATATAGATGGCACCAATCTGACTTGCAGATTAGAGGTGGATCTATAGTTAGGGCCCAAGCGCCGACAGCGGCGAAGGCCCTATTGGAACTGAAGGAATTAGTATTTTCTGCAAGTAAATTGGCTTTTTGAGGGGCTTAACATATTCAAAAACTCACCAAAATTGGTGGGCGCATCAAGTCTGGCGAAGATTTACGTATTTTAAGGGTTTCGGGAATATGCGCACAAAAATGGCTCGCTAGCGCCCCCTAGAATGTTAAAAAAAATTGACCCCCTGCTGTGCGTTTAACGTAGACTCACGAAACTTGGTACACATATGTGACATGTCGAGATGTACAAAAAACTTCATTAGAGCCATACCCTAAACCCAACAGGAAGTCCGCCATTTTGATTTCAATGTTGGAAATTAGTGCGATTTTGGCCATTTTCACATGTCGTACTTTAACGAACTCCTCCTAGAGATTTCATCCGATCAACTTTAAATTTGGTCTGTGCCATCGCAAGACGTTAAAGATGAAAAGTTGTTAAAAGAAAAACTTTTCATCATAGGGCGTGCCCGTGGCAGGGCGGCCAATATGTGTGTTTCGCCGCCGAAACAGGAAGTGGGTGTAACTCGAGTGTACATTGTCCGATTGGCTCAAAAAAAAAGAGTCCAACCCTGAGGACAAATAAAGGCAGATATTTACTTAAAGTCATAGCGCCCCCTAGTGGCAACAGGAATTAGGAATAAAAGTCAAGGTGCTATACTTTAAAAAACTCCACCTAGAGATTTCATCCGATAGACTTCAAACTTGGTCTGTATCTTCTCAACACCTTAAAGATGAAAAGTTATTAAAAGAAAATCTTTTCTTGAGTGTATCGTTGTCGTATCTGCCCAAAAATTCTCAGGATTGACAAGAGTCCAGGCCTGAGGACACCTACAGGCCAAAATTGACTTTTGGTCATAGCGCCCCCCGCTGGTGCGCCTTATATGACAAACATCATTCGATTTACATGAAACTTATAATGTGTGGTCTACATGTGAAACTGAGCCGCCCCCTATGCTTTTACCACGCCCACTTACTCAGGCCACGCCCCCTTTCATAAAATTTGAACCATTTAAGGTTGACCATTGTGTGAGGTATCAATGAACTCAGCAGAGAGTTCCTTCTTCATTGGTGATGGTTTGGCCCGCCCCCTATGCTTAAGCCATGCCCCCTTTCATAACATTTGAACCATTTAAGGTTGACCATTGTGTGAGATATCAGTGAACTCAGCAGAGAGTTCCTTTTTAATTGGTGATGCTTTGACCCGCCCCCTATGCTTTAGACACGCCCTTTTTCACAGCTAATGAAATGTAAGACGTAGAGTCTTGTGTGAGGTATCGTTGAACTCCCTTTTCATTGGTGATGATTTACGGTGTCTGAGTGCCGCGCAAATGCACAGTTGCAAGGAGCGGCATCCGCCAGTAACCCCGACGCGCGCAGAGGCGCGAGGGCCCATCCATCGCTGCTTGCAGCTTTAATTAAAATCTGTATCTAATATTTGAGATAAAATAAAGGCTATTATCTGCCAGTATTATTATGGATATAACATAAAATATAACTTTTCTGTGCTTTCATGATAGTCAAAACATAACATGATGTTTGATCCATCCTGGTGCACAGACAGAGAACCATTTGACTGTAATCAATACAGCCTGAATGGTGCATCCAATTGCATGAGACTGTCTAATGACTTGTCAAATGAGTATAGGCGTACCCTAAGAACATGACATACCATGTGTGGGAAGATTTTTCAAAAGATGGCTTTTAGTGCAATCTCCTCTCGCCTCTGAGACACTTGCCCACAAATTTTAACATGAAAAAAGCAACAGTTGCACAGTATAGCCTACAACGACTTAGTCACCAAGGGAGATTTAAGATTTTGCTCTCTGAAAATACTAACAGTAAGTAAGAAGAATAGAGAAACAAATCCAACTTTATGACCTTCACGGACAGAAGTTGACTACAGTAATCGCCTATTTGGTAATGGTAATTTGATTTCTTAGGATGAAAGTAGGCTAACTCTGTTGACATGGAGGTCTTTGCATTATCCAGAATAACTGAGACGATGTTTCTGGAAAAGAGTTTGTTACAATTAACTTTTTCAGTGTTTTAAGCACCAAAAACAAAAAACAATTCTCCTCAATTGTATTGTGGTTTAGGCATACATTTCAGAGATGTATATCTCAAAACTTGAGCAAAAATACCCAAACTGTCTTCATGGTGCAGTGAGAAAAATGTTGTTTTTGTAACTTGGGTGAACCAACCTTTTAATTATGTGAATGCCGGTGCTGCATTCACCACTTCATGTGGGATGGCAGTTAGCAATAGAGAAGATTCCCATAGTTATCATTAGCACTATGTCTAGTATATTCCTAGACACAGTACAGACCTAAATTGATTCTTCTCAGTTCTTCTGACCTGCTGCTCCAGAGACCTTAAACCCTATCTCTCCATAGGTCTTCATACTGCATAAATAAACAAAAGGCATGATATCATGCATTGACACTATTCCACCAACAAAGTGATAATCATATTTATTCTTAAACTTACAAGAAACCAATGAGGACTGGAGTAATACAGTGTGTATTCTCTTTCTAGTCTTGGTTGGCACTGTTGCATTTTGGCTGATCTGCAGGTTATCCAGGGCTTTCTTGGGTAGACCAAAGAGAAGTAAGCAAGCCTCCTATTGGCACAAACATGCATTATCTTTTGGGGAGACAGGCAGACTTGGAGGTTGATGGTTTTTTTTTTTTTTAGATTTGTGTGCTGATTGTCTGTTTGGGTCTCTAGTCTAATACATAAAAGCTATTTTCTTTGTCCAATTGCAGACATTTTGGACATGCATTAACTGAGATTGTCAGTGCTCTAAAATAGTTTATCAAGAGATATGACATTAAAGACTATGTAAATCATTCTGTGTAATAGTTCAAAATATAAATAGTCAATGATTATATGTGCACATGAATTAATAATTAACAAAAATGCATAAATGCTTTCTGTGTGACTCTAGGGACAAGGCTTGACTGCTCAGCGCCTGTTGGCAACAAGAGAAACTTCCACACAACTTGGCACAACTCCTTCAAGACCTCTGAAAACCCATGGCAGTGCATGAGTCACACTGACGCACACATACTTCATAAGATAACTTCCACTTCAGCTGGTTAGGTGGACTGCCTGATCATTCTTTTTCTTTCTCACACTCTTTCCCTCCCCATTTCACTCTTTCTTTTTCTCACTGCTTATCTCACGGACTTCCCCGGGGCACCAGTAGTTGTAAGTGTCTCGGAGTGGAGGTGGCGGTGGGGGCCGAGGAGTAACATGGTCTCATTACCTCCACATACTCACCATGCAGCCCGCAGTGGGGGCCTGAGATGAGGGGTGGCGGACGGAGCCTGATTCGTTTTGATGTTGCGCACATAACGAGGCTCCCTAGTGTTACTCCCAGTCCCCGAGCGGAGCCCGAGGAGCCTGACACGCGTACAACACCATGGCTGCATGACCGCCTTGCTGTGGCGTCCCCAGCAAACCTCACAAAGGTCAGGGAGTCTGCTGAATTTCTGTGTCCTCAGGGCTTTTCTCATTAGCAACCCGGAGTGGGTGGATCTCCAGCGTCAATCAAGAAACACTCTAAGGATCTCCCAGTAGGATAAAGAGAACAAAACCATGCTGCACTGTCTCTGTAACAAAGCAGACATAATACAGTTGGGACTCTTCTGCAACCAAACCTCAGGAAGTTGCAACTAACCCCTCTATCCTCTCACTCACATTCACATACACTTTCTCCCACCCCAATTCCTGACCACATGCATCGCACCGTCACACATATCCCACACTTAATCTCCATGGCTCGGCCTCAACCCTGACAGTTGAGCTTAATAAGGTATCTGGTTTTCCATTATTGTGTCTGGGGTGATGGCTGAGAGTATGTACACATGTACGAATAACACGAGCTGTGTCTGCCTCACTGATGCTTCTAACTGATAGAGCCTAATACCACCTGATTGTCAGCACTCAGAGATGCTTTGTCCCAGTCTGCCACCCTCTCCGCTGCCTCCTCTCCCAGCTCTGTTGTTTGGTCTCTGGAATAATCTAATAGGCACAGCACGCCTAAGATGTTTCGGCCTAATATTTCCTCTCAGAGGCAGCGTGGATGCAGCTGGGATTGAGCGCTGGCTGACTGTTGAGGTATTCATGCATGACAGTGTGCCAGTAATTCAGACGTATTTTTTGTGTTTAAATTATGATCTGAAAATGTTACAACAGTATAAAAAAATTTAAATAACCATCACTTTTACAGTGCATATAGTAATCTATTATAATTACTACTACTAATGCTACTTGGACTGTAACTACTACTAATAATAACAGTTTTACCCAAGTGGTTTCAAACCATGCAGATAGTTATGGTTTTATTTAACTAGGTTTTCATATATCCATTGTAACATTTCTGCCTCATCCCAATACAATGGAAATGAATGGAATTGCATTTATGGTGGTCACAGACAAAAAGAAACATTTCTAAAAATTCACAGTAACATATCTTTTCAGAAACAATGTCACCCTTAAGTGTGTGACAAAAAAAATTAGAGGTAATTTGGGTGAAGCGACCCTAATATAAGCTTTAATTATATAAATTATACTGTGAATTAAAATGATAAACAGCAGTTTAAAAGCAACATAATATTCCTGTTTTGATACCCACTGCAGTGTGTATATCCAAAGCCTGATGTGCAGTAACTTATTCATCTGTGCCATAGAGCTCTATTGTTAAAAAAAAAAAACCCTATTAAAAACACATCAGTGAGCCACAGTTGCACTGGGTGACATGTTCCTCTGTTATGATGAAGGTGGGCACTGTAGTTTATTTTGAATCACACACACCCACATTCAGTGATTTGGACCTCAGGCTGCTGCGTAGTTTGGGAAATTAGGAAGCGATGCAGCAGTAACGTCTTCGATGGCTAGCAGAAGAAAACCTCCTTGAGCAGAAATGGATAAAGAAAAGGGTCTTTTGAATGGCAAGTTCATTTTTCAAAGTCCTTTCAGATGGTTCTCTCGCCAAGTTATTTGCATGTACTGTCGATGTGAATTGAGTTACCACTGGAGTACATTGAGTCTCAAATACCACTTGCTGGCCAAGCATACAGCTGATGCAGAGAACCCTCTCCTGCTCCCATGTCCAAGAGCAGGAGAGGGTTAAAACTTGTCCAAGAGCATTACAACTTGAAACATATCCCTTTTTAAATTACATTTAGAACAGATAAAATGGGATCACAATTAATGTTTTCATTGATTGACAGCCCTTATATATATATATACAGTGAGGAAAATAAGTATTTGAACACCCTGCTATTTTGCAGGTTCTCCCACTTGGAAATCATGGAGGGGTCTGAAATTGTCATCGTAGGTGCATGTCCACTGTGAGAGACATAATCTAAAAACAAAAATCCAGAAATCACAATGTATGATTTTTTAACTATTTATTTGTATGATACAGCTGCAAATAAGTATTTGAACACCTGAGAAAATCAATGTTAATATTTGGTACAGTAGCCTTTGTTTGCAATTACAGAGGTCAAACGTTTCCTGTAGTTTTTCACCAGGTTTGCACACACTGCAGGAGGGAGTTTGGCCCACTCCTCCACACAGATCTTCTCTAGATCAGTCAGGTTTCTGGGCTGTCGCTGAGAAACACGGAGTTTGAGCTCCCTCCAAAGATTCTCTATTGGGTTTAGGTCTGGAGACTGGCTAGGCCACGCCAGAACCTTGATATGCTTCTTACAGAGCCACTCCTTGGTTATCCTGGCTGTGTGCTTCGGGTCATTGTCCTGTTGGAAGACCCAGCCTCGACCCATCTTCAATGCTCTAACTGAGGGAAGGAGGTTGTTCCCCAAAATCTCGCAATACATGGCCCCCGGTCATCCTCTCCTTAATACAGTGCAGTCGCCCTGTCCCATGTGCAGAAAAACACCCCCAAAGCATGATGCTACCACCCCCATGCTTCACAGTAGGGATGGTGTTCTTGGGATGGTACTCATCATTCTTCTTCCTCCAAACACGGTTAGTGGAATTATGACCAACAAGGGCCTTGACATGTGCTGGTTTAAGCAGGGGAACCTTCCGTGCCATGCATGATTTCAAACCATGACGTCTTAGTGTATTACAAACAGTAACCTTGGAAACGGTGGTCCCAGCTCTTTTCAGGTCATTGACCAGCTCCTCCCGTGTAGTCCTGGGCTGATTTCTCACCTTTCTTAGGATCATTGAGACCCCACGAGGTGAGATCTTGCATGGAGCCCCAGTCCGAGGGAGATTGACAGTCATGTTTAGCTTCTTCCATTTTCTAATGATTGCTCCAACAGTGGACCTTTTTTCACCAAGCTGCTTGGAAATTTCCCCGTAGCCCTTTCCAGCCTTGTGGAGGTGTACAATTTTGACTCTAGTGTCTTTGGACAGCTCTTTGGTCTTGGCCATGTTAGTGGTTGGATTCTTACTGATTGTATGGGGTGGACAGGTGTCTTTATGCAGCTAACGACCTCAAACAAGTGCATCTAATTTAGGATAATAAATGGAGTGGAGGTGGACATTTTAAAGGCAGACTAACAGGTCTTTGAGGGTCAGAATTCTAGCTGATAGACAGGTGTTGAAATACTTATTTGCAGCTGTATCATACAAATAAATAGTTAAAAAATCATACATTGTGATTTCTGGATTTTTGTTTTTAGATTATGTCTCTCACAGTGGACATGCACCTACGATGACAATTTCAGACCCCTCCATGATTTCCAAGTGGGAGAACCTTCAAAATAGCAGGGTGTTCAAATACTTATTTTCCTCACTGTATACATATACCGTATTTCACTTAATAAAAGTTCATTTGTGATATTTAGATTTTTTTATTTGTCACACTCCTACCTACAGTATTCCCCATGAGCCAGATGTGTCTGCTGGGAACAGACATGGTCAGACATTCACTAACAATATTGCAATTCACGACTGTAAATGAAGATGTCAGTACTTTTTCATCAGGGCAAGGAGGCTGTCACTGCCTCATCGAGAGCAGAAGCTGAGAGGAAGAAAATAATCAAATGTTAACTGCCTATCAGTTTAAGTTTACAGGAACTGCAGAAGTGAAATCATCAGAAAGGGTAACAAAGTAGCCTGTCTAATTTCTTCATTTCTCACCTTAACTTTCTTTCGCCCGGTAACGTTGTAATGTATGTGTCTCCAATATACCGACTTCAGCAGAACCGTGATTGGCTCCTTTGTGCCTGTACTATCAGATGGGAGTTTAAAAAGAGAGGTCTCCCTCATCCTTTAAGACATCCATTCAGTCATGCTCCTCTCCTCTATGCTCTTCCAGGCCAACAGAATGAGAAGCTGCAGATAGATAGACGGAATGAAGCACACTAAAGAGATTCTTGCTGACCACTATCTGACACAGGCAGGGGAAAGCAATCAGCACCGCACCAATTCTTACTTTTCTCCTGCAGCAGCATTTTATCACAGCACATTTTATCCGCAACTGATACAGAGATATCCAAGGAGCTGAGGACATAGAAAGAGATTACCAAAAATATACAGCCAGGATCAAATCAGATTCTACCTACACATTATGCACCCAATGAATAACAACTGCATGTTACATACTGTTTTTCCCCCAGAGTCCAAATAGAACACTGCAGCTTATTTAAAGTCAAACTGAAATTAGTTTAATATAATTTTCTGTTGTGCAGCGCCCTCTAGATTAATGTGCTCCAGCATGTGTAACTATTTTAGCTCTACTACTACCTGTGGCTGTGTATTTTGTCAATCAGGTCAGTTGCCATCACAACAACTGGACATGTGAAGGTGAGACTAATGCTAAGCTAATGCAGGCTAAACCCCTTCCTTTCAATATTGTGGGACGAATACAACATTGAGTGTGAAGACGACTCTGCAGGTGTTGATATAACATGAAAAGTACCGTCTAGTGGCAAAATAAGCGGCTAACTAGCTCCAAAGTTCCGAGTGGAAACAAGGGCTGCACTTTATTTTACGATACACTAATAAGACTTAGTAAGCCATACTTTGTATCAAATTAGACCAAAACTAGATATAATGTGTGTCTTTATTAGACAGTAAACAAACACAGTTATATCCTAAATTATGCTGTAATTGGAAACTGCATGTAATGTCAAATTAGACCTAAATTATACTATAGTTAGTTAGACACTAATTATTAACTATGAAGAATTCACAACTTTATGTACGGAGACTCTTATTTTGATTATTTGATTGTTTGTTCCCACCATAACAGTCTATGGTTCCCACTCATCCTGTTGTCTGTGCAGAAATCGTTGATGGTAATACTACTACTATGACGTTGATGTAGCACAATAACTAAATTCTCTGCACGTTGCAATGTTTAGTCGATGTTAAGCGTATTAATTTCTGCCGCAGTTTACTTCAGTTTTTCTTTCAGTAATTAGCCTGTTTGAAAATTAGCCTTACTGGTTAACATTACTAAGCTAACCTTAACGTGAATGTTAACTGGCTAGTCTAGCTAGCATGCTCTGTAATTTATTTTTTGCTGTGAAGAATTGCAGATCTCATTTAAAGTCGTTAAATGCTTTTATTAATGCTGTAATGCTGTGTCAAAGATATTCATGTAAAGTTAGGCCTATTTGTATTCCTTGTGTTTTATTACAGAAACTGTAACGTTAATAATATTCACTTCTATGGTGTAACATTACTGTTTGTAACAGTACTGTTTGTAACAATAACGGTGTTACTGTTTGTAACATTAATAATATGGTATACTAATTCATACACAATCAATCAATATATTTGTTAAAATACCACTTGTGTTTATTTTACCTGTGTACTAATATATGGAAATCTGTGCACCAATTAGCCATTTTCATTGTAATGTGTCACTAATTACCTTTTTTAGGAAAAGAAACAAGATCTGACAGAGGAATAAGGATAGATCTCACTTTAGATTACGGTACGGTTTTGTTGTAATTTGTTACAAATTACCTTCTAAGAAAGTCAAATAAGATCAAACTGTGTAAAATAACTATGGATCTCACTTAAGATAACTGTACTGTTCTGGTCTAATATGTCACTTATTTCCCATTAATAAGGATGTAACTAGCAAACTAGGAAATAAAGCTGCAATGTCTTGGCAGTTTTCATGTTATTGTGGTCGGATAGTGACATGCATTAAATGTTCTGATGTCTGGTAGTGGTATGGGAGTAGAGCATCGATGAGGAATGCTTTTTGTATATATGTTAGCCTATTAATAGGGCTTTTCACCACCTACATGTCACAGCCCGGTCTGTGACCTCTGGATTCCCCTGTGTTTTCTGTTTGTTTCCCTGTCTGTCCCCTGTGTGTGTGGTGTGGTGTGTGTGTGTGCTCATCAGCAGGGGCGTGGCTCTACAGGCACACCTGACTTCCATTTACAATCAAGCTCAGTACAAGAAACCCGGCTCTCCGCTCATCGCCAGATTGTTTTCCGCTCTCCATGTGGTAACTCTTCAGGCCTAAAAACTCCAGTGAAGAATTTTACTTTGACCCGTTGTTGTACGCTGCTAGAAATAACCTCTCTGTGTCTCCTCCATCTCCAGCACCTGCCAGAACTGAGCCTGCCTTCCTGCTGATCCTCTGCCACTGCCTGCCACAAACTCCTCACCATCAGACCCCACCTGCTTTCACCGGGATTGTTTCCTCACCACCTTGATTAACTCTCTCTTACTTGCAAGTACTGAGATAAAATAAAACTTATAACTACAATCCATTGTGCCTGTGTCTGAATCTGCTACTGGGGTCCAAACTGGGAGCAAATCGTAACACTACAAACACCACAGGACTCTGGATAGCATCCAGGCTATAAAGGACTGTGTGAAGATGTGACCAGAGGTGACTCTACATGGTTTGACATTACTAATGATAGTTTTCTTCTAATAAGCAACAAATGACACTAAAAGGCCATGCCCAATTTTTGGTTTCTAATTAGAGTGTAATTTGTTGTAACAATAACTAAGTTTAGTATATTTTGGGTTTCATATGGCAATATATGCAGTTTCTAATTACAGCATAATTTATTTGTATAGTGTCTAATGTTGCTGTAATTATGGTAACTGTGTTTGTTTTCTGTCTAATAAAGATCACGTTATTTCTAGTTTTGTAGTTATTTAATATGATACAAAGTAAAGATTATTACATCCTAATAATGAACTAATTACAGCATAAATTAGGTGTATGGTGTCTAATTAGGGTATAACTGTTCATTTACTGTCTAGTTAAGGCCACAATATTTCTAGTTTGGTCTAATTTGATACGTGAACGTATACTTATTACATCATATTAATGTACTGTAATATAAAGTGTGACCGAAAGTAGTTAGACCAGTTTGCTAGTTTCCATTTTCTGCATGGAATATAAACTATGCAGTGGGTCCTTCCAATTGTTGAATGTTTTAAAGGGACAGTCAGCCTATATCGCCAGCGATAACCAACGCTACGTGGGCTTGTTTGAAAAAGTCGAATATGTCTTGTAATAACTTCTGGCTATACAGGGCTATGACATTTCCCACCAGTGGCACACTACGCTAGACTGCACATTCCCTAACAACTCCAGTTCTCAAATGTCAGTAAATCACTGCTGTGATAAATGTCCACCCAGATGATCACATTTCAGTTTCCACCAATACTGTAAATCCAAAACCGTTTTTCTTATTTCACAAAAAGTGGGGAGAATGTTGTTTCTTTAAAACAAATCCAAATCTCTGTGTTTGCCCGACCAGGTTAGGCCTGTGTTTCAAGGCATTTCTGCAGGATTCTTAAACAGGCTTACAATGTGCTCGAGGAGTGCTGGTCTGTTTTCTCTTACTCCAAAGCAGGAGATGGGGATCACAGGGTGAAAAGTCAGAGGGAGGACAACTTGACAGATAGAGTCGAGGTGGTGGAAGGGTCAGTGCTGGGAGGGCCATTTCCTTGCTGATTTTTATCCGTCTATTAACACAATACACCACCTGGCAGCTATAAACACACATAAATAAGAACATAGCACAAGCACACATGTTGAGGAAAACACTTTCTTTCTACTATAAAAGAATAGTTGAATACAGGAAAAGTCACAAACAGTTATTCCTGCAAAAATAATATGTTCCAGTATGTTCCACTCATAACTAAGTCCCACATTAATCAAAATAACTTTGATGGCAAACTTTGAAGGAACTCTTTGTACCAAGCAACCGTCTCTTTGATTGCATTTTCCTTTTATTCCTCAGTTTAATCAGAGGAGCCTTTTCTATAGAGAATGCAATTACTCCACACACCTGAACACACAATGCTTTGGACCTCATTCAGCGCAGGACATTGTTGGTTTAAGCATCAACGTCTCTAATAGGAAATATTGATTCAAACTTCCTCGCCTTCTGGTAAGGCACCAGCATGTATTCTGTTCTGAGGTTGAACAGATTAAAATCAAAAGTGATCTGGTGTTTATTTCATTTGGGCGTATTTCCCCGTAGACCTCTTTGTAGTTTATTGCTTGGATTATCATCCTGTAAAAGCCAACACATTAGTATGAGATTATCCCTTCAATTCATTAGTTTTGGGAGAGAGATGATGAATCAGGGACAAATGCGCTTTCTATGTGGTTTGAATACCATTTGTAATAAGAACGGAATCGCTGAGAGCTGCTTAGTGTAACACAGTCAATACTGTATTTTTGTCAAAGGAAACCATGTTGTAGTAATAATAGCAAGAAATACTTAAAGGAATGAATGCCCTTTGCAAGAGTGGTGGCATATTTTGTTAAAGGTCAACACAGTAATGTCAGAGAATAAACAGGAGTGCTCTATCCAGCTCTGGAAACAAGCAGCGCTGCGTTCTCTGGACAGCACCAATTTCAGATTCAGCAGTCCAGCCAGAGCCAAGTGGAGTATATTCATCATGTCCAGGTCTAAAGCGAACAGCGTCTACAAACGACTTCTGCACAGATCACTTCATAAATCTGCTAAAGCGCACTTAATGAAGGTCTACGATCTGAGCCACAGAGATTTACATACAAGTTATGACACTGCAGAAGGCTTAGAGCCAATGCCGTTATCTACTTTCATTTGGTTTTAGCTGGTGCAGAGGGCCCTTTTTATCCAAGTTGCTACATGCCAAGTACATCAATTTCATATTATAGGCAAGAGACACTCGCTGCAAGGCCACGCTCTATGGTGTTTTAAGCCCCCAACGTCAACTTCAAGGCAGCGCTGCAACCGTCAACTTCAAGGCACCTAACCCTAACCATAACCATAACCATAACCATTGCCTTATCCTAGTGCCGTCCAGGCAGCGCTGAAAATATGAAAATATTTCAATAGATCAGGGTTCCTCCTGGGTCTTTAAAGTTTTAAAAAAGTCTTAAATTCTAAATTCTAAAAATAAAGCTATACAAGTCCTAAATGTCATTCACAAAGTATTAAATTTGGCTTACAAAGGTCGTAAATTATTTCTTCTACTTTCGTAGAATGAAATAAATACCGTAACGTCATGAATAAAGGCTTTGTGTTTGTGTGTGTGTGTGTGTGTGTGTGTGTGTGTGACAGAAAGACTGACTAGTCCCGTTTGACATGCTAGCTAACTTTAGCTGATGAAGGTCTGTGACCGAAACGTTGTATTTTTCTAAATAAATTATTGCTTGCGTAATGGTCAGTGTGCGGGACTTTTCTCCGAGCTAACTTCAGCTAAAATTAGCTCATGGTAGCAAGACTGCGGTTAGATTTTTGTAGTATGCAGTTCGGGACTACAAATACAAAAATCTATCTGCTTGTTCAGGTACACATTCAGCCAGTTGGAACAGAAGAACACAACAGAATAGGCCTGTTTGGTAAGCTGTATGTGATGGCCGCATTCCTACACTTATAAAATGGAATTCAATGTGGAAGTAATCCAAGTATTCAGAATACCTTACTCAGATTGATTAACGTAACGGAATACGTTACAAATGACATTTTTAGGCATGTATTCTGTATTCTGTAATGGAATACATTTTGAAAGTATCCTTCCCAACACTGCATTTGAAAGACTGTTTTTCATTTAAATTAAAGAGGGCCAATAGTATCATCATGCCATGCCAGATGTGCCTGCCAAAGGTTACTGAACTGGCAGCATTCAATAACTCAACATCTAATCTGCAGAAGCATGTTTTGGTAAGTATTTGTTCATTGGTACTTCAAACTAAGTTTTCATGACTAATAGCAAGTTGCCAATTAGCAAAACATGTTTTGTGGCATTGCTAATTTTTGTATAGCACTAGCAACCCGTTGGACAACGTTTGTAGTAGAGCTGCACAATATGAGGAAAATATCTAATTTTGACTGATATTGCGATTGCAATATGATTCACGATATTGAAGGGAATGATCATGTTTGGATCATTATCATACTGTCAGGAAACAAAACAAAACGTCTCGCACTGTGCTACTAACAAGCTTATGTTAGCTAGTCAGATAGAATGGGCAAGTGTCTGAAGGTCTGGCCACAGATGCGGACCAGTTGGCAATTGAAGCAGAGGGCAATGGGGCTGAGGTTAACAAACAAGTGGATCAGTGTGTGAGTCAGTCTAGCGCTAATGAAACAGCGGAGCTGGAAGACCCGCCTGCAGGTTCCTGATCAGCTAGCAACGGAGAGAGGGTTGTGTATTGACGATGACGGTGTCGGTGGTGCTCCACCTTATGTACGGTATGTTTGAAACTCAGCCAACATGCTACCGCACATTTGACAGCATCACATCAAAAAACACAGTGGAGCCCAACTCTTTATCCCCCCTGCTTTCCAGCAAACTTTAGACGCAAAATCAGAACGGGATGAAACAATCACTGAAGCAATTGGCATTTACATTGGCATTACATTATATATTATCTTATCTAGCCAAGGTGGAACTAATTGTGACACCTCATAATGCACACGTTTTATTTTTTATCATCCTATATTTTGTGTTTTTAAGTTTCATAGCATAAGAGCGATTCATGCAACAAATTATTTTTCACTTTCGTTAACATTGCGAGATAGGGCGTAGTGGAGGTCTGCGCTCTCCGAATGCCCTTCTAATTTATAATGTACTTATTTAGGATGACGTCAAAAATCACTACATATATAATATAATAACTAGACTTGCAAGCAAGTTTACTAGGGTCCAGGTGCCTACGCAACTCAGATCCGATTTTGAGATCTAGAGATCTAGATCAGTTAAACATTGTTGGCCAAAATAAAGCTATAAAAAAAATTCGAGGAGCTGAAGGAAAATCCTGTATATAGACAGCAGCCAAAGAAATTAAAGTCATATTTAGTATAAAATCTCTGGTAAAAAAAAAATACCCTTTGAATTTGTAATAAAAGCAGATATTGAAAGTTGCCATGGTGTGTCAAAACAAAAATGTAAATACTGTATTTATTTTTTTACTGTTTGTTATCAGCAAGGCCATCCCTCTTTGTAGCACAGAGAATTACAGTGTCATGTCTACAATGGAGCCTCCCTCTGTTTTCCATCGCAGAATGGGGGTGCGCTGCAGAGCGTGTGTGTGGTGTGTGTGTGTGTGGTGTGTGTGTGTGTGTGTGTGTGTGTGTGTGTGTGTGTGTGCTATCTACCTGCCTCCACCACTGAACCCATTGCAATGGGAGGGAGGAATTCGTGATCTCCCATCAAGGGCTCAGGAGAGCGCAGCCACACAAGATTGATGACACCCTCCGGAAGAAACAAAAGATCTGCCGCCTGCGAGAACTGGCTTATGAGACCTGATAGACTCGTCTCTTAATAAACATCACTGATATGTCAGCCCCGGCATGTTTCACCTAGAGCTGCATCGTGGAGGGTGCAGCGAGCAACTACACCCGTACTGTCACTGCACTCTCACAGTAAAATGCCGTAGTGGTTACATCCAGACCAGACAGGGAAAAATACTGAACATTAATACTGGGTAAATATTTTTCCTAGGAATTTCATGGGGATTCTGTCATGACCTGCTTAATCATGACACAATATTTATATTTGTTTGCCTCTGTGTCTCTTCAGGGTAAACTATTATAAATAAGTAGTATAATATATGATAAAATTAGTAGTATGAAGTAGTATAAAATACCCTGAAATGTCTAAGTAGCCCATTACATGTATGCACACCAATTCTCAATATCTTCAGGGTCAGAGTAGATGGGCTGCATTTTGGCAGGAAAACAATATACATGTCACAGCATATTTGCTGGTTAAATTGCCTATATTTCCCTGTATTACATAAATTAGTTTATATTTTTCCAATAACACATTGTAATTAAATGACACATAATCAATACTCAGTAATCAATAATCTCTGAATTATAATGTTTGCATTTTAATACATAAAGCTTGAACAAGCAGCCTGCAGCTATTGTTTATAAACCCTAAATGAATGGAGTATTGACAGTGGACATCATTTCCACAGGGAAGAGGAGACTGAATGACATCTATACATACATGAGCAGCTTTCCTCTCTGAACTCTACCACATTTATACACTCCGCTGTTTACAATATTCTGTATTTTCACCATAAAAATTGTTGTATCTGTCACAATTCTATCTCCCAGACCTTCCCTCAGTGCTGTATAATGCCTTGTTAAATTCAGCCGTGTGTGAAATGGCGTTTTAAAATAAATGAAACCGAGCAGGAAAGTGAGGAGAGGGGGAATATTGCGATGTCAAGCTGACAGACAGGCAGTGAAAATGTAACAAGAGCTATCATCTTAAAGAAAACCGGATTAAATAAGAACCTAGGACCGCCGGTGCATCTCCAGCCCTGATATTGACATGTCACCAGCTAGGGCCATTTTTCATTGTCTCATCAAGACAAAGCATTATGGGAGATCAATCTCTCTCCTTGCATGAGATAGGCACATCCAGTGTAAAGTGCTGGGTGTTGGTTTTATTATTTGTGGTAATCCACTGAATGTTTTGGACACTGTAGCGAGAGCATCACTGTCACACTCTGGAATGCCAAGTGGAGGAGGCTTAATTTTAACCTGGAAGGATGTATAGCATCTGCTGTCACCACGCAGCCCACAGGCCCAGTGTGATCTTAATCAATAAAACACTGCTGAAATCACTTTGGGTTTTTTTTTGTCATCACGCCAGACCCTTATTTCTAAAGAATTTTAGAGCTGAGGCATATCCATCTTCACTTTTAACCACAAACTATGCACAATAATTGTAGTCCCTGTGTTGCACTATAACACAAACCCTGCATTACTCTTTGGCTTTGAGATTAGATGGAAATTGTGGCCATCAGTAATGATGACATGAAATTATACATCATGCCTTAACCTCAGCAGCTTGTATATCTTTAGGGGTCATTCATTTTAAAGTCAACCATTAACCTGTGGTGTAATGTGGAATGAGAGAGGTAAGGCAGTTCTCTATAAAAACAAACACCCATGCAGACCAGGAGACAGAGACACTCTGCATACTACAGAGCAGTGGTGTAATATGTGTTCAGATCTGTGTGAGATACAAGTGAAAGTCCTTTAATCCAAGTACTTTTCCAAGTATTATGCAGAAATTATTATTAAATCATTACTAGTGCCTTAAAGTATAAGTAGCATTTAAATGAAGCTGGTCCATATTGAGCTAGTTTAAACTACTGTATGTACTGCTGGTTTGTTTAATCCCTAACAACTGGTGATAGATTTTGTATATAATAAATTAAATTGAATCGAATGAACTGCACTGCACAGTACATATTTGAAGTACTTGTACTTTGCTTAAGTATTTCCAATTTCCTATGTTTTATACTTCTACTCTACTTACAGTAGATGTATTACCTTTTACTCCACTACATTTATTTGACAGCTTTATTAACTACTTTCTTTACATATAACAATAAGCATATGATGAGTTTACAAAATATGATGCACTGTTATAGATTCAACTGCACACCAGTTGAAATAAAAATACTCAAGTAAAGTACAAGTATCTCATAGTAGTTGGGTGCAATATTGAATAAATGTACTTAGTTGTTTACCACTACTGACACTTAGATGGACAAAGTAGCCCCTCATCCACTTCTTATCTTATATCTGTAAAATAAATAAGAAAATAAGATGTCTTAATGGTTAATTAACTTTTGGGAGTGTGATTGTTTTCATTATGTGAGATTTACAATTGTTTGTTTTGTTTTGTTTGATAAGCATAAAAACCAACCAGCTGTGCTGTGACTATACAGCCTGATTTCTTATTATCTGAAATAACAAATCATTTTGCATTATAAGCCACATGCAATCAAGTTATTAATTACAATTCTTAAGTACCAGCCTTTTGCAAACACAATAATAATTGTAAAGGCTCTCTCCTCCACCTGAGCACAACTTGACTCAAACAAAAACAAACAGGCCAGCTCGTCTCCCCCCAGTGAGTTCAGACCTCATAGGTTTACCTCTATAGACCCACTGGGAGTTAGGGATGAAGCTCTGGCTTCGCCTGTTGATTGCACTTTGACCGATCATTTCCTTTAAGTGCTCCAGAATGTCACATACAAAAAGCATTCTTCATTCAGTGCCGAGAATGTGTCCACTGTGATCAAAGAGACATGAGTGCATTTGACTCATGTCTTTGTTTCCCACAGAAACATAAGTCCTGAGTGTTTAGACTCCACTGTCTACTGTCTACCATATTTGGCTGTGTGAGAGCAAAACACACAAGGTTTCTCAAAACAGATTTTGTTTTTTGTGAGGAGAATATTTCCTTTTCCAAAAATATAAAAACAAGAACACAGTGTGAATGTTTAAAGGTTTTCTTATATATATATATTTCACATTTTACATAATGGTGAAATACAACAACAACTACCACTACCATCAGCAGAGATTTAGCTCAATGTACTTCAGTCAACAGCCAAAAGAGAACTTGATGTGTCATTTCTGAGGAGAAAATCCGACCCAGAGCTGTGTTCATGAGGATTAAGATGTTTGACGACCAGGTCCCCCTGACCGAGGCGGTTTCTGACCACAAATAAACATCAGCCTCTGCAGGTCTCTGTGCTCTGGCCTCTGCACGGTCAGCAACAGGAGCGCATCAATCACAGCTGGAGTGGGGGCTCCCCAAGGCGGGTGCACTGAAAAAAGCCTCGGCCAGCTGCCGCCCCAACCCTTCACTCACACACGCACATGAGTGCATACACACACGCGTGCGCGCACACACACACACACACACACACACACACACACACACACACACACACACACACACACACACACACACACACACACACACACACACACAGGCTCCCTCCACAACTTAACTCTGATAGACACCCCGTGGCCAGGCTGAGACATAGATGCTTCAGAGGCTGAACAAAGAAGGAAAAATGAAATACACACTTACAGTAAAAATGTGAATTTGATGACAGATGTTAAAAGATTTCCTCATTTCATTAATCATTTTATGTTTTATGTTGTCCAATTATTAATGTTAATGCTATTCATTTTTGTATGAAGCAATTTGTTTCTAAAAATATCACCTTAATAAAAATAAAATAGATTACAGGAAGTGGCGAAAGAAGTACACAGATGTTTTACATAAGTAAATATCACAATTTAGAAATACAGCACAAGGAAAATGTTTACTGTAAAATTGTACTTACTGTAAATAAAAGAAGTATTATCAGAAAATATACTCAAGGTAAGTACATGTATTCTCTTCATGCAGGATGGTCACTTTTATTATGATGATGATGATGATGATGATGATGATCATTATTATTGTTGTTTTTAATATTTATTACTAATATTATTATTATCCATGCATGAACATGTAAGTAACATTTTTATTTTGTAGCTGGTCAAGCTGGAGCTAATTCTAACTAATTAATGTAGCGCTACAAATTTCCCCCCCAAAAAATACATCATGTTTTACAGATGATGAAAATTTTAATCCTTAAAATAACTGTGGCTCCTGAATAAATGTAGTGGGATAAAAACTGCAACATTTTCTTCTGAAATGTAGTAAAGTAGCCCAGAATTGTCTAGACTAGAAGGCAGTTACAGTATATCAAAACAAAAGTTAAAACCATAACAATAATAAATATGCGTAAAATACTGATTCACATACATTTAGGAAACCGTTTTCTCTATGTAACCAGCCTGTATCATCTCTGTCACAGCTAGTGTTTTGTTAGTCTGTTTTTGGTAACAGTTCAGAATAATTCACCGATGAAGGTGAAAATACATTATGCAGTGATAATAATCCAGTGCGGCTTATGTGGTAGTCTCACTCTTATTTGCCTCAGAAAGTGCTATGAAATTATTCAGCTTGTAGTTACAGTGTGTGTGTGTTGAGTGTGTGTGTGTGTGTGTGTGTGTGTGTGTGTGTGTGTGTGTGTGTGTGTGTGTGTGTGTGTGTGTGTGTGTTGAACACGTTTTTTAAACAACGCACATCTTCACATTGGGGATTTGAAACTAAATGTAATAATGCTGGTTTGTCTGCAACATCAATCAGTTCATCTGGTATTAAAGTGTATGTTGCTGTTAGTTTACTTTGTGCATTTCACAAACAAGATCTGATTGCTTAAAAGCATTCTTTCCTCTGCAGCAGCAGTTGCACATGTACATAGAAGTGGATTCTCAACATTAAGGGACATTTTTTGCATTCTGTACATCATTTTTACATGTTAAATCAAGGGCAGTGATTCTTGTAGGCTATTTGTCAACTTACCACATCATAGTTTATCTTTTTCTTTTGCTGGAGTAGAGTTAAATTGATATCATGCAACATATAATTTCGTTCTGGTTTGGTCTGTTTTGGTTTGTAGTAACAAATATTCTCCTTCATTCCTTGATTCCCCTCCCTCCCTGGATAATATTGCCCCCTGCTGGAAAACAACTAATGTTGCCATCAGTTGTGAAAATTGTCCATCACCATTTTCCAGAGTCAAGATGATGTCTTCAAAGTGCTGGTTTTGTCCGAAACCCTCAAGTTTTTATTACATAAACTACAGTGTTAGCCATAAATCTTCAGAGAAGAGAGTTCTTTGACATTTAAGCTTAAAAGAAGAATTCATTTTCTGTCGATCAACTAATCGTCTGATCATTTCAGCTCTAGGTAAATAGAAAATAATGTTATCATAAAGCACATTGTTGTTTATTAACTGACTGGTTTGGGTGAAGATTAAATTGCGGAGACACAAAGAAAAAATGGAGCCAGCTTCTGATCAAACTATTTTAAAAACTATTTTTCTCTGGCATCCTTGTAATGAATTATTTCATGACAGCAGTGTTACAGTTCACATTTACCTACTCACTCCGAAAGGATGTCTTTAACAATCCTGTTTTCTCAAAATGGCTGTTTGTCATGACACACCAGTGGTGGAAGAAGATCATTTTCAAAGTATAAATCCCACGCTGTAAAAAATAAAACTTTATTACAAGTAAAAATCCTTCATTCATAATGTAGTATTATATAGCAAAATGTACCATAAGTATCAAAAGTAAAATGAAGAAAAAGTGGAATAGCTACCATTGAGAACAATGTATGAAAAGTATGTACAGTAATGTATTTCTTCTGATCAGTGACCTATAGGGAGTGTTTAAATGTTCAATTATAATCACATGATGAGTATTTTACAGACTGATTACAGTATTTTAGGAGTATATTTATACTTGGATTATTACAGTCTATGATTATTATCACAGATGCATTGTTGGTTAAGTTGACATGAGCTAGTTTTAACTGGTTCTGTTTTTGTTTTTTTATGGTGGTCTTGTAAGCTCATGCGGACTAGGGATAATTGCTTGAATGACAAAATTAAACATTTTATTCATTTATTCTTGACAGTAACCAGTAACTATAGCTGTTAAATGAATGTAATTGATTATAAAGTGCAATAGTGTTGTCTGAAATGTAAAGAGATATAAAGATATAAAGTAGCACACTTACTTGAGTAAAAGTAAAACAAGTAAAAGAGTGAGACCGTATTTGATGCACATATTTCCAGCAAATATCTTTATTAGTTGGTTGGTCTAAAGACAATGAGGAAGTCACATTTTTAGGAATTTTAGTCTCGCTTTGCCAGACTCCAGAGCGCTGCGGAGAAGGATCGTCCACACAGCATTCCAGGATGGAAGCAAAACATGCTCTGGTTTATTTGCATGTCTTTAACCAATCACAATTGTCCTGGGCAACGCTAAGCGCCGGACAGAGCCACGGTGCCACTGCAAAATAGCATCGAGAAGGAACTTGTTTGGTGGAACATATGTATGTTCAAAAGTTGTTTTAGCCGAGCACAGAAAACTCAGATTGGACAGATAGTCTAGCTAGCTGTCTGGATTTACCCTGCAGAGATCTGAAGAGCAGTTAACCGTAGTCCTCATAAATTAAATTAAAATTACAACACAAAGAAAGCGGAAGGTAGCGGACATCCGGCCAAAAAAAAAAGTGACATCCGGCGGAATTTCCGACAGCACTCTGCAAATCCCTGAAGTGGAACGTTGCAGATATAGACTAAACTGTGGTCTAACTATTCTTTTTACACAAGACTAAGTATGGAAGAGAGCATTGTTGAAAAAGTCCAGACCATCCTGGGTAAATAAGGAAATGGCTTGCAAGGCACCATTAAACATTCATATTTTGTGTTTTTTTTTATCTCAACACAACTTTGCCTGGTACAGTAAGTATGTTGTAGTAAATGTGCTGTAAAAGTAATAGTGCCAGCAAATTAATGTCTTCAGTGTGCATAAACAGCAATGCTTTATCATCAAAGTGCTGAATATTCATTTCCCAGGACGCAGCGTGAGCAAATTAAAACAGCTGACCTATCTGTTGGATTGATTGATATCCGTCAAAAGTGTAAAAGCAGCCAGACGGAGCAAAGATTCACCTGACAATGTGTTAAAGCTCCACTCCAACCGCAACACAACCCAAGTACACATGCAATGTTTCAACGTTTAACTTTTGAATACATTTTGTTATAATGTTATTTCAACATAAATGTCAGCTTTAGTTTGAAAAAGTCAAGTTTTCTGTAATAAAACTCTATAATGAACAAAGGCTGAGAATCCTGACCTAGATGTGTGTTAGTGCATGATTTGTGTTATAATTGAAAGCTGGTTAGGGATGCATTAATTAGTCAAGGTTCTTTCCTCCTCTGCCATTTGCAGCCATTATGAACATTGCCTACACAAAGCTCTTCATGTAATTGATATTGTGAACAAAGATCATAAAATCTACCTAAATCAAATAAAAAATAGTTAATTGGTCGACTTATTACATTCCAGAGTCCATTATGAAGAATTATATTACATTCCTTTTCTCTGGGAGGTAATTGAATTTCTAATAGAACATTTAGTTTTTGAAATGACCTTTTTCAATTAAAGGTCTTTAATTGAAACTATATATTTTTCAATCACTGGATGTCATTTAATTAAACTATATGAGATATATATAGGACACTCTGATTCCCAAATTGTATTCATTTTTTGAATATTTGTGCCTCTGGCAAACTGACGTCTGACAAAATAGTTTTTAACAGACTTGCCATTGAATTATTAATTGCAGTAAAATAGGGATGTTACAGTACATTTCAAGTTACACTATAACATGTTCATACACTAATACTATTGTAGGTTTATCATAAATGTAGACTTCATCAAAAGATTAAAGATGGAAAGAATCAAAGTTTTGCTTGGAGATATGAAGATGGGAAACCCCATCCCATATGAATCTGTAACTAACAGAAGGACGAAGAAGACTGGAAGAAATAATTATCAATAACAATAATAATAATAATAATAATAATAATAATAATAATAATAATAATAATAATAATTTTAATTTTATTGTTATTATTATTATTATTAGTATTAGTAGTAGTAGTAGTAGTAGTAGTATTGGTATTATAATTATAACAAACAGAGTAAACCATAATAAATCAAATAATGAGACTGCCAATACATTTGAAAGTAATAGTAAAACACTGAGGAGCATACAAAAAATAAAAAAACAAAACAGGTTAAACACATAGCTCAAATATTCATATTATGCTCACTAGGAAAGGCTTTCCAGTGAATGTGAGTTTTAAAAAGTGATTTAAAAGATGCTGCAGTATGATACGTTTATAATAAGTGAGTAATAAGTAACTAGAAAATTCCGCAAGAAATGTTGACAGTGTGCCTACTTTACATGTCCTGAAAAGAGAGGACAACACAGTCTACAGTAAAGAGTCTCCATGATAGGAGGTGTGTGTGTGTGTGTGTGTGTGTGTGTGTGTGTGTGTGTGTGTGTGTGTGTGTGTGTATCAGAACTTGTTGCTATGGTGATTTCCGCATTGAGGGAGTAGAGGAAGGAGGGGGAAACAGTATCTTCCATGGGTCAAATATGTCCATTTAATGATATTTATACTGTATGAAGCCTGCTGTTCATATTGTTGTTAGAAGTTTGATGAATATATTATGGCAGTTGTTGAGATAATTAGAAAAGGCTGATCGAATTTCAAATGTGTTTTAAATGAAGTCTGTTACTAAGGGCAATACATACAATGCTGTACATTTCTATAGTTTACCAATGCACCTTAAATTATTTTAGTTCAATTGTTAATTTTTTTTAAAATTCTTTAACAATAAGGATCATGTTTGTTCTGCTTCCATGTGCACTGTATTTGGCATTCTTCGAACACAATTTGTGTTGTCCAGTAAACTGGGACTATAATTTGGGAGGACTGTACAATTTAAAGAACATATCCTAATTGTACAATCCTCCCAAATTATAGTCTTAGTTCACTGGACCAGTAACTATATAGTGATGTAGGCTACTGTACATTCATGTAACAACAGGGAGAGGACACCTTAATGGTTTTTGACCTTATATTTTGCTGGGGGGGGGGGGGGGTGGGGGGAAATAATGATGAATATACTCTGTTCCATTCATGTTTACAGTGTACATGGAATTTATCACTTAATTATCTTCATAGTTTCTAGATTTTAGAGTCCAATTTCTTTATTTTCTATGTCCATATATACAAGGGAGCAAGGCATATAATATGTAGAGAAGGAAACTCATCCTCTATAAAAAAAAAATTAAAAAAACGCGAGAAAAAGCGCGGCAGATAATAACGGACAGACTGAATCACAGTCTAAAAATATACATTTATGAACTACTGCTCTTAACTGAAACCATTCAATGAGTCACTGTCATTTGCAAAAACGAACAGTTGTACACTTTGCATTAAAAGTGAGCAGTGGAAGTTAATATGACTTAGGAAATTTATATTTTAGCCCATGAGAGAGAGGGAGGAACAGAGTGAAAGAGATATTTACGTATCATATTCTAGCGTTGTAGAAAATTGATCTTCATGGTAAATTTCCTGAGTAACATTATCTTCTGCTTACTTTTAAGGCAAAGAGTACAACTGTTAATTAGTGGAAATAATTAGTAGCCTAACTCCTTGAATGGTATGATTATGACGGTTTCAATTCAGAGCAGTGGTCAGTAGCCTAAATGTATATTTTTAGGCTGCTTACGCATTCAGTCGGTCCGCGATCGTCTGCCACGCTTTCTCTCGCTGTTTTATTACAGCGGCCGTGTTTATTTTATTTTTTTTACAAATAATGTGTTTCACGTTATCATAATTCCACAAAAAGCTGCTGCTCACTCTGTATAAAGTATGAACAATGCGTATTCTCCATTTTAGCATCAGTAAATCTGTGATCGACCTTGCGGTCTGTTAAGGAAAGCCATGAATGCGCATCTATCCAAATGACTTCATCCTGGCTTGACCTAGTTGCTCCTCCTCAGCCTGGCTTGGCCTTCGTGAAACGCACCTAGCCAGGCTGCACAGATTAGACTAGGTCAAGCCTCGCTTTATCGTTTATCCTGGATTTATAAATTCTGCTTTTGTGAAACAGCCCCCAGGTAACAAACGGGGAACCGTCTGTGTCCTTCCAGATATTTTTTTTCATTGTTTCTATCGGCAATTGGTATGAACAGAGCCAAAATTTTAGGTCTGGTGGATTCCATAGTTACATGGCTGCGACCGGCACAACATTTCCTACGTGTTGACCAACCATGATGTATGAAGAGTGAAAACTGTAGGGGCGAGAGCAATTTGTTTGGAAAAAATTTCAGAGAATTGTACTGTAGCTCCATTTTTTTTCGTTGTTTCAATCAGCAGTTGGTATGAACAGAGCCAAAAGCTTAAGTCTTGTGGATTCCATAGTTACATGTCTTTGACCAGCACAACATTTCCTACATTGTGACCAACCATGATTTATGAAGAGTGAAAACTGAGTTGCTAGACTGACCCTGGCTGCAAATTACATTTGCTGCCGCTAGGGTGCGTCTAGATTTCTAGGCTACTCCGCTGTGACTATCTGTTTACATATTTTGTGTAACGTTAGCTTTGGTATGGCGACCTGGCTAAAATATGTGCGGAGGGCATGTTGTACTGCTTATCCAGTGGATTCATCAAAGCCGTCAGCCCAGGCTTGGTCACAGTACTGAGGTGCATCCTTTCTTTCGCGATAAACTTACTGCTTGAGTAATTTCCTTGTTCTGTTACTGAAGTATGTTCATATGGAGTTACGCGGTCAGTGATCCCTGTCGAGTGGTATTTCGCTTACTTGACAGTTGACACCCTGGTGTTTGGCTTTTTAGCCATGGAACTATCGTACATGGCTTTGTGGTGTTTTTTTTAAGTGTTGCCCCGTGAGGTAGCAACATTAGCAAGGCACGTTTTGCACAATACGTGACGGTTTGTAGAAACTTCCTCTGCAGACTGTTTTACTCTTGCGTGTCACGTGACCAGGGTGTAATTAGAAAATCTAATTTTAACATATCGCAATTAAATTGCAAATGCAATTAATCGTTCAGCCCTACACAGAACTTTTACCCAGGAGACCGCTGTTCATGTCAATTTTGACTTATTTTAACTTACACACATCACGCACAAAACCTAGGCTTATTTTAACCCAAACCATGATCTTTTCCAAGTAGTTTTTGTTTAAATTCACAATGTTAATTACATTTAAAACTGCGACCGTTTCACAATGTGCACCTGTCGCTGGTACAAGGTCGTCTTGAAACAAACGTAATCTGGGAGAAAATATGTTTCCCTCTAAACCTAATTGAGAATCCAATTTAATTCTATGGGAACGTCATTTTTTAGGAGACAGGGTTGCCACAGGTGAGGGGGGCAGGTGTAAAAAAGCAGATCATCATTGGCTTTGATTAGTGCGGTTTCAGGGCTATGAAATGAACAAAAATCACTTTTCACAAATACTTGTTCATAAATAGGATTAATTGAATATTAATTGTTCATTTTCTAAAATCTCTTATTTGTATAAATACCTAATACTTCATCAACAAGATAGTATTTGGTTTCAATATCAAACAATGAGCAGCGATCTTTCCAGATTATAAAATCTGTGTGGTCTCCCCTATATTTAAGGATGAAATGTGATTTTAAGAGAGAAAAACAAGGTGCAGCGAGAAATTCATGAACCACAACAACAACCACAACACTTAGCCCAATGCTGCTGTTACCCTGAAATGTTTTTGTTTTTCTCACACTATTTGGCATTGCATTGTAAAGCTGTTGTTTTGCGCCCCCCTTCCCTCCTCTCTTTATTCCCAACCCCCTCAAAATCACCTTTTCGTTTTAAATCAACATCTGGAGGAGGAAGAAGTCCCCGAAAGTGCTTTTGTTCTCTGCGTCAGAACAGATTTCAGAGGGGCTGAGGCACGACTTTGGGCAGCTGCAATGATTCGTCCTAAATAGGGTGCATTCCAGAAGTATTGAGCAACTAAGGAGGACTTTTACAGCCTCTGTCTCCATTTACAGAATTAGGATTTCTACATCAAAATCTTATTTCAAGCATTTGGTGTAGAAAGCATCTTTGTCATCTCATTAAAACATTTTCATTCACAATCCCCTGACAAATACAGTAGCATAAAAAACTAAAAAGAGAAGATTTGACAGCATAGAATTATTAATGATATCAACATAGGTCATGTAATCCAGTGGCATATTCAGACTCTCAATAAAAAAAGACCCAAGAGTAGGGCCCACATTGGATTATGTCAACTTGAGGCCTAAACTCAACTGTAAGCAGTGCAAATCTGTGACAGTATCTGACCAAAAGGGAAAAATAACTAGGAAAAAAAAGAAACATTAGGGTTGCACAGCCGAGCGCCGATTGTTTGTTTCCAGTGTGTATCACCCCTCAGAACATAGGATGCCTTCACATGCAATGTGACAAGACTTCCTCTATTCTTAACTTCTGGCTCTGTGGCTGCTGGGGTGGAGGAGAGCAGGGATAAAGCATGGGGGTTGGGGGAGTTGGCGGGCTCCTGGCAGTGGCCTGACGGAGGAACGTCTGACACAGCCTCAGCCTCTCCGCTCCATGACTGTGTGCCTGCAAGACAGCACGCAGCCATCTGCTGGATCCCCCCACCATCACCACCACAACCCAGACCCTCCACCCATCACCCCATCCGGATGCTGCTATAACCACTGACAACGCAACAAGCTAATTAGAAGAGTTACTGTGCTAATTATACATGCACAGAAGTGTTGATGGAGATTTCTATTTGGGGCTCGGCTCTGCTACAATTTCCCTTCGATTAAAGGCAAATGTAGCATGTAAAACTGTGTGATTGTCTTTTACACCCCTGCGTGATGCTGATTCACAATGACAGCCGACAGACAGCTGGAATGGCTGAGGGCCACCTGACTTCTGAGGGCTGTAAGAAAGAGACGTGCTCCAAGCCCCTGCAACTATAGTGGGAAATGAGTTGTGTGGTGCACCGAGGGGATGTTAGACTGGAGATAACACCCACAATCCATAACATTTTGGTCTACTTTCTCTGTCAATTAAGAGACAAGCAACAACATGAGTACAAAGGCAACAACACGCCTACAGTATGGAACCCCCGCCCAACACAACCAGTAGTTTTCTTTGATATCAAAGTCAGGTTTACTGCAAAGCTTTTCAAAAGTTGCATTAGGCCCCAAAGGAGGAATAAAAAAAGAAGGTATCAAAATGTATTCTCCAGAAACTAAAATGGCAGTTTTTTTGAGAAACCTTCCCATGAATCTTGCACTATTATGTACTTAAAATACTTCAGATGAACACAAAAATGTGTTTTATATCGCTAAACTCTGTGAACTTAAAGTGATACTTCACCGATTTAGCATTAAGCTTTGTATCAGCAGAAACACGGTAGTATTTTCGAATGACCGTGCTTCCCTCCCTCATGTCCCTGTGAGAGGGGAGATCTCTGTATTGTGGGTCTGGAAAAATTCATACAGATGACGCAAAAATCGTCATTTTACATCATCGGTATAAATTTTTCCTGAGGCAATGGACTACAGCCAGTACTTCCGCATAGCCCTTAGGGGGTTGGACTCCGGAGATTCATGGAGAATGCCGAGGTAAAAACGAGTGTCAGCCATCTTGAATCATCGCTTAGCTTCTCAGCATAAACCGATTTATTAATCCCGAAGGAAATTTTAGAACAACAATTATGTGCATTCAAACTACCGCACACATGTACCACTGGGATACATTGGTACAGATCGGAGAATATGCAGGACACTTTATTACAGACGGACTACTCGACACACTACGCGAGCTTCGCCCGCCGGCTATGGAGACCAGCGGTGTTGCTCGAAGCCTCTGGCCGATAAAGGGACATTATCAGCGGGGAACACTGAACGAGTGTGCCGGTGGAAAACTAACGTTAGCTGGCCACCTGTTCCATCAATCCTGCTTGCAAGTGTCCGCTCATTACACAACAAACTTCAATGACACTCCCAATGCGAGTTCAGAGACTGCTGTGTTTTTGTTGTTGTGGAAACATGGCTGAACAACAGTGCTGCAATGTCACCGGGTAAGACTAGCTAGTGAAGGTGGGCTTTTTTAACACAGACTGTTACAGACATGGGGTGCTTGTATCCAACTAACTGCTAACCGCTTGTGGAGTTTGTGACTGTTAGATGAGACCATTCTACATTCCACGCAAATTTACGGCTGTGTTTATACTCTGTTTACAGCCTACCAAGCGCTAGTGCTAGTATGTGTTAGCTGAAATTTACGGAGCGTATAATGTGTTTCGTATGTCGTTTTTATATAATGTTTTTTATATATTTGAATTGTGTAACCACTTGAGCCACGGTGAAACGTTGTTTCGTGTATATGGTTTAAATGACAATAAAACACAGTTGAATTGAGTTGACCGCCTCACTGACTGTCTACGGTAGGCGTGGCTTGGGAGTGGACTCAGAGCAGCGAAGCAAGTGCATTCTGGGATTTGGTGTCTTTCATCCACATGAGCCAAAAACACATTTCCTGGCTTTTCTTGGCCTAGAAGGCCACTTTAAAGATATATTCAGCTTTCCAGCGGTGAAATATCCCTTTAAATTTTTCAAAATAGCTTGCAAAAGCGATAAATGCTACATATGCTCTACCTGGAAACTCATATCAAAACTGTACATTTTGTTCCCTAAATTGAACAAGCTGTAAACACATTAAAATTTTATCATATGACATTGCGAACTTGCTTATTAGCAAACATTTGCCTATTTACGACATAATGAAAATAATGGACGAAGCTTCCGGGTCAGAAAAGTGAAGCCAATGCGGAAGTGCCTTGAACCAGCATTCTATCTGAATTCCAGCAGGGGTCAACTCCCCTGGTTGCAAAAAGATCTTCATTTCTATATGGGAAAACTCTACTTCTCACTTGATTTATAACCTCAATAAATATTCTCACGAGTCTTGACGATAAAGCAGGGGATGTTTTAGGCCAGGGGTATCAAACTTAATTTCACTAAGGGCCACATTGGAAGATGAGAATCACATCCAAGTCCCAGATATGTATAGTTTATTGACATGCTTTTATTAATAGAAAAAGTAAAATATCTTTGACTGTATTATTGCATGCCTCATATAGCATTCTGACCTACAGTTTGGTCCACATAAAGCCCTGAAAAAGTTCTTAAGCCATTAGAAAAACAATGATTACATTTTAGGCTACCACACAGCTGACTCACAACAATCACAGCTGACTCACAGCCTGAAATTCGTTGGTTGTGTGGGAATGTGGGAACAGTTTCCTGTCTTTTTGGTTTGGCGCAAAATTAGGTGGGCCAAAATTGATTGTGAACCTAAATTAATATGAAAAATGTGCAACCTGGATCCAATCAGGACAGAGGCTAAGCAATGATAACCATTGCACTGTACATTAAAATAGACGTAAACTTGTTTTTGGTGATGGTCGACTTAAAATGACTTGTTCAGCGTGTTGTGCCTTACATGCAGATAAATGGCGGCAGTACCCAGAGGTGTGCGTGTACCCACCAGTAAAACTCTGCCAGATCGATGACTCGCTTCAGAACGGTTGAAAATCAGCAACTTTTCCTTTTTTAACATTTAGCCTAGCGCAGAGCCACTGCAATCATAAACAACACTGGCATAGCCGCGTCATCCTCCCCAGTTCCCCTCTTTCGACCAAAAATCATCATGTCCGGTTTAAAAAAAAAACAAGATGGCAACAGCCAAATTGCCAAACTTGAGGCTTTTAAACGGTAGTTCACAAACGTCCACTATTTTAACAGTCTATGCTAGTTACACATCCAGCAGACACAGAGCAACACAAGCATTCATTTGGAATCATGTTTCTGTACACCTGATGAATATACTCTTTGAGCTCCGTTTTGGGCTCCACCAAGTCCTAAGAAAAATATCTGTCTCTTTAACTTCTCATGTTTACAAGAATGATATAAAATTGAGATTATTTGTGAACATCATTTCAAACTTTTAATGGCCTTTATTTGAGCCTATAAAGTTGTAAAGATTAATGGTTTAGAACAAAGGAAGAAAGCTAAACATTTCTTGCTGAGAGATAGATTAGAAGATCGAAAGATAAATACCACTCTCATATCTGTTATACAGTGCATACGGAAAGTATTCACAGCACTTCATTTTTTCCACATTTTATGTTACAGCCTTATTCCAAAATGGATTAAATTTATATTTTCCTCAAAATTCTACACATAATACCCCATAATGACAACTTAAAAAAAAGATTGTTTGAGATTTTTGCAAATTTATTAAAAATAAAAAATGAAGAAATCACTTGTACATAAGTATTCACAGCCTTTGCGATCAAGCTCAAAATTGAGCTCAGGTGCATTCCGTTTCCACTGATCATCCTTGAGATGTTTCTACAGCTTAATTGGAGTCAACTTGTGGTAAATTCAGTTGATTGGACATTATTTGGAAAGGCACACACCTGTCTATATAAGGTCCCACAGTTAACAGTGCATGTCAGACCACAAAACAAGCATGAAGTCGAAGGAATTGTCTGTAGACCTCCGAGACAGGATTGCCTCGAGGCACACATCTGGGGAAGGGTACAGAGAAATGTCTGCTGCTTTAAAGGTCCCAATGAGCATAGTGGCCTCCATCATCCGTAAATGAAAGAAGTTTGGAACCACCAGGACACTTCCTAGAGCTGTCCACCCCTCTAAACTGAGTGATCGGGGGAGAAGGGCTTTAGTTAGGGAGGTGACCAATAACCCGATGGTCACTCTGACAGAGCTCCAGGGTTCCTCTGAGGAGAGAGGAGAACCTTCCACCAGGACGACCATCGCTGCAGCACTCCACCAATCAGGCCTGTATGGTAGAGTGGCCAGACGGAAGCCACTCCTTAGTAAAAGGCAGATGGCAGCCCGCCTGGAGTTTGCCAAAAGGCACCTGAGACTCTCAGACCATGAGAAACAAAATTCTCTGGCCTGATGAGACAAAGATCGAACTCTTTGGCGTGAATGCCAAGCATTATGTTTGGAGGACACCAGAGGTTCTGTAAAGATGAATGGGCAAAACTGGCCAAAGATAGGTGTGCCAAGCTTGTGTCTTCATATTCCAAAAGACGTGAGGCTGTAATTGCTGCCAAAGGTGCCACAACAAAGTATTGAGCAAAGGCTGTGAATACATATTATATATTATTTTAATAATAATAATAAATAAAATAAATAATAAATATTTTCGTTCTTTATTTCTAATAAATTTGCAAACATTTAAAAAAAATCATGTTGTCATTATGGGGTATTGTGTGTAGAATTTTGAGGAAAAAAATTAATTGAATCCATTTTGGAATAAGGCTGTAACATAATGAAATGTGGAAAAAGTGAAGCGCTGTGAATACTTTCCGTATGCACTGTATGAAGCTGGAGCAGGACACCGTTAGCTTAGCTTAGTAAAAACACTGGAAGCTGAGGGAAACCAATACCCTGGCTATGTCCAAAGGTTAAAAAAAACAACTAAAAGTTGTTTAGTGCATTGGCCAATTTCTTGGTGGGAAGCATTGACTCGCTAGAGTTTTGTCGTCAATTTGAGGTTGCCAGGTGGAGGCTTTCTTCCTCCCCTCTTTCAGTCTTTATGGCATAAAGTTTATGCTATGCTCAGATAACTAACTCCTCACTGTAGTTTTTCATATTTAACTGACAGATATGAAAGTGGTATACATTTTCCCATCTAACTATAATAAAAGTGAAAATAAGAAAAGCGAATAAGCATATTTCCCCAAATGTCAAACTGTTCCTTTTAATACAGAAATTTGCAAAACACAACAGAAACATTGTAATTGTACCAAGTGCAATCAGGATGAGCCAGTGTATCTTCGCCATGTGTACAGTAATTCTACCTAACTAGAGCTAATTGTACTGCCATTTAAGCACTGCACTACCAGCATGCTGCCTGCGCCTGGCTGCCTTATTACAGGCAAAGGCCGAGCAGATCGGCAGAAAATGTCTGGAAGCCCACAGGGTCTCTACATATTAATGAACTTCTCCTCACACGGGAATAGCGGGAGCATCTCCTTTTCTTTTTCCCTCCCTCCTTTATTATGCTCGTTTGTTTAATTAAAAAGAGTGTTTTAGGGAAATGAGCTGCTGTCGACTGCCTCTGGGGTGGTTCCCTCCAGGAAGTGGGCTGCTGGCATTTAGATGGAGTAGCTGGGTGACATTGATCAGACCTCAGACCTGCTAAAAATTGTATCGTTTTTAGCCATGTAAACCTCATTAGTTGTCTTATAATTTGATGGTCTGACCATTTAGAAATGTAGGAGACATAATACTAAAGCTTTTTTGTCATGAAGCAACTATAGGACGTTTGCAGGGGAAATATAGCCCAGCTGCATAAAAACATGGCCTGAGGGAGCTTTAAAATTCAAGCCACACAGTCCTTGATCGTTAATAAGAGCAAGGTTTCAGATAAGCTCATCTCTTCCGTAACAATAACATGAGTAAACAGGACTTCATATGGCAAGAATCATCTCTCCGTTACAGCTTCCAATTTCTCCATTCAACAGAAATGAGCTCGAGTTATACAGATAGTAGACATCCAACTTTTTTATTTCCAGTATATAACAGTGACAGGTTTGTGGAGAATACGACCACACTTGAATCCCTGTTTTAATTGCTTTTCAACAGCAGTAACAAAGGAGTAATTTAGACCACATACACTCGCATTCTCAGCTGGCCTGCCCTAGTTATTCCAGAAAGAAACTTTTAATTCAAAGTGCTGTGTAGATTAATTTTCTGATATGTTAAACATTGTTCTGCATACTAATTGACACCATTTTTATTGTGTAAAGCAAGTCTTTTCATGAAGGCGTAATTAAAAGGGTTGGTGAGGCTTTTATGGCACACGTTAGAACAGAAATTAGCCAATTACCTTTTCTGTTTGAGGGGTGAAATGACCATCACTGTGCTCTCATTTATGTTGCCCACTTAAAGGTTTTTTAAATCCCCCCAAATTTAGTATTCCAAGCCAAAAGAGAGAGACAAGAGAGCGCATTACCAAGCCAATATATCTGTCCTCATACATTAATTATTGTAAAACACAATTTTACATTTCTCTCAGAGCGTAGCAGCATTCTTTTTTCTGTATGTTGTAAAGGAAATAAAATCCATGTTGTTATTAATCTTATTTTATCATCATGTCACAGGAAAGCACAAACACTTTTCTGCATGTTGGGACTGACAACAGCAATAAAAATTAATTTTCAACTTTGGATTTAAGATTTATTATACACAAAAACAGAAAACTGGTGTATATGATGTTTTTGGCTCTCATCAGTCTTTCAGAGGAGTAAGAATACTGTATGGACTACATGTGGAGTGATTGTGCCACCCTGTGGTAGAAATTATTACATGTCAAGAAGTGTGTTACTTCACTTAGATGTTTGACTGTGCAGAATTATGTTATGTGTGAGTTTGTTTTCACATTCATCTGCTGAAGGTGTTCATCTTGGAGCGACTGTAGCTCAGGAGGTAGAGCAGTTGTCTACCAAGGCCGATGGTGCGACCCCTGGCCCATGCAGTCTACAAGTCAAACTGTCAAGACACAAGGACAAGACACAAGGTGGCACCTTGTATGGCAGCCTTGGCCACCAGTGTGTAAATAGGGTGAATGGTGCCTGTAGCGTAAAGTGCTTTGAGCAGTCGCTAAGACTAGAAAAGTGATATTAGGGCTGGGGAAAAAATCTATTTGATTTAAAAATCGAGTTGGTAGGTCAAATCGATTCATATTTTAAAAAAATTGATTTTTTAGATTTTTTTTTCTCCCCCTCTTCAGTATAGCGTACATACATTTTGCATTCACCAAATCTTCCTTCAGGGTTTCCGTAGCACGCTCCCTGCGGCGCCCCTCCCCTCCCCCGAGGGCAGCGCATGCATACACAAACAACATGGCAGAAACAGCTGGCGAAAGAGAGCAGCTCCTTCCAAAGAAATGCTCTTTGACTTCAGTCGTGTGGAGTTGGTTTGGATTTACGGCATCTGACGAGGAACAGAAAACACCTCGATGCAAACTATGTCTTAAGGCTGTCGTTGTTGCTGATAGCAGTGCAACAAATCTGTTTCAGCATTTAAAGCGACGACATGCGGCTGAGTGGGAGAAGTGTTGCCTTCTTCGAAAAGAAAACCACTCTAGTGGCGTTAGCAACAACTCTTCAACAAAGCTTTTCAAACAGTGTACCGTATGAGAAGAGCGGGGTAAGGTGGAAAGTCATAACGGAGGCAATTACCCTAGTGTGGGTTGGGGTATTGTCACCGAGCTTGCCTCAAGCCTGCTGTTGTTGATAGGCTCATTTTCCTTGCAAAGAATGTTTAAAATGCAATTACATTTTTTATGGCGAATGGTGTTACTGTTTACATGTTCAATTCAACTAAGAGTTACCTCAGGATTTTTTGTTGTTTTATTAGCTCAATCCAAATACAGTATAAATAATTTGGATGTTTAACAATCTTTGTTGCACACTGCACAGTGATTTTTCAGTTAGAGAAAGGGTTTGCCTTTGCAATTTTGTTTATGTTGATGCAATAAATATATATTTTTTATATATATTTACAGATCGCAGTTATTTTGTTTTTAATGGAACGGGGGAAAAATCGAATCGTAAATCGAGTTTTTTATAAAAAAATCACAGATTTTTTTAGGGGGAAAAAATCGCCCAGCTCTAAGTGATATATAAATGCAGTCCATTTACCTTAAATCTCAGTTTAACACCTGGACGTACAAGCAGGATGTTGTGACATTTCAACTAGTTTTGAGCCGATCGTGGTCCAAATATGGAACTGAAGTATGATGGGAACTTTAAACCACATACATTAAGAATGGACTTAATGGAAGTAAGAGACATCTTGTCGCAGAAACGCACATCATCCGGTTCCTCCCAGGACGCCGACTGAGTGTGAGCTAACCACTGTTAGCTCTGTCAGCACTTTTGCTGTAGAGCCATATTGGCTCAGCCACCTGCATGTTTGCTGGTGACGTCAGAGTCGAGAGCCTTGTGCAGGCAATCCCGGCCCCGACCCTAAATGTTGTATATAGCCCTTTCAAAAGCAAAACAATTTTATTTTTGTTATCTTTAGGTATCTACTTAAGTCAGACTTCACTGTTTGATGACATTTTACTTTGTACATCAAACACTGTGAGGCCCAATGCAATATAGACCATCTGCTGTCAGAGTCAGACATGTTGTATATGGGTGACACGTTCACGGAAAAACTTTAATGAATTAATTCAGGCACACATGGATAATCTATGACAAGGAGCACTGAAGCTAGTCAGGGTGCTTAGGAGTAATAGACCTTACTGTACTAAGACACTTTGTGTTATAAAAAAGTTGAGACCAGATTTTGTGACATGGTTTTTTGCTGTGCTTTAATAAATAAAGATAATTTTGCTGATGTAACAATTTGAATATTTTGGGTTCACTTGAAAATGTGACAGGAATTGTCAAGTTTAACTGCACCTAATGAGGCTGTAATTACGCTACATTTAATTGTTCTGATTGTAACAGCAACAACACATATTCATCACTTTGTTACTAAAAAGGAGAGATTGGGTTGTCTCCAGGAATTTAACTGGTTTAGAGTGGCAAGGTGTGGGGTTGGTGTTCCCGCTAAAGAACACGGATACAGATGTCCTGTTTTAGTTGATTTATTTGGGTGTGGTCTGTAATAATACAAAGTAACAATCAGTACATCAAACACTATACATAAACAAAAACATAATAAGGTAACTAAGGTAGCAAAGGACTGTAATCGGTACTCAAGTATATCACAGGAATTATATAACGTACACGAATCACTTCACATGATGCATACAGACAGCGTGACTTAGCTTATTAGCTTTAACAACGCTAATAACAACAACAACAGAGATAGCATTAACTTATCCACATCTGAACAGTACACAATGTTAGCATCCAGTCAGACAATATAATGTCGTTAATCTCAACTTATGTCATTTACACACAGCAATAAACCAGGGAGGTAGAGGTGAATGTTGAGAAAAGGCAAAGGAGATTACAATATATCCACCGGAGAACTAGCATAACAGCACGGCGTTTCACACACGTGTGGTGCATTCAATAGCATCGGAACGGCTATGGTACGTTCAAGAGCAATGGAAATATAGAAACTTACAGAGAACTGGCTATTACTGAATGGAACTTAGCTCAATAAACAATTTAACAATACATTAACAATGTGGGCTTTCTAACAGTTCCCAATAGAAAATGAATGTAGTAGAGATAGATTATATCATAGTATTACACTGACTTTGAATTCAAATCTGCTATGAAATTCAATTTGATGACTCCACTCTTGCTTTATATTGAAAGACTGAATAACTAAAACACTAAAGAGAACAGGCAGAAACCATTCAGGTTGGTTAGTAAAGTGCACAGACATTTAAATTCTAAGTATATATTATTTATAGGGCTGTCAAAATAACGCGTTAATTTTGATTAATTAATCTGAGAAAAAAATTACACGTTAAAAAAAAAAACTCCCTTTCTTCCTTCCCTTGCCCGGGGTCGGGGCACATCGCTACGCGCTGTAGCGGCGACTCCAGCCGAGCCGCGATATTCAAGAATTGATTGTTTTTTTCGTTTGCTATATTTCACCACTAAATTCATTTCTGAGACTGTTTTATGCGAGAAATTAACTGTGTACAGTTTGAATATGGGCAGTTTTACAAAAATGTATGGCCAATTGCACATTTGCTCTGATATGTTGTCGGACTTGGAAGCTCCAGTGTTAGGTGACAGCCAGCTGGCGGTGGCCGGGATCACTTGCTTACTGGTCAGCCAGTAGGCTAATGCTCAGAGACTCAGCTGGAAGTGGTTTCAGACCCCCCCACCAGCCGTTGGGCCACGCCTTCTCATTTAAATTGACACCTGTCACTTCTAAATAAAAAGCTTAATGTTAAATCGAAATGTAAAAGGTGAATCTTAAAATGTCAATGTCAAATGTAAAACATAAAATTCAAAAGATAAAATGTCAAATTGAAAATTATAAAGGGGAAAGGTTAAAATAAAATAATTTATTTTTTTCTTTTTGAGATTTTAATTTAAGTATTTCCATTTAAGCTTTTACATTTCACATTTAATTATGGCATGATTTTTCCTAGTAGCGTAGTAAAATAATATTATTTTTGATTAAAATAATACTATTTTTAATTTGATCTTGCTTCGTTTTCTCTTTGGACTTTCAATTTGAATTATGAATAAATATTCCCTCCATAAGAGAAGACGATAATTAATACAGCTCCATTGAGTAAGGCCTCTAAGCCTACATGATTCCCATGGCAAGTTAGCTCAGTAACATACAGTAAGCCAACGTTACATGGCTTGGCTAGCATTTGTTATAGCTAGATAATGTTAGCAGTTAACTAACGTTAAATGCTAACTTACACAACTTTACTAGTAACTTAACACAACAAAACAACAAACATCTCTTAATCATGCTAGCAACGTACTGTGCATCACAGACAATATACTTACACTTAATTAATCTTGTAGGAATCTGCTGTGTAGAGTGGTTTGTGTATCCTCCAGAGTCTCTAACGTTAGCTGCACTGAAACGTCAGGGCAGGCAGGCACTGAGTTGTCACTTAAACATACTCCAAAAACTCATTAGCCAATGGGGACGCACCCCTGTAAGACCCGCCCACACGAACAAAGAGTATGGAAGTGCAAACGAGAAAGCTGGGAGCGCAACCACAAATGTGATGGAGAGAGCAAAAGAAAGAAGCAGAAGGAACTGTAAAGAAAAGGACATAATATAAAACAAATAAAAGTCCATTAGTTTACGACTACACAAATGTTTTGTTTGTAAATTTTAGGTTTTACCTTTGATAAGGTAATGATTTAGGCCTTTATTTGTATAGAACAGCTGAAGATGTGAAAGGGGTGAGAGAGGGGGAATGACATGCAGCAAAGATCCACAGATCAGAGTCGAACCCACGGCCACTGCATCAAGGAGAAAACCTCTATATATGGGAACACGCTCTACCAGATGAGCTACCCAGGCACCTAGGTTTTTACCTTTAAGGGACTGTTCGTTATTTATTTAAGGGGCCACCAGAGGAGTTTTGGGACCTTTAGGCTGAAAAGACTTGACCTTCCACTCACCAGTAATAATTTTTCTATGACCCTCCAAAATGATTTGGAGGGTTTTTAATATTTTATAATATATATATATATATATATATATATATATATATATATATATATATATATATATATATAATGGACCAACAGATCCCGTTGCTCTGGACGGAGACCAGTGAAGGCCATTAGAAGCACTTTTCCGGTGATGGCTTGCGTTACTGCGCAGCCTCCAACTGAGAGAGATGACGTACATGTGCCGTGACCAACGTGTCTGAAAGTTGTAAGTCTTCTGGTAGCTGTGCCAAGAGAAATCTCAATCATTCCGAATATTGCAGAGACGGAGAGCGTAGGTATATGTAAGAAGATAACATAGGCACAGGCTAATTATTGCTAACTAAAATGCTAGTTAACATTAGAAATTACACTTAAACAGCTAATGTGAGACGAAACTGCCTGCACGCTTCTCCTGTACTATATGGTAATTTCTCTACTATGCGACAGTAAGTCACGTGGTTATGACACAATCGTTAGCCTATTTTTACAAAAACGTCTGCTACGGAGCCATAACGTGAGGTACAAGGTAATGGAGCCTTTTATACATTGTCGTGTTTCTTTAGAAATAAACAATGGACAAATAGAGTCTTTAAACGTTTCAGATGTAAAGTTATTCGCTGTCAAAGTGGCACCAAAATGAATGGCAGTCAATGGAATGCTAACGGGAGGTGATGGCTTTGTAGCATAAAAATGGCGCCATAGGAGCTTTGTGGTCTGAGGAGAAGCTTACCCCCTTGGATGGAGCGCGCCACTCTCTCTCTCTCTCTCTCTCTCTCTCTCTCTCTCTCTCTGGGGTCAAAAATCAAGCTGTTCCACTTAGCGCTCCCCCTAGAGGCCTGGAGAGCTTCCGTTGTGTAAACTGGATGCAGCATTTTTTTTTTTTTGCATTTGTTTTCGGGGTTTGTGTCAATGGCGGGATATTTCCCCCCTAGCTACATAAGTTACAGGTGGAAAGCTATGTAAGAAATTAGCATCCAGGAGCCTTCATAAGCAAAAATGACATGGCTCCACAATAATTATTCCACTTCTTCATTACTTACATTAATCCAATGTTGTGTGATGTAAAATAGCTAAACAGGACACATTTTTAAAAAGAAATGTCCAGTAACAACATAAAGACGCGGGGCAGCATATAAGTCAATACCAGAAGCATTTATTGACTGATCTCAAAATAAGCAAAATAAGTTATCACAGTACAAATAATCAAGGGTGTTCTTTCACATTCCACAACACTGCATAAACAATCTGCATTTCCATAAACAAATGAAATATCAGCTGAAAATACAGCATCTTGGTATTTGTTCAGATTGCAGGATCAGCAAGAGCTTTTACCACATTTACAACACTTCAAATGTAGTGCAGCCTAATAATCTTTTAGAGTAAAAGGAAGTGCACAACAAAGTGCATTTAAACAATAAATAGTAACAGCATGGCAATAACAAGTATACAAATTGTTGAGAGAAGTGGATCTTTAGAACTACATTTTCTGGAATGTAGGATATCACCAAAGTGCTACTTAATAAAAGCAAAGTAACATTGTCCCAAATAAGTGAATGAACAAGTGTGGCTTGACATAGTGCATCTTGGCTTTACACATTGAAGACCAAACCAGAATGGTGAGGTGCTGCTAAATTTAACTAAAGAATTCTGATATACACATTAATTACTTACTTCAAAAAAGCCTCATGGTTGAATTGGAAATATGTGCACCAGTTCACAACAAGCGAGCAGGAGCTTTTGATAGAGGCTACTGAAAACATTGATGCAAGTTATTGGTCATAAGCAATTTGTATAGACTTCCATATTCTGCCCTCTTGTATAGATTTGTGAAAATGAACATGAACAGTGATAGACATTTTGCCTGAAAAAAGCATTTGAAAATAATTTCTAGAAAGGTAAACACAGCTGTTTGGCTTTGTAAAAATGAACAACCATATTCTGGCCATTTGTATAGATTCGTAAAAATGAACAACCATATTCTGGCCAATTGTCTAGATTCGTAAAAATGAACTTTAACAGATTTTTTTTTTTAAATTTTTTTTGAATGAATGAAAAATAACTATTTAAAACAACATCAACTGTGAACTGATTTGGATGTGTGTGTGTGTGTGTGTGTTAAAGAGACAGAGAGAGAGAGAGAGAGAGAGAGAGAGAGAGAGAGAGAGAGAGAGAGAGAGAGAGAGAGAGAGAGGCTACATTACTTGTATTGAAACTGTGCTCTTCTCTCTTTCAATGTAGCAAAGCGGTCAATGACTTTCTCAATGAAATCAGGCATGTTGAGGACTATAGTTCCCTCTCCATGGAAAGCATGGCCAGTGCATTCAGACGTTCCTGGCCCGTTGAATTTTGCATAAATGTCTTAACTTGTGTCAAAGTTGAGAAACATCTCTCAGCTTCAGCTGTTGTCATGGGAGTAGTTATGAGGATGTTCAACAGAGTCACAGTCTCAGAGAATGTATCCTGGAGGTTGTAGCTCATGAGAACCTGGTACAGTGCCAGTGTACCACAGCAGCCCTTGAATTCAGGATTATCATAGATCAGAGAGAGTTCTGTCTTGAGCTTTACCTTGTTCAGCATGGGGTATGCGTTCACAGTGGCATTCAGAGCCTCATCAGGAAATTAATGGCAGTGCCTTTCCAACATATCTGCTTGCAGTAAGGTAGCACTCACAAGGTGGCCAGTGAAAGATAACCTTGTTTTGGTGTGATCCAGGATGGTGTTGCAGACCTCTTCAGACAGCCTCTGCTTCTCCTCTTCTCTCAAAGCCGTTCTGGGTTTTTTGGCTCCTGTTGCTACTTGCAGCTGCTGTTGAGAGGAGTCCCTGAAGGCAAACAGACCAATGTGTTTGTTAGACTATGTACAGTACTGTAGTCTATGTGATACACAGGTATATGCAATGTATCCATGTATAGTATAAATATTTCAGTTCCATTTAAAATGGGCAGGGATGCATAACTCTTTAGTGTTTAAGTTAGCCTTTGTGTCTCACCTAGCCTGGATGTTCAGCACAGTATACAGTATACACAGTATATAAAGTAAGATAGATTACACCACTGGTCATATATAATGAGAATAATGTAATTTCTAACACAAATGCAGTCTCCTTTCATGCATACATTTTCAAATGACAAAACTCTGCTTTGAGAACGATCAAATGATATTGTTCAATCTTACCTTATGGCCTGCACACTGCTTGTGAAGCTGTCGAGGGCACATTTGATGAAGACAGCATCAATATCCTTATCCATATCCATCGACGTGGGGCATGATTTTGTGAAAAAGCCACAGAAAAAAATTATGTAGCATCCTCACCTAGCCAGATGCCTCTATCACGGTGGGCTGGTCAAATGAAACCGTCCTGATGGCCTCAAAACATTGTATGAGGTTGTCTCAATTCTCGTAGACAGTGTTCATCACTCTCAAGCTCAAGCTCTGGTTAGCTTTCATGCAACAGTCTGGTCAAGAATGCTGGTCCGTTTGGGTGACCGGGAAAAAAAAGTTGCGATCCCGCTCAGATGCGAGAATTCAGCTGATGCGCATAGCAATGCACATAATGGGCATTCTTGAAATGCTCACGCACATTTTGCTGCACACCAGCCTTCTCTCCCCTCATCACACTGGCTCCATTGTAAGCTTGCGCAATGAGTTTGACTTTCTCATTGTCTGCAAAAAGACAGTTCAGTCTCTCCAAAAAGCACACTGGCGATTGAGATTGAGGTTGATTCCGAGATGGGAAGAAACTCAAAAAAGCGTTCCTGCACTTTATGGTTGCTATCGATGTACCTCAGCACAAGCACCAGCTGTGTCTGTGTGGAAACGTCCGTGGTCTCGTCAGTTTGGATGACTACGAAGTTCGCCGACTTCACCTCCTCCACAATACGTTCCCTCACAACCGCTAGCATACACTCCAGCAGTGTTGGGAAGGATACTTTCAAAACGTATTCCGTTACAGAATACATGCCCCAAAATGTAATTTGTAACATATTCCGTTACGTTACTCAATCTGAGTAAGGTATTCTGAATACATGGATTACTTCCACATTGAATTCCATTTTATAAGTGTAGGAATGCGGCCATCACATACAGCTTACTAAACAGGCCTATTCTGTTGTGTTCTTCTGTTCCAACTGGCTGAATGTGTACCTGAACAAGCAGATAGATTTTTGTATTTGTAGTCCCGACCTGCATACTACAAAAATCTAACCACAGTCTTGCTACCATCCATCCATCCATCCATCCATCTTCGTCCGCTTATCCGGTATCGGGTCGCGGGGGTAGCAGCTCCAGCAGGGGGCCCCAAACTTCCCTTTCCCGAGCCACATTAACCAGCTCCGACTGGGGGATCCCGAGGCGTTCCCAGGCCAGGTTAGAGATATAATCCCTCCACCTAGTCCTGGGTCTTCCCCGAGGCCTCCTCCCAGCTGGACGTGCCTGGAACACCTCCCTAGGGAGGCGCCCAGGGGGCATCCTTACCAGATGCCCGAACCACCTCAACTGGCTCCTTTCAATGCAAAGGAGCAGCGGCTCTACTCTGAGCTCCTCACGGATGACTGAGCTTCTCACCCTATCTCTAAGGGAGACGCCAGCCACCCGCCTGAGGAAACCCATTTCGGCCGCTTGTACCCTGGATCTTGTTCTTTCGGTCATGACCCAGCCTTCATGACCATAGGTGAGGGTAGGAAGGAAAACTGACCGGTAGATTGAGAGCTTTGCCTTCTGGCTCAGCTCTCTTTTCGTCACAACGGTGCGATAAATTGAATGCAATACCGCACCCGCTGCGCCGATTCTCCGGCCAATCTCCCGCTCCATTGTCCCCTCACACGCGAACAAGACCCCAAGGTACTTGAACTCCTTCACTTGGGGTAAGGACTCATTCCCTACCTGGAGAAGGCACTCCATCGGTTTCCTGCTGAGAACCATGGCCTCCGATTTAGAGGTGCTGATCCTCATCCCAGCCGCTTCACACTCGGCTGCGAACCGATCCAGTGAGTGCTGAAGGTCACAGGCCGATGATGCCATCAGGACCACATCATCTGCAAAAAGCAGCGATGAGATCCCCAGCCCACCGAACTGCAACCCCCTTCCACCCCGACTACGCCTCGATATCCTGTCCATAAATACTACGAACAGAATTGGTGACAAAGCGCAGCCCTGGCGGAGGCCAACTTTCACTTGAAACGAGTCCGACTTACTGCCGAGAACCCGGACACAGCTCTCGCTTTGGTCGTACAGAGATTGGATGGCCCTGAGAAGGGACCCCCTCACCCCATACTCCCCCAGCACCTCCCACAGTATCTCCCGGGGTACCCGGTCATACGCCTTCTCCAGATCCACAAAGCACATGTAGACCGGTTGGGCATACTCCCAGGCTCCCTCCAGGATCCTTGCGAGAGTAAAGAGCTGGTTCGTTGTTCCACGACCAGGACGGAATCCGCATTGTTCCTCTTCAACCTGAGGTTCGACTATCGACCGAACCCTCCTTTCCAGCACCTTGGAGTAGACTTTACCGGGGAGGCTGAGAAGTGTGATACCCCTGTAATTGGCACACACCCTCTGGTCCCCCTTTTTGAAGAGGGGAACCACCACCCCGGTCTGCCACTCCTTAGGCACCGTCCCAGACTTCCACGCAATGTTGAAGAGGCGTGTCAACCAAGACAACCCCTCCACACCCAGAGCTTTAAGCATTTCCGGACGGATCTCATCAATCCCTGGAGCTTTGCCACTGTGGAGTTGTTTAACCACCTCAGCAACTTCCACCAGGGAAATTGACGACAATCCCCCATCATCCTCCAGCTCTGCCTCTACCATAGAGGGTGTATTAGTCGGATTTAGGAGTTCCTCAAAGTGCTCCTTCCACCGCCCTATTACCTCCTCAGTTGAGGTCAACAGCGTCCCATCCTTACTGTACACAGCTTGGATGGTTCCCCGCTTCCCCCTCCTGAGGTGGCGAACGGTTTTCCAGAAGCACCTTGGTGCCGACCGAAAGTCCTTCTCCATGTCTTCTCCGAACTTCTCCCACACCCGCTGCTTTGCCTCTTTCACGGCAGAGGCTGCAGCCCTTCGGGCCCTTCGGTACCTTGCAACTGCCTCCGGAGCCCTCCGGGATAACATATCCCGGAAAGACTCCTTCTTCAGTCGGACGGCTTCCCTGACCACCGGTGTCCACCACGGTGTTCGTGGGTTACCGCCCCTTGAGGCACCCAAGACCCTAAGACCACAGCTCTTCGCCGCAGCTTCAGCAATGGAAACTTTGAACATTGTCCACTCGGGTTCAATGCCCCCAGCCTCCACAGGGATGCACGAAAAGCTCCGCCGGAGGTGTGAGTTGAAAGTCTGTCGGACAGGGGCCTCCTCCAGACGTTCCCAATTTACCCGCACTACCCGTTTGGGCTTACCAGGTCTGTCCAGAGTCTTCCCCCACCCTCTGACCCAACTCACCACCAGATGGTGATCGGTTGACAGCTCCGCCCCTCTCTTCACCCAAGTGTCCAAAACATACGGCCTCAGATCAGATGAAACGATTATAAAATCGATCACTGACCTTTGGCCTAGGGTGCTCTGGTACCAGGTACACTTATGAGCATCTCTATGTTCGAACATGGTGTTCGTTATAGACAATCCATGACTAGCACAGAAGTCCAACAACAAACAACCACTCTGGTTTAGATCAGGGAGGCCATTCCTCCCAATCACGCCTCTCCATGTGTCTCCATCATTGCCCACGTGCGCGTTGAAGTCCCCCAGCAGAACGATGGAGTCTCCCACTGGAGCCCCATACAGGACTCCATTCAAGGTCTCCAAGAAGGCCGAATACTCCGAACTCTTGTTTGGTGCATATGCACAAACAAGAGTCAGAGTTTCCCCCCCCACCAGCCGCAGGCGTAGGGAGGCGACCCTCTCGTCCACCGGGGTAAACTCCAACATAGCGGCGCTCAACCGGGGGCTTGTGAGTATCCCCACACCCGCCCGGCGCCTCACACCCTGGGCAACTCCGGAGAAGAAAAGAGTCCAACCCCTATCCAGGAGTACGGTTCAAGAATCGAGACTGTGCGTAGAGGTAAGCCCCACCAGATCTAACCGGTAGCGCACCAGTTCCGGTTCCTTCCCCCACAGAGAGGTGACATTCCACGTCCCCAGAGCCAGCGTCTGCTGCCCGGGTCTGGTCCGTCGAGGCCCCTGACCTTCACTGCCACCCATGTGGCAATGCACCCGACCCCAGCGGTTCCTCCCACAGGTGGTGGGCCCATGGGCTGGAGAGATGGATGCCACGTAGCTTTTTCGGGCTGTGCCCGACCGGGCTCCGTGACAAACCCGGCCACCAGACGCTCGCCAACGAGCCCTCCGTCTGGGCCTGGCTCCAGACGGGGGCCCCGGGCTTCCTCCGGGCAGGGTCACTCCATCCCTTCCTCGATCTCTCATAGGGTTTTTGAACCATTCTTTGTCTGGCCCCTCACCTGAGACCACTTTGCCTTGGGAGACCCTACCAGGAGCACAAGGCTCCAGACAACACAGCCCTCAAGTTCATAGGGACACACAAACCTCTCCACCACGATAAGGTGATGGTTCCCGGAGAGGAACCAGTCTTGCTACCACAAGCTAATTTTAGCTAACGTTAGCTAGCATGTCAAATGGGGCTAGTCAGTCTTTCAACGGCTCTGGGGCTAGTAAATCAGCACGTAGGAGAATGTAAAGGCACACGTCAACTACAAAATAGCAAGGTGACCAGTAAAACTACAGCAGACGACTACCCTTGGCTAATAAAAATAAAAAACTTACCTTAAGATGCTTCTTCAGGTTGGAAGTGGAGTAATTTGGACGCTGAAAGGAGGTTGGTTGCTGGCAAGCAGAGGTTGCACTGCACAGTTATATTTCATTCTCCCTGTTCTTTCTTTAATGTGAAATGCTGTTTGAATTTCCAAGATAGAAACGCATTCCTGCCCTGGCTCTGTTGTGCCGGTTCCGGCTCCATCTCTACCTCAATCAGTGATCACGCAAATAGCTCATTTTTTCGTTTTCACACTGGGGCTTCTAGGAAATGCATGGGGTTGCCTTAATTTATTCAGAGAGTGAATAAACTCGTGAAACAGAGAAGTATCGTCATGTAGTCCATTGATTTCAACAATGTAACTGTATTCTAAATACCAACTATTTAAATTGTAACTGTAACAGAATACAGTTACTCATAATTTGTATTCCGTTACTTCCCAACACTGCACTCCAGTAGCTTGTTTTGAATTGTCTTTGATGTGCCCTTGAAAACTTTAGCATTTTTAAGATGCTCATCAAACACCTCATCTAACTGTGCCACAAAGTTAACCAGTTGAAGAAAAATACCAGGGTTGGTGGAGCCCTCAGTTTCATCTTTGCCTCACAAAGCTAACTCAAACACTCATCCAGTTGAGTGGCAATGTTCACTCTTCCCAAAGCAGACAATCTCAAACAGCTATCCATGTGGGTCTTTGACAGCTCATGTTTCTTTATCTTTTCTGAAAGCATGTCTGTTACACCAGTCGCTGTCCAAGCAGTGCTGTCTGCCGTGCCGCCTTCTGGGTTAAAGAGTATGCAGGGGTAGCAGAAGACTGCATTGGCTACGTCACAGCCTGCGAGCCAGGTTTTTTGTTCATAACAATTTTTGGAAAATCCTCAAGTGTAGGACTTTCCCCCTTTAGTAGAAACCTGTTGAATGATTAAACCAAATTTAATCTGGGAGGTCCTAATTGTTTTCTTGCCAAATTATCTTGATTCGTTCGCCGACTAAAAGGAACTTCTTTCAAAGAGACAATTGAGTTGAACGCTAGCCATCTTGACAGTAGTACGTGAATTGATTGACGCTGCTACCCGCTCTTTTCTTAGTTACGTTCATGGTTACGTTAAGTATGACGAAAGCGCATAAGTGCAAGCCCTCCCGGCACCCATAGAGATTGTATTGAAAGCTCTAATATTTGAAAAAAAAATGATTTTACATGAGAGTCTATGAGAAACTTCTGGGGCAATTTTCAACCTGACTGAAATTGCCCCAAAAGGGGTGGGGCCATTTGAAGCACACCTTTAGCCTTTTGGACATTTAGTGGCAGATCAGGCGTGTAGATTGATAGTCTGGTAACGACTGTTGCTGTGATGGAATAAAAAAAAAAAAATCCCTTCCTTTTCCCATTTGGCAGTGTGTCGCCCATATCGCCCCTTTGTGTGCTTTTCTTTTTGCATCGTTTCTATATTTGCAGCGCATTTGTGTAATTGGTTGTGTTGTGTGTATTTGCAGCTTGTTTGCTAAATGCTGTGCATGTGTTGTCAAATTAATGAAGATGGTTTGTTAATTTGCTTATGTTTTGTCTATTTGCGTGTGTTTCATTACAGTTTTTTTTTTCCAATTGCTAACACACTAAAATAACATGCATAGCACAATTATTTAAACTGACACAGAGAGAAAAGCCTCTTCTCAAGTCTCCAAAAGTCTAAACACATTTTCTGCTTTGCACACATTTTGCAATTCAAAATGGCACTTTTTTAAATGCACTGAACACGGTTCTCTTCATAAGACACAACAATCTGATGAAGTCACGTTTGCCATTTCAAAACCATTCAAAATGACACTACATGAGCTAATTGGCCAATATATGTGCCACTTGGCCAAACACCTCACTGGTTAATTGTTACCACTTCAATTAGGAAGTAAGCACTATAAAAAGACCACAGGTAAGCACCTTTTTTTTAACAACAACAACGGAAGATGTTGCAGAGAGAGGAAGAGGGAGGGTGAGAATGAGAGGAGAAGGAAGAAGACAACAACTTTGAAATGAAATCAGAGCAACCTTAGTTGATCATGTCATCAACCATGGGCTGACAATGCGAGAGGCTGGACAGAGAGTGCAGGCCAACTTGAGTCGTTTTACTGTCGCCTGTGTCATCCGGACATTTAGACTGGAGTACAGGTATGTAACCAAAATTTCTTTCACATTTAGTACACCCCATGTCATAGTGTATCAGTTGGGTGACACATGTTTACTTCATGAATGGCTGATGTCATACACTAACTGTACAAGTTTCCTGTACAATTTACTCTACTGTGGGGGAAATATCTGTAGGCTGTATAATTATATTTTATATTTTTGATTTTTGGTTATCTAAAGGACTGAGAGATGCAACCATGGTGGAGGAAGGGGCCAAATGTTCACCGAGGTACAGGAAGCTGTCATTGTAAACTTGGTTTTGGAAAATAATGAAATCAGATTATGAGAAATTCAAAGCCACATCATCCAAGACAACACTATATTCAACAACATTCAATGAGTCAGTCTGTCCACATTGGCTCGCATTCTCAAGCGAAACTAAGTCAGAATGAAACAACTTTATAAGGTGCCGTTTGAGAGAAACTCTCGAAGAAACAAAGAGCTCAGACGAGCATATGTGGATGTAGAATATGTGAAAGTACAATATTGACTGCAGTACACTACACGCAACATTGTTTCCCAGTGTACTGGATAACACCATATTGACTGATTTATGTTCTTTGTTTTCAGGGAGTACTGGAAATGGATGCTCATGCAATTCCACAAGTTGATCTTTATAGATGAGGCTGGGTTCAACCTAGCAAAGACCAGAAGAAGGGGGAAAAACGCCATTGGCCACAGAGCCATTATAGATGTTCCTGGCCAACGTGGTGGGAACATAACAATGTGCGCTTCCATCTCCAATACGCATGGTGTCCTCCACTGTCATGCCAACCTTGGACCATACAACACAGCCCATATTCTCACATTTCTAGACAGACTCCACAACATTCTCATACCACCAGAGCGTATGAATGATGCAGACCATCAAAGAAATCGGTACCTTGTACGTTGTAGTATGGGAAAATGTGAGCTTTCATTGTGCAGCCCCAGTCAAAACTGGTTTGCTGACCACCCACCATTTCTCGTGCAATACCTCCCACCATACTCACCATTTCTGAACCCCATAGAAGAGTTCTTTTCGGCATGGCGGTGGAAGGTATACGACTGGCAGCCCTTTGTGCGCATGCCTCTTGTGCAGGCTATGAAAGAGGCATGTGATGAGATTGATGTGGGTGCAACTCAGGGATGGATAAGGTACTCAAGGCGCTTCTTCCCTCGATGTCTGGCAAGGGAAGATATTGCCTGTGATGTGGACTAGGTGTTGTGGCCAGACCCAGCTGTGCGGCAAGATGCTGCCTAATTATTTTTCTTGCCTCTTTTTTTTTCTATATATTTTTCATTTTCCTTTTCAGTTTACTGTTTTTTGTGAACATATTTTTGTTCAGTCCAATGTAAATGTATTTGCTGTGCATATGTTGCAATGACTTGTTTGGTGAAAAATAAAAGAATAAATGTTTCAACAGCATGTGTGTGTGTGTGTGTGTGTGTGTGTGTGTGTGTGTGTGTGTGTGTGTGTGTGTGTGTGTGTGTGTGTGTGTATCTGCAAATATTTATGTGCATGTGAACAATCTGAAGAATTTTCTACAATTTGAACTATTTTAGTATTATGGCAAAGCATACTAAATATGAGGGTGCTTTTCATTATGCCCAACAGTGTGTAGTTGGTTAGACAAAAATGTAGTAATATGAATTGTGTGCCATTTTGATTTGATTTTAATAATGCTATATGTAGGTTTGGTTGCAGTGCTTCATATGTAAGATATATGATGTATTTAGCAGTTTGGGTGTGTGGTTTTGTGAATTGTGTTAAGTATTTTGATAAAACCAGCCTTGTTTGCAAAATTGTGTTTTAGCAATTGGAAAAAACTGTAAGTTGCAGTGCGTTTGCCCCTGTCGGCCACCATACTCAACAGCACACAAAGCAAACAAGCAATTGTCTGCTGTTCTGCATTTTAGCCACTAGATGTCACTGCCTGACCATAGAGCTCTTGTTGCTATCCAGTGATAGAATTCTGGTGTAAGGAGACTGAAAGGTTTTATAGTTTCAGATAATTATGTAATTGAGCATGTACCTTTGATTTGAAGCATTTTGTGAACAGCATGTGTATGGTGCTAAAACAGTCTTATAAGTATTTACAACTTGTAAAACACATTTCACAAATGAATTTACAAGTGGTCCGTGTACTTTTTCGTTCATTCGATTTTCATTTCATAAACAGTATTAAAAAACAAAAACACGATTGGTTATTTGATACAATGATACTGACTAATTTGATACTGACTACAATACAAAATTAGAAATTGAAATACAAAGCATTTTTTCCTTTCCATGGTCAAAATGGGATGGGAGAAATTTAAAATATGCTGTGATTTTCATTTTCTATTTCATATAACAAAAATAAAATCACTCGAAAATAGAAACGAAAAAAGCCTGTTATTTTCATATTCAGAGACCGGATGTTGTCATTTCAAGGCAACAGCGCCAGTGTAGCCTACCAGTGTTGCTTTCAGCCCAGGCTAAAATTACTCTGGAAACATACTCTTGATAATTATATTTCATAATGTCACATTTATCTATTACCCTCTCTCCCGGCCTCCCTCTGACTCTCTGTCTCTACCTGCCGGAGACAACTTCGCCCGAAGAGAGTCGAACCAGCTGAGGAAACAGACTTTCAGTTCACGGCTGTAACGTTACCGTTACGCCACCGTTACCAATCCCAGCAAACTTTCTGTTGCTGCCGTTAAGCTTGCTGGTCTGGCAGAGAGTCACCGGGAGTTCGGGATCATATCATGGGGCTCAGACCTCCGGTGCTGGGTCTACTATTCTAATATTAGCTGCTGCAGCTAGCTAGCAGCTAGCCACCAGCCCTGTGACCTCGGTCCCCGCGGCTCGCTCCCCGGTGATGACTGACTCTGGTCCGTCTGCAGAGCTGGCGTTACCCGCTCTAGCTGAGCTGGGAATCTGCCGCGCTGGTGTTTTATTCATATTTTCTTTTGTTTGCAGATAGTGGTATGCTATGATGCACTGATGGCAGGCAGGCTTGCTAGTTGCTTTTAGTCGAAGTCTGTGAGATAACAAAACTTCCTTTGAATATAACGTGCATATAAATAGACGGAATAAATAAAAATCCCCTGAAATAAATAAAAGTAAAACATATGTATAGGCTATTGAACTATAATGACTAATGCGTATGTTCATATGTATTGCCTCATTTATAGAAAATGGATGATCAGTCGCTCAGGAAGTTATAGGCTACAGTTTCCCTCAACTGCAGCCGGGCCATTCTAAAATGCTTAACGTGAAAAAGCTTAACATGGTTTAATCTACCTAAACAATGATCAATCAGACATCAGTCAGTTATTAGTCAGATAACGTCCATAATAATTGGACTGGTTAGATTTTTTGACAGTTTTCAGTTGTTATGAGGAGCAATATGAGATAGAAATTTGGTAATCATTGATCATTGATCATTGTTTAGATACATTAAACCACGTTAAGCTTCTTCCGCGCCATAGGCGCCAATGAAGAAGAAAACGTTAACGTGAGAGAACTTCTATAATCGTTGAATTTCGGTTTAGTTTTTTGGACAGACCATGAGAAATATGGTGATGGTTAAGTGTTTTTTTTTTTCCACGTTGAGCGATTTAGAATTTCCCCTGCAACCTGAGTTATTTTACTGGTAGGCTACACTCCCCCCAGCGCAAAGACACATCATTCGGGATGAATGCTGACAACACCCACGGGACATATATAGCTAGTTACCATTAGCCCCTAGCCAGCCAACAGCCACCCAATATTACAGAAATCCTTATCTGGCCAGCACTTAACTTCAGTGCCAGATGCTAACGATGCTAACAGCAGTTTAACGAAGCGGGAAACAGGCCGTATCAGAGCCAGGCATCCAGTCACAACAGCAGCCATCCACAACGTTATCGCTACCGGTGTTCGTGCCAAAAATCTCCTCCCTGCCAAATTTCTCCCCCCTTCGCATTTAGCTGTCTTTACAGTTAGCTAAATTAACCCGACAAAAGGCGGCTTAAGTACCAAAACGAATAGTTAAGATTACAGAAACGTGAAGGGTGAGATTTTCTGGGCAGCTTGGAGATGTTCTGCTGCTGCACTGCTGGCTAATGTTAGCTTGCTGGCTCACTAGCTAACTGGTCAGCTAGCTACCAATACAGATCAAATCAATAAAAACGTAATTATGTTGGGGACAATGCAGCTATTTTCTTAGAATGACATGAATAAATGTTACTAAACCTAACGTGAATAAACTTGAATGGGTGCACTCGCCAGTGAACAGATGCATTATAACCAGCGATGTGTTTAACAATAAAAACTACAACTCCCATAATTCCACGCAACTTCCCAACGTCATCAAACGTCTGTGTTTACAATCCATTGTTTTGGTTGAGAGACCCCTAGTGGCAGAAAGTTACATATTGTACGTTTAAAGGGGTGATAGAATGATTATATAGGGTATTTTACACTGTTCCTTAAGGTCTCCTAATAGGGTATGTAACATTGGTTGGGCTGAAATTGCCCAAATGCTATTTTATTAGGGCCTTAACTACCCTGTGAATATGGCTCTATTTGGAACAAGAGCTTTTCTTCCAAATATGGTATGCTCATGAATATTAAATGAGCTGCACGCTGATTGGTTTGAGCGAACCACATAGAAACACATTGGAGACAAGACAGCAGGTCTCATATTTCAGACACTGCAAAGTTATATATAGTTTGTCGGGCTATTTCGTTATTAAATTCACTTCTGAGACTTTTTTAAGCGAGAAATTAACTATATAAAGCTCAGATATGGGCAGTTTTACGAAAATTGATGGCTAATTGTAAATTTGGTAAGACGTGTCGGACTTTAGCTAGGAGCTCCACACAGTCTGACGAGAAAGCAGCAACCTCCATACCCAGTGAAAGTCACCGTTTCCCTGGGTACTGGACTACTGGAATACTCGAGGCTCCGTGGAGCTGGCTGGCTGCCAGCTGCCGGCATAACTAGAGTAGCTATATTTACAGTTTGAATTTCGTCACACCACTTATATAACATCTACCCCAAGGTCTTATAAAGCTAACAATGGTGTCCGATTTCAATTTAATGATTTTTTGTGAACATTAGGGGTTTTGTTAGCTGCTACTGTCCCTTCAATCCTATGGGTAAAGATCGCGGCTAGCTGCCGGCCCTGGAGCTCCATCAGGGCCTCGGCATTTTGTAGTCCAGTAACCCAGAAATGGTGACTTTGCGCGGGTATGGAGCACCGCGGGCTTCCCTTCGTGACGGAGATCCAGCTAGCTCACAGCGAGCCGGAGTCTATGAAGTAGGACACGCCGGGCGGCGAGGCAGCACCGGCCACTGTCACGTAGCCTGCTGAGCTCCTGCTGAACTGCGACACACAGTCAGACACAATTTACAATTAGCCATAAATTTTCGTAAAATGGCCTATATTTGACAAAGGCAAAAGCTCTCAATATACCGGTCAGTTTTCCTTCCTACCCTCACCTATGGTCATGAAGGCTAGGTCATGACCGAAAGAACAAGATCCAGGGTACAAGTGGCCGAAATGGGTTTCCTCAGGAGGGTGGCTGGCGTCTCCCTTAGAGATAGGGTGAGAAGCTCAGTCATCCGTGAGGAGCTCAGAGTAGAGCCGCTGCTCCTTTGCATTGAAAGGAGCCAGTTGAGGTGGTTCGGGCATCTGGTAAGGATGCCCCCTGGGAGCCTCCCTAGGGAGGTGTTCCAGGCACGTCCAGCTGGGAGGAGGCCTCGGGGAAGACCCAGGACTAGGTGGAGGGATTATATCTCCAACCTCACCTGGGAACGCCTCGGGATCCCCCAGTCGGAGCTGGTTAATGTGGCTCGGGAAAGGGAAGTTTGGGGTCCCCTGCTGGAGCTGCTACCCCCGCGACCCGATACCGGATAAGCGGACGAAGATGGATGGCCTATATTTGACCCCTACATAGTTGATTTCTCGCATAAAAAAGTCTAAGAATTGAATTTAATAATGCAAGAGCAGGCTAACAATGTAAAAAGTGTCTGAGATTTGCGCAACCTAGATTTAGAAGACTAACTGACCTCAGATCAGTTAGTGGCCTATGTAAATTTTGGGGCGTTACAAAGATAAAAGGTAGAGCCAAATGAGGACGAATTGAGAAGTTGGCGTCAACTTTTAGCTTTGTTCAGATTCGCCCGTTTTCAGCAGTAGTTTCAAATTGTGAGAGGAAAAGAGGTGTCAATAGGATTTTGAGGTTCTATGTATGTCCTATTTACCCTCCAAACTGTCGTTTTTCAACTATGACAAGGTAAAATTGGTTATATAACATGTTTTTTTTTCACAAAGACTGTAATTGCACTGTTTATACAGGTGATATGTCTGATTTAATGCATGTAGAAGGGTCAAACACTAAGTCCATTTAACATTCTGACTATACAAATGTAACGACAGGTAATAGAGACCGTAAGCAACACAAAACATTTGTTTAACAGTTAAACTTTATTGTTTTGACAGATGACAATATGAATCAAACTAAAGTATTTTGAAAGGGTATTAAATCTAATCAGCTTGAAAAACATTTCACAGCATAAGGGACTGTTAGTTGTTTATTAAAAGGGATACCGGAGGAGTTTTGGAATCTTTAGTCCAAATTGACTTGACCCTCCCTTCACCAGCAATACATTTTTGTATGACCCTCCAAAATGATTAGGAAAAAAAGGCATGACCCTTCCCTACAATTTATTGATGTCTTCTGTACCAGTTTGCATTTGACAAAAATGTACATATATCCAGTTTTTTTTACAACCATGACTTACATACACAAGTTAACCTCTGTTTTCTCTTCTTATACATCCACTGTTATGGTGGCCATTTCAGTAGATTTACTCACTAACATTTTTGTGGAAACACAATAAGCATGGAAACTAAATGCACAATTACTGCATTACTGCATTACTTCAAATACTAAGTTACTCCTCTATTAAACTAGTATTCACATGAAATAAAACAATAAAACATTGAGACCATTCAACAAAGCACACTGGGTAATAACCCATATTGACAGCTGGCCCGCCCAATCAGAAATTCAAAGTTAAAGCAACACTAGAGAACTTTTCCTGCTTTGGTCCCCCTACAGGTTGTCTCATTGGAACTACAACTGGGAACTTTATACATTGTTCGTCTGCTATTTCAATACTAAATTCACTTCTGAGACTTTTTTATGTGAGAAATCAACTATTTAGAGCCCCAAAATCGGCCTTTTTACGAGATACCAACCTTTCATGAACTTGTAAATTTCGCCAGCCGTCTTTCTTTCGCTTTGATGGAGACAGACACTGTGTGCATGGAGGGGAAGGATTTACAAATACAAATCACTCTGTATTCATTTGTGAATTGTGTTTTACAAGTTACAAATACTTAGGAGACTGATTTAGCACCATACATGTGATACAAAGTTCTATTTATGAAACAATCCTGGCCAGAGAGCTGAGTGATGTTCTTAGCCTGTAGGAAGACTTGCCTTTCTGGGACTTTAGGCAGAATGCTGTAGGTCTGCATAGACAGTTTGTGTTAGATGAAATATACAGACATGGACCCCTTTGAGATAGCCTGCGAAATGCTCCGGAAGCTCCTGCCAAAAGCTCAGCAGCTGCAGTGAGGCCTTCGATCAACAAAAAGCAAAGGACACAACAAGACAAGGTGTCAGTCTGTATGTCACCATAGTGAAAATGGTGGGTTGACAGAAAGGAACAAACAAAGGGTTTTATCCTGGTATGTGGAATCTCTGCTCCTGAAATCTCTTGTTCTGGAGGTTTAATTAATTTCCATTTTATGTAGAGAGACTTAAGCGTGTTTACTTACCTGCATTGTTGTGGGCTGTTTTCCACGTAAAGTCTCTTGGTGTCTCTGGAGCTCTATGGCACTACCAAGGGGCTCAGCCTGAAACCGTCTCTCTCTATGTGAGCTTATCCAATTCCGCAAAGTGCCATGGCATTATACTTTCTCAGAGTCTGACTACACTCCCCAAAGCAAAAAAATAAGAAGGCCTTATACAGTACACAGAGTTGGGGCACATGTTTTTAATAGAAAATATTATGTGCAAGCATTACTGCTCTTTGTTATGCTGAACACACATTTGCATCTATACATATATTAATAGTGTACTGTACTTAGACAATTCAAATTATAATGGTCTTTCTTTGCTTCCACATCCTTGTGTCCTCAGCTCATATTTGTTATGTTGTTGTTCGTTCTCAGACAGAAATTTCAACACAATATTCAAACCTCAGACCTGCCCTGCTTAAGCAACCTTGGGTATCTGATCAAATGTTGTGTTGCTGTGCAGGGTGACACGTGAAAACATATCGTGCCATGTTTTCATAATCTCTAGCTGTTGTCATGCAAGACTTACAATTAAAAGCTTATTGTTGTTCCACCAGCTCTAAATGGACAAACTTGTTTTAAAGGTGCCAGTCTGCTTTCTGGTAGAAAAGCTTGGATCTCAGCCAAGGTTTCCTGACTAATCCTGTTTGGAAATGTCCTTGTACAACTGCCAAATATAATGATAAGTTCACTAAGTAATTCCCTGTCCAAGTCTGGTACATGTGGTAAATATGTCATAAACACAGCATATGTGCCAAATACTTTCAGCAATAAAGACTTACAAATGAACACCATATAGTATGTTAGCTTAACTCCACTATAGCTTTGCCTGGGTATACTATGTTACATACTATACATTTAGTATAGTATTGTATAATAGAATGGTGGAAAGTGACTGTACATTTACTCTACACGTTCAAGGTATTTTCGTTTTATGCTACAACTTTCTACTTCTAAAATACCACAATTCAAAGTGATATTTTGTAGTTTTTTCTTCACTGCATTTATCTGAGAGTTATAGTTACTTGTTACTTTGATTATGCGTTTTACATATACAAAATATATGTTCAGATTTTAAAATATGATGTATTATTACCTATTAAACTGACCAACATTGAATAAAGAAGTTAAAATTAACTCAGGCTCAAACAGCCACAACATTAAAATGCTGCTTACATGTTATATCAGTAATAATCATCCAGTCATAAAGTATATATAACAATATTTTAACACTGGCAGGGGCCATTCAGCTGCATCATGACAAATTTTACTTTTGATTCTTTAATTAGCCTACATTTTGCTGACAATACTGATGTACTCAAGTACTGTACTTAAGTACAATTTTGAGGTACTTGTACTTTATTTAAGTATTTCCATTTTCTGTTACTTTATATTTCAACTATGTTTTACAGGCAAATATTGTGCTTTTTACTTACTCCATTTATTTTATGGTTGCAGCTTCTGATTTGACATGCAGAATATATGATCAGCTTATAAAACACGATGCACTGATGGGTATTAAACAACCCAACAAACAGTGTATAAATAGTTTAAATTAACAGGGAGACCTCTAGCTCACATTTCAGAGTGTGCACCCCATGTAGGCTCAGTTCTTGGCAGCGGCCTGGGTTCAAAACTGACCCAAGGCCCTTTGCTGCATGTCATCCCACCCTCTCCCCCCTCCTCCCCCCAAAATGTTCTGTCTCTCTTTAGCTGCTCTAAAAAAGGAAAAAGCCCTAAAAATGTTTTATATATATTGCATACATGTATTAACCATAATCATCCAAAAAAACTATTATTTGCTTATGCTTTTGTACTTGAGCAAGATTTAATACCATTAATTGATACTTTTAGTTGAGTTTTTAAACTGTGTTATTGCTATGCTTACCTAAGTGAAGGCTCTAAGTACTTAATCCCTCACTGGTGTAAAAGTATATACAATAATATATATAGCCTATAGTAGCATAGTATAACAAGGGTGTAGGTTTGGTTTTAATACTGGTTGGACATTTTTGTCAGTTGATGCATAAAGAGATTATTCTGCAAAATATATTGTTATGAAATATGTATAACTTAGTTAAAAAGCTCTTGTGTTATGTGCATTTTTCAGGTTTAAAGTGATATTTCACATTTTATTTTGCTAATCACTGACACTTTTAACATGCACAATTTGCATTTATCAATTTACAGTAGTTTCCCTTTACTTTATGCTCCGTTTTAAGTGTTTGCTGACATTCTAAAACATCATATTTAACGCTGTCCTGTCTTTTCTATTGATTTGAACTTCTGAGAACAAAATGTTCTGTTTATAAGAACCACGTTTTCTAAGAATCATACGATCAGGTTTGCGTCACTAGAGGGCGCACCACGTGTTATTCACTCTTAGTGAAAATGTGTCTCTTTCTCTCTAAATCCTGTTTGATTTGCTCTCCGGGGTTTCATCGTAGTGACGGACTGATCACGTTTTTGTTCGGCCAATCAGAGGCGGCGGAGATGCTCAGCAGCGCTATAAATCCAACATGAAAACAGCGAAGGAAGCAGGAATGAAAAACAATAGATACCATTACAAAGACCACGCATCCAGAGGCTCTTATAGTCTTTTGATATTTTCCTACTCTTAACATAAGGTAAGAGCTTTTTATCTGCTGCTGGATTTATTCCTACACATACATTGTTTTCTATTTGTGTGCTGCTGAAACTTTCCCTTTATTCTAGGCTACCTGTTTGTTATGTCAATGTTTAGATGTTGACTTTACTCTAACGTTACTATAAATGCTGTGTAATGTAACGAATGTTGATTTCCACTAATCCTGTCTCATATGTGCATCAGATTATTAGACAGGTTGTAGGCTGACAGACTGATGGAGCTGTTATTCATTCAAAATGTTAATTTTCCTTGTCAAAAACATTTAGTTGAACCTTTTCTGTGTCAGCTTTTTTTGTGCTTTTCCATGACACCCTTTCTGGTTGTACACAGTATTTGTGTATGTGCATTGAGATATAGTGGCTCCACTGTGCTTATCGAGGCTATCGTCTCTTCTCTTCACTCTGTAGGTTTTGGTCAAGAAAATGGCCACCTCAGCAAGTTCAAAACTGAACAAAGCTGTTAAGCAGCAGTACATGAACCTCCCTCAGGGGGACAAGGCCCAAGCCATGTACATCTGGATAGATGGCTCTGGAGAGGGACTGCGCTGCAAGACCAGAACTTTGGATTCTGAACCAAAGACGATTGAGGGTAAGATCTGGCTCCAATGTGAACAACTTTTCCACATCAGCATGCAGTAAAACATGATATGTTTAAGACTTAGAGTAGAGTAGATCATTGATTTCAGTTGTTTTTCTGTGTCAGATCTTCCTGAGTGGAACTTTGATGGCTCCAGCACCTACCAGTCAGAGGGCTCCAACAGCGACATGTTCCTGATCCCTGCAGCCATGTTCAGAGACCCGTTCAGAAAAGACCCCAACAAGCTGGTGCTCTGTGAGGTGCTCAAGTACAACCGCAAGCCAGCAGGTAAGCAGATAAGAACAAGCCTGAAAGTGGTTGCAGTTAAAGCTGTTATGTATTTCAGCTATACTCACTATTGTTGTTCCAACAGAGACCAATCTGCGCCAAACCTGTAAACAGATCATGAGCATGGTGGAGAATAACCACCCATGGTTCGGCATGGAGCAGGAGTACACTCTCCTTAGCACGGATGGACACCCCTTTGGCTGGCCCTCCAACGGCTTCCCAGGTCCACAAGGTTAGTATTGGTTCTCTTGCTTGTCTTAACTTACAAGCACATTTTATTTTGTTTTTTGTCCTTATTCTGAAAAAGACAATATTTTGACTAAACTGTTTACATGGCACTACTGTCATAAGGATGCTTCTAAAACCCGAATAATACCAGTATATGCCATATGTCTTAATCGGAAAATGCTATATTCAGAAAAAGGCATTATTCAGAATATCCAAACGGAATATGCTGTTTACATGACCTGTATCAAATTCGGAATATTGTCAGATTCAGAAAAATAGTGGAATATAAGTGTGCTTGTAAACATACTCAGTTTATTTAAATATAATACATTAGCAATACTAAAGGTCAGACCAGTGAAAATATTGGTTACCTTCTACCTGATTAGGGCCTTATTACTGTGGAGTGGGAGCAGATAAGGCATATGGGCGAGACATAGTGGAGGCGCACTACAGAGCCTGTCTGTATGCTGGGGTTGAAATCTGTGGCACCAATGCTGAAGTCATGCCAGCTCAGGTATTGTCACTTTGTCTTGTTATTTTTGTGTTATCTCACTTTCATGGAAAAATGCATTTTTTGTTGTGAAATTGTGTAATACCAGATAATAATCAATTAATTATGTCAATAATCTAGTCCCTGATGTGTTTCAGTGGGAGTTCCAGGTTGGGCCTTGTGAAGGAATCAACATGGGGGACCATCTGTGGGTTGCTCGCTTCATCCTTCACAGAGTGTGTGAGGATTTCGGTGTGGTGGTCTCTTTTGACCCCAAACCAATCTCAGGGAACTGGAATGGTGCCGGTTGCCACACCAACTTCAGCACAAAGGAGATGCGAGAGGACGGCGGACTGAAGTAAGAATGCATTTATGTTGTTTCAGTTTAATAAATAACTGGTATGATTTTTAAATTTGGGTTTTGAGTGTTTTTTAATTCCTTTTTCTTTACAGAATCATTGAGGAGTCGATCGAAAGACTGGCAAAGAGACACAGGTATCACATCCGTGCCTACGATCCCAAAGGCGGGCTTGACAATGCCAGACGTCTCACTGGCCATCACGAAACCTCGAGCATTGACGAATTCTCGGCTGGCGTGGCCAATCGTGGTGCCAGCATCCGCATCCCTCGCTCGGTAGGGCAGGACAAGAAGGGCTACTTTGAGGACCGCCGTCCGTCTGCCAACTGCGACCCTTACATCGTTACAGAGGCGCTAGTGCGCACGTGTTTACTTAAGGAAGAAGGAGAGGAGCCCACAAATCACAGCAAATGAACAGTCTTAAGACCAAGTGTCATTACCACTACTGTATTTAGCCATGTTCTTTCAAGACTTGGATTGATCTTTACCATTTTACATTTTTTACTTGACAGATGAAATAATAATTGAGGTATTCTTTGTGCATTCAGTTGTATACAGCAAGTCTTAACCTCTGGCTCAGACACGCCAACACATTTAATCATGGTGTCATGATATCTGATAACATGTATAGAATGACATTATTGTAATGTTAACTGGTACTAATGAAAAACTGTCTGTAGATCTTGTAACTCCAACCCAAAGGATCCCAAAGGAATTTGAATGTTTTTAGTAGTCTTGGCCTGTTACAATGGTGGTTTTATCATGTTGTGGATAGATACAGTAAGGTCACTATGTAAGGCAACATAGCCAATCTACTTTTGTGTGTGTGTTTTTTTTAATAATGCATGTCTGTTTTTCACTTGTTATTGTCAAAAAATAAACAACTAACATTTTAGAGCTGACTTTTAACTCCAGTTTATTCCCACATGTACCCAGACTGTCAGCTGATATGAATCTCTGAAATGTGACCAGCGTTAAGGGAAAATGAACTGTAATGTTCAACAAATGGAGGTTAATTAAGACATGGGAACATCCACATCCTCCCTCTAATTCAAACAGCTAAACAGACCAAGTGGCTGCTTCAATAGAAAGTCAACATGACGTCAAACCTTTAAAACACTTAAACAGGTTTGTCATTTTGTGAAGGCGGTGACAACATGCACGTAAGCGCACTGACTTTGCTGACTACTTGGGGCTTGCTCCTCTATAGTGCAGGTCAATGAAAACAAAGTGTGTAACTGTCTTTATGTTGTTTTGACACAGTCCTTGATGACCTATGGACTAACTCTTAAAGTAAGCCAGAAAAGTAAAGACAGGATGGGAAGTTCCTTCCAAAATAACCTGAAAACCCTTGTTTTCAGGTTGGTTCATTTTGAGCAGTTAGTTGTACAGTGTACTGTATTACTCAGCATATTGCATTAGCAACTTAAAGAAGTTCAGGTAACTAATATTGTTTGATAATTAGAGTACACAAAGTACTCTGTACAAAACTTTAATTTGATAATTAAAACTTTATAACACTGACAAGCCGACCAAATACCATGTGGAGCGGACAAACCCCGACTTCAAAGGTAATCTAAGCCATGAACTCCCCAAATACAGTTACATGTTAAATGCCCAACCAGAGAGGAAAATACTTTGGATCATTGTTACAATACAATCAGCAGTGTCCAAAATGCACTGGGACACTGACCATGCCATGGACCACCTGTTTCCTGCATACAGTCAGAAAGCTTTGTATACATGTTGTGAGGACATTTAAGCAGTGGGAACAGTTAAGCTATGGAAGATATTCAGGCATGCTTGGACTGCACAGACTGGCAGGTTTTCAGGAACAGTGTGGATGGATACACAAGGGCTGTGACTTCAAGCAACAGGGTGAGTTATAATAATGACAAACACTGGTTCACAGCTTAGCTCAGACAGCTGAGGTTGCACAAGGAAGAGTTTCTGACATGGACAAGTTTAGAGAGAGTTAAAGTACAGGTTTAACAAGGTGAGACGTGCTAAAAGACAGAAACTCCAACAGCAGTTGTCAACAAACGACTCTGCTTCTAGATGGGTCACAGACAGATCATTGACATAAATGAAAGCAAAAAAGTGGATCAAATCACAATTTAAAAAATAATACGGTGTTTTATATTTAATAAAGTTGTGTTTGAGTGATTTTGGGACTGTTCGTTACTTATTTCAGGGGCCACTGGAGGAGTTTTGGGATCTTTAAAATAGACCTGACCCTCCCTTCACCAGCAATACATTTTGGATGACCCTCCAATATGATACAGAAAAAAGGGATGACCCTCCACAACAATTTACTTATGCCTTCTGTACTAGTTTGTGCTTGGCAAAGACATAGGTTATAGATAGCCATTGTCTTTTACAGCCATGCCACACATGCCTAAACCTCTGCATTCTCATCTTACGCATCACACTCCTCTGTTATGGTGTGGTGGCCATTTCAGTAGATTTACTCACTAACATTGTTTTGGAAACACAATACGCATATGCACACTTCATGCATTACTGCATTACTTCAAATACTAAGTTACGATCATCTAGTAAACTAGTATTCACATGAAATAAAACAATAAAACATTGAGAACATGTATATTTTAGCATATAGGTAAACCTGCCAAAGCTGAACATTATCCAAAACTCCATTTCTCAGACAAGGGTCAATTTGGGAGCTTGCATGCTACCACTCCTTCCTTCTCAAATGCCTTGAAAAGGCTGTTGTTTATATATAATATCACCGGTACCAAAAGGATATTTGAGTCGGGTATGGCTGCAGCCTGGATACCTCCCGTCTCATGCCCTCCCGGCTTGGTGCAGTCCGCAAGCTTTGACTTTTCAAAATAAAAGCTTGCGTCTCGTCCATTATGTTTTCGTACAGTGTTTTGGATGTTTTTTAACTAAACAGTACGGCAATCATGCTAATGAATAAAATTATTTTTTCATCAGATGTCTTAGTTTCAACACGATGGAGCTAGCAAAGCAGTTTTGTGTTTATATGTGCGAGCGGGATTTATTCAGTTTGGGAAATCCCACGGTCTCTAAAGCTACAGTTCAAATTGTCTGGCTGACTAAATAGGGAGGGACCCATTTGCTAGCGATAGGGGCTGAGACCGAGAGAGCTACATGGAGCTACATGAATAAATATGCACCAAACAAGCCACTTTGAAATGTTGCTGTTCTCATGAATACAAAAGTTGGGTAACCCTCCTCCCTAGACAAAGAATAAAAATAAATGACCCTACCCTATTTTCCTCTGGTGGTCCATTCCATAAATACCGGACGGCCCCTTATCATTTTAACAATTTAACATTAATGACTGTGTGTGCTTGGGAATTTATTTGAGTCTGTGGGCCATGAACTGGGATCACTGGTGTCAGTAAGGTGACAGTGTGGTCAAGAGAGGCTCTCTAGTCATAATAGTGTCTCACGTTCTATCTCATCACTAGTCATGTCTTTTCTAAGTGTCCTTAAGTGGGACATGGAACCTCTACTCACAAAAACTAGACAGTTTTTATGTAAGTAGCCGAAAAGAGTTGTGGTCTCATGTTCATTAGGAAACATATCATGTGTATAGAGCTCTATATGAGCTATATGAGGGGACAAACAAGAGCTAAAAACAAACACATAAGAAAGGGGAGATCCTTACATCTAAAAAGTATTTACCCCAAGGTGGCCCCAATGTTACTTTTGTCACGCTTTACTTGTTGATCCTACAAAATTATACCATGACCAAGAGCTTACAGTGCAATGCTCTATTAAACCTGGTTTATAAGATACCTAGTTTGAGGTTCAAATCTCAAGTTAGTTACCTAATCACTTCTTTCAATTAAGCTGTAGGTGTGTTTGTTGTTTAAGGACAGACTTAGGGAATGCACACCACAGGGCAGACATTTTGCCAGTACATCTCACTACTACTACTATTACTACTACTACTACTACTACTACTACTACTACTATTACTACTACTACTACTCACAGGTGAGGTGTTTTGCAACCAAAATAAAGTCATTCAGCTTTAATCCAAGTAAAGTTCAAAGTCTGGTCAGCCAAACGTATTCCAGTTTTCTTTCCCTGAAAGTACTATATCATAGTTATATTAATAGCTCTATATTTTCTTCTTCTTGATTTAGCATGGATGCCCTGAACTGATGTCACAACGCCTGAAGTGGTATTTGCTGGCAGTGATGTATTGGCAGCAGCGTGAGAACACACCAAATTCGATTTGGCTCGGAATTTAGTGCCAAAGAAAGATGTCCAAATTACATTGCTTTGCCTTTGTTAAATTATGTCCACAAGCTGAGTTCAGAAACTGTTAATGCATGTAAATGCCACTTGCAAAGAGACCTATCAGACAAAATCACAGATATTCAGTCAGTGGCTCAGTGTATCTTTTTTGGTATATAATAAAAAGACACTTTTACTACAAACTATTGACTGAGGATATCAGCACATAATGTAGTGATACCTAAGGAGGTGGACATACAGTTGGAATGCCGTTTTCTTAGTACTGCATATTTACTGTTGCACAACCTATTGAAATGTTCCTATTGCATTACAAGTGGAGCCCCACCTCAGTTTCTCCAATGTTATCTGACCCCATTGTACTGTCTGTACAGAGGGATGTGAAAGTGTGTGAATGAACCACTTTGGCAACAATATGAGGATATACATTACTATTTTAGATAAGATAACATGGGCAGATGAATTGGAAAAGAGGAGGTCTCATGAAGAAAACCATTATGCCTAGAACCTCATTTCCATGGCAGCTGAAGTCCAAATTCAGGCAATCTGGTGCCGGCGGGCGGGGGTGGGGCCCCATACCAGCTATAACATAACAACAGGCAGGTCTAGTGGGAATATATTTAGTGCACAAAGTTCAAACTGTAACTGTGGTTCTTAAAAATCTCCTAAAAAGCCAGTGTATCAAGACACTTGCTTGATATTTGTGTGCCCTTTTCGTCACACAACACAGACTATTCATCGTAAATAATGAGGCATTGCAACTGCAATTTAATTAGAGGCTCTAGACTTAATCAGATATCAGAGTCCAAGCAGCAAATGAAGCACCATCCTTGGCTGCGTTAACTCTAATCTCATCTCATAAATGCAGTCAGAAATACTATCGCCACTATAACTGTTGACAACAGATTGGCTGTGCTTTCTGTCCCAACCCTCCCCCTCATCTTCACCCCCCTTCTCCCCCAAAACCTCCTTCCCTGCGGCAGTGGGTTTGGGGACATGTAGTGAAAACTGTCAAAGCATTGCTGGCCTGATGGTCAGAAACTTGAGCAGCTGTGAAAGCAGAGCCGCCCACAGAGAGGTTAGAAAATTCTGGATGGAGGAGCATTGACGAAGATCAGACCACCAACAATTGTGACAAATGTCATCAACATGTGAAACAAACACATCCCGGTTGTATGATTAGAACTGTCCTGACTGTCATGATTACATCTGATCTTAAAGCTCAGATCTTACTAGTAGATTAAATATAGTTAATACTTTCTCCAGATGAATAATGGGAACCAACAAGGTTAAATTTGGTTTACATCCAAATTCATTACAAAAAACTCAGTAATGTTTGGACAAGGAGCTTCCTTGTGGGATTGTGTGCATGTCCTATTATGACAGTACTGCAGCACGTGCACCACAGCTGACTCGATAAGAAACATGATAATGTGTGAAAGGCCTAAGAATAAGCTCAATGCATGCCATGTGAACAGACACGCATCTCAATTCATAGGATTCTTGGGATAAAAAAGTTCTGCTTTAAAGGTACAATATGTAACATTTCTGCATCAAAATGTAAAAAAAACGACTATACCTATTGTGTTGAGTTGTGTACTTACACTATCCCAAATGTTTCCAACAATTTTCACACCCAGAGAAATCTGTAATTTTATTTCTGGGCATGGGGCGTTTTGTTTAGTCGCCTGTCAGTGGCGTCATATAACCTTTGACCCCTCTCGTTGCTCTAACTTCCGTCAAAACACAGGAACCCATAAGATACGTTCGAGAGTAATTGTAAATCATTCAATGTCACAGGAAGAGTTATACTCAGTAACCCTAATACTGCTTTTTCTCTTCCACGTGGCATTTTGTCATTAATGCATGCCACTTTGCAACACAGTAATACAGCAGAGACATTATTTATTGTTACATTTCAATATCGATCGATCCAGCTTAGTTACTACAATGTGCTGGTTGACAAGTAGCTAATGCTAATGCTAATGCTTGATGGGTAACATAATAAGGTTACAACATCTTCAACACGCTCATTAAGTTATTTTTAGTATGATTGTTTTGACCACAGATAACAGCACTTGGCTAACCCACAAATACGTTCACTAGTAACGTTAGCTGAATAGATAGACGACTAATCTAATGCTAATTTAGCCAGCTAGCACACCCCGTTCTGTCTGCATCACTCTTGCGGCGCTAAGAGACTTCAGTCTGGATGAGAGCTGATAACAGCCCGGGACATATAGTTAACGTTAACCCCCAGCCAGCTAGCAGCCAGCCACTATCATTACAGCAATCCAAACCCGGCCAGCACTTAACTCTAGCGCCGGGTGCTAACGACGCTGACTCCTGAGTCAGAACAGAGGCCATCCGTAACGTTACATCTCTGTCTACGTCTAACGTTACCGGTGTTCGTGCCAAAAATCTCCTCCATGCCAAATTTTTTCCCCCTTTGCGTTTAGCTCTCTTTACAGTTAAATTTACCTGACAAAAGGTGGGTTAGGTACCAAAATGATTAGTTAAGAAGACAAAAAAGTGAAGGGGGAGATAATTCTGGGCAGCTGGGAGATCTAATACTGCTGCACAACGGCCATTGGACGTCCTTGCCGTCCCGGGGATTCCGCCAGCCATCCCATCCCACGCCCGTCTCTCAGCTTCGTTGAGTAACGTTACGACAAACCCCTTTTGCTTGTTGAAAGCATCCAAAAGGTGACATTGACATGTGAAATATATTGTGATTTTAACTGCTGGCTAATGTTAGCTTGCTTGCTCACTAGCTAACTGGTCAGCTACCAATAGGCTACAAATCGAATCAAGAAAAACATAAATATGTTGGGGAAACTGCAGCTATTATTAGAATAAATGTTACTAAAAGTAACGTGAATAAACTGGAATGGGGAAACTTGTCCGTGAACAGATGTATTCTAATCGCCGATGGTTTTTAACAATGAAAACTACAACTCCCATAATTCCACGCATCTTTACAACGTCATCAAATGTCCGTGTTTACCATCCATTGTTTTGACTGAGAGATTGAGTGGCAGAAAATTACATACTGTACGTTTAAATTGCCATGATACACACTTGACATCTGGGGATAGAAAAAACAAGTTCTAAAAGAATAGTTCATAATTTGGGAAATATGCTTATTTGATTTTTTTTACCGAGAGTTAGATGAGAAGCTCGATACCACTGTCATGCCTGTGGGACAAATATGAAGCTTCAGCCAAGAGGCTGGCTTAGCATAAAGACTGGAAGCAAGGGGAAACAGCTGCAACTTCAGACTGACAACAAGACTTCAGGAAGTTACTGTCAAGCACATGTTCCTGTAAAAAAAACTCAACTTGTCATTTTTACATTTCAGTTATTAAACAAAGTATATTAAATGTATTTTTAAAGTTTTACACTGCATTGCCATTTTCATACTAACAAGGAAGATGTGGCATGTTAATTAATGGTGCTTGTCGGTGGATTATGTTTTTTTTGGGGCGAGAGCCAGGCTACCTGTTTCTCCATTTACAATGTTTACGCTAAATTAAGTTACCGGCTGCTGGTTGTAGCTTCATATTTAGTGGACAGAAAGCGAACACTTTTACCAAAATTTTATTTTTTTAATTAGGTCTGTTATGGTTCAAATGGACAGTGTTTCTGTCATCTCTTTGTGAAAATACTCTTTTCCATTTTACCATTTTACTTTGGGTTGACAGGAAAACAAGAGAGAAAGACCCAAGTGCTTTACGGCTAATCAGATCCACCCCCCCCCCCCCCCCATATTGCTGACACATACAAATCAATCAGGAATTTTAGATTTGTTGCCCATGTGCCATATAGTGTAGTGTTGTATGCATATCAATGGGATCATACTGTGTGTGTGTTTTGCTTCATGCTTGAAAAGCATACTGTAGTAAGCTGCACTTAATATCAGTGCAAACATGAGAAGTTGTAAACATGGGTCAAAGCTTACTTGTTCTTCTCCTCTGTGTTTGAGCAGGCTAGAAACTTCTTCCCTGAAAGTTTCCCACTTATTCTGTTTTGCTCTTCTCCCTGGTGTCAGGTTGCTAAAGCCCACAGCTGGGACAAAAAGTTCTCTCTTTTAGTCTCTGTTTTAGTCTTTAGTCATGTGTCTGTTACTCAAGTACATTTTGTTCTTTTGGATAAAGATTGCAAAACATTCTTGAAAGACATTGCCTAGATGCTTTGCATTGTGTTAGGGAGCCTTTTGTAATTATTTCACATAACAAACAAGTCTTTGCCCTGCAGCAGTAAACACCTCTTTAGTTATCATTGTTTTTTCACATCAATCAATCATGTGGGGTTGATAGGTTTTAAGCAAAAATAACCCAAAGCAAGTTGTTTTCATAATGGATTTGTTTACTTGGACTTTCCTTTGAGTGGTCCTCTCATTGTCTTTTCTCCTCCCCCGTTGTCAAATCTGATCCTGAAGTTTACAAGCCCCCATTCTGTGATCTTCAGGAACCATGAGTGCAACACAACCCCCATCCTCCAGTCACAAAGATGGAATTTCACAAAGGTCACACAAGTAAGCACAGGGGTGAGGAAAAAACATAGTAGGAAACGTAAAAGGAAAAGTATAAAAACACCTCAATCTGTAGCTCTGGAGAAAAGGTACTGTCACAGTTGTACCTTTTGAATTTCTTTGTAGCAACAATAAAAATAAAAGTAAACATATTTTATGATATATGATGGATTTTGTTGATCTAAAATGCCATATGTCATAGCATTCAGTGCCCAATCAAAGTCTTACCTATGTTGATATTTGTCTCTACCCATTGAGCCTCACTAGACCGTATGCTATTTCAAGAGTAAACTAGCCTGGGACAAATACAAAAAGGATATTCTTGTTTGTCTTAAAGAATGAGGTATGCTGAAGACAGGATGATTTAACACTTCCTTTGGTTTTGCAAATTTTGGTTTTGCAAATTTTGGTGCAGTCCTGGTAAAAGTGTTGTATATTTTGAATCTTACTAAACACCACTTGCTAAAGCAAAAGTGCTTAAAGCTACATTGTGTAAGACTTTCTCCCATCTAGCGGTGGAATTGTACATGACAACCAACTGAATATTACTTTCTAGCCCCTTCCATTCCGAGTGCGTTTTAACTCCTACGGTGGCCGTATTATTCCAAGAAGTACGACTTCGTCTGTGAGTGTTCCTTCCAGTGTAATAATAGTTTTACGTTTTCGTTATTTTGGTATCATTTCATTGCTAACATCAGCTATCAGGTTCCCAAACGAATGCAAGCTAATGTTAGTAAAGTATCAGTGCTATTGTTATTCTGTATATTGTACGAGATTAATAGTGTAAGGCAATGTTTACAGTGTAGGCTACATATTTTTCTCCATGAGCAGTGTCAGAGATCAGTTGATGCGGCGGAGGTGCGAGGGAAAGCTAAAGGAAGAGGGAAAGGTAAAGAAAAACCAAAAGACAGAGCCGGTGGCAGTGAATCGGTGAGGCAAAGAAAAGCTAAAGAGACACTCTCCAAAGATGAAGCATCTTTGGAGAGAAACACAGTTTGGTAGAAACACAGTGTCTGTGTTTCTACCAAACTTTTTTTTTAAAGTATCACTGCACAGAAGGAAGCACACTCACGGACGAGAGGCATGTGGCTCGACATTCCTACTTTGTGGATATTAGTTTATAGCTAACTGATACTGCTAGTTCGGCTGTGCTAGCTAACATTACAGATCAGCTGAGGAGGACGCCATTAATGTTTACATCTTGTGCTGTCACAAGGATGAGCCTTTTCATCCATGTGCAGTTATACAGTTGGGGGGTAGTTTGGTATAAAGAAAAGAGTTCCAACATGAAACTGCTCACAACCAGGTCTTGACCGGGTCATGATTCCTGGAAGGAGACATCGCTGTTGAGTTTTTCAAATGTATTTTTGTTCGGCCCTTTGAGCACCAGACGCCAAGTTCCATGTACCATTATATTTGAGAGAAGACATACATATCTTTGGTCTATATCTCCAACACTGGGCAACTCAGACCAAAACAATCTAGATTGATAAATAGCACTACAGATGAGAGGAAAATATGTATTTTGGATTTTAGGGTGAACTGTTCCTTTAAAAGGCCCCAATTTAGATCTGGTAAAAAAAAAAAGGTTGGTACAGTCACAAAGAGAGCAAAGAATAAAAGTCCTACAGGTGTGATACTGTAGTAGCTGTAGGTACAATCTAGTCTAACAGCCTTTTTAAAAGACAGAGGACAAAGAGGCCATGAGTTATACTGGCTGCTTCAATATGGAGGTGAATGAAATAAGCAGATTTGAAGTCTCCTAGTGCGCTAAGCTGATAATTGGTATCCTGATGATGCATGTTATGGACTTTATAAGCTCAAAGTCCCATCATTCATTTAACTCACTTCCACAGTTCTGATAATTTGCCAAAAACAGCTAACAAAAGCATACAAATGACACTTTCAAGAGAGAGACTACCCATCAACTAGGATCCTGCAGTTTAAGATAATATATTAACACTTTCCACTACACTGAGCACTCTGACACTCACTTTTCCTTTGAGGTCAGAAGGATTATCTGATACTTTTCTTTGCTGGCATGTTCTTCTGCAGTGCTTTGGCGCAACAGCTCCTTATACTAAATTCAGACAATGCATTAAAGTTGTAAGTTCTGCATTGTCACTGACAGTGCCAAGCTTGTTTGCTCTCTCCTAGATATGATATGAACATACTGAACAAGTCATTATGGGCAGCAGCTTGAGGACCAATGTTTCTGCAGGCTGGTAATCACTGACACAAACAGTTCTCTCTCTCAACACTGTCTTTGATAAGGGAAAATGAAAATGAATTCCCCCTCACCTTTACTGTATCTCATTATTTTGTGTGTCATAAAGATGGGAATTCCACCCTTAAATCATTGTTGAGGTCATTTCATTTGTAGTGCTGTCTTTTTGGAATCAATTCCATTGTAAAGTGTTTCTTTTATTTTGTCCACCTTCTACTTCTTCTATATCAGGTATGCATTAAGAGGTATGATGTGGGTCAATGTTCTGGAGGGTACAACTTATGCAACTGGATGCTTAGCAAAGCAAATTCAACCATAACCACAGACGGAGAACTTGTGTTCTGTGGAAAATTCCAAGATGTGGTATGTTCTCAATTAAGGCGGTCTACTCCTCCGTGAAATTCAAGAACTACCCCTAGAATGACTCTGCACTTTTTCTGTGCAGTTTGCCAGTGGGTTACATGCATATCAATGAAATATTCATTCATGTCCAACTTTCTATTTGTGTTGGTTGATGGTCCTTACAGATTACATGTATCCTGCTAATTCACATTCATGCTGAATTCAGTCAGGTTGAATATAAATAATGTAATGATGTAAAGCAATATTTTAAATGAATAGACATTTATTTAAAGCTCAAACTTTAAAAAAATAGCGTAAGAAAGCATGTATTTGTCTTCTTTCTCCTTAACTTCTTTGATGATGATCATGAGAGAAAAACACTGGGGGTAGGGAAGAAACACAAACACCCAGTAAACTAACAAACCACAATCTTTCTAATCCCAACAGGGACTTCCTGGGTGATGCTCCTTAAACCTGATGTTAGTACAGCATCAGCATCCGGGTTCATTTTTTGTGCTTGCCCCTAAAGACATTCGCGTAACAGCCACCATGGCTTTGTTGTGACAGCTTCCAGTTGACGAACACAAAGACGCAAGGTCATAAACATTTCAACTCCCTCTGACCAGGAAAAAAGGCACAGTTATATAACTTAAACATATACAATCAGAAAGAATGTAATTGCCAGGCATAATGTTGGCCAACCATTATTTTACTTTATACTGTATTCTAGAGCTTATTTTCAATTTCACCAACCCACAAATGTCTATATATGATGATAATATGCATTTTTTTGCATGGCATTAGCTAACACAGGGGATGTATTCAATATTTCTGAAAGCTTACATTAGAAATTTACCAGTATGTATGTGGTGTTGCTATGTGGGAAACAATGAGTTGACAAACACAAAACACAGCTTTGTGAAGGTGATTTGGTAAGTGTCCAATTTCAATCTGCTACCCTGTCCTGAAAGAAAGGCTTGCACTGTCCATTTAAGTACGACATGAGTCTCACGAGAACTTTTCAATTACCTAACATGCAGCCTGCTCAAGCCCAGTCTGTCACTACAATGTAAAAGACCACTGTCAAAAGACAAGGATTTTGTATAATTAGAACATTCTAAGAGAAATTCAGGAAAGGAACAATATAAGAAAAGCAAGATTTCTCTAAACTGAGAAATAAAAGGCATTGCGTTTTTGAGAATACAAGTAATAGTAAAGATTGAGTATACCACAGTGCATGACCAGTACATCCTCCTCACTGAATGCAACATGATTTTGAATAGTTCCCAAAGGAAAACAAGGTCACCTACTGACGAAAAACTGAATTACAACTTATTTATCATCTAAGAACAAGAGCTGCAGTGTTCTCCAAACCAGTCAGGCTCACACCTAATCAAAGCTATTACTCATTTAGTTTTTTCAATCACACCCTGGACCCATACAACTAATAGCCTTCTTTAAAACTATGATAGCCTAATTACAAGACCTTCTGTTTCCATGAAAAGAGATAGAATGAAGAAGCTGATAGGCCTACATGTTTTTTACTCTCCTTTTTTCAAATACGGAATTGATAACATTATTATTATTATTATTATAATATTATTTTTAAAAACCACACAATGTGATGTATATCCAAAAATAAAATTCCCTCTGCCGTTTTTTTTAATGAAGCCGGTGATTTCCCACAGTCATATCTTATAATACATCCATGCACAGTCCATGAGCGTGTGTGTTCATAAAAATAGCAAGAAAACAGCAACACGTTGAGGCCATAGGCCTAAATAAAAAATGCAAACAAACATTAAATAGTAATGAATGTTGTTGTCTGTCATCTAAAACGCATCATTAGTGTGATACTGAATTTCATTATCACTGTATATCACTGTAAGCAGTATGACGTGCTAAACACATTAGGTCATAGGATATTTCTGACATTTGTTTTAATTGTCTAAATTCATTAACGCACGTGTGACCTCATAACCTATTTAAATATCAGTGCCCGGCCAACCTGCTAACATGGCGAAGTAGCCTATTTGTGTGTTTATTTTGGGAACAATGTTTTGTTGTCCTGCCTTTTAAAGGTTGAAGAGTAGTCAGGGATACAAGTATCTCACTAAACGGCCCAAACTAAAGTACCCAAACCCTAAAGGTTGAAAACAATAGTATTCAGTCTGAGATTAAGTTCTCAGTCTCTTGTAGGCTAACTGACCTTGAAACCTACTCAACATGCTTGCAAACAGGCGGTATGCTAAGTCAGTGAAAGGTTAGTCTCGCATTGCCAGACCTCCACAGTGCTGCAGAGTGAAAGGTAAGCTGAGCCAGATAAGATTTCATTGTTGTTGATGACTAGCAGGATAGATGCTGACTCAGAGACGGCTGCTGCTACTGCCAAACCCAGCCCGTTAACTCCACTGCACATCTCTCATATATACTAGACCCGGGGCTGGTAGTATCTGTGTGGCATTTCTGGATCTGAACTGCTCTGAAGGAGACTGCAGGGTGAGTAGTCATAAGTAAAATGTTTTCAATTTGTGAAGTTAACATTCATGAGGTCGACTGAGTGTGTTTTTATTTTTATAGAAAGATAAGAAAAAGCTATAAAGCTTAGGAATTCACTTGCCATATGACTCCAGCTACAACGTTATTTGAAAGATATACCCAAGGTCCTGGTGAATACAGCAAGAAAGGAATTGTAATCAGGCCTGCATTGTGGCTATAATGAAAAAATTATAACTATTTGAAAAAAATTATATGTTCATTTATTTTTTTATTTAAGTTATGATAAAGACCCATTAGGCTTAGATGCGGATGGTAATAGCGCTCTATGTATTTAATTTTCAGGTCTTTGAGGCATAGTCTCCCTGAGCACCTTAAAATTCATGCAGATGATTTCCTGCCCCACTACCCAAGTGGCCATGGCTGATGAAATCTCCCCAAGGATGTCTGACAGGGAAGTTGTTGAAAAGATAAGTAATAGGAAACGCGAAGAAAGGAATTGTGTCACTCCTTCTCTCCCAGATGGACAGATCTTAATTAACGCTCACCATGTGAAAACTGACACTTCATTTGGCGGTATTTGTGGTATGAACCTATTTTCAGAGAGCAGTGACACTGCAATCCTTTATTTGAACCCCCAAACACCAAACTGGTCTCTCGTGGAGAAGTTTGCTGAGCTTTCACCGGGAGAAGGAACAGGATTTAAAGACGACAAAGACCCCAGCAGTCGAAGATTTTTACAATGCACTAAACTTATAAATAAACAAAAACACAATGAAATATATGGATCTAATGAAGTTCTCTTGGATACTGCGCAAAGGAAGGAAAGTGACTGCTCTCTATACCTCAAGAGCGATAACATACAGCAGAGGGCATCTAAGCTCAAAGCGGTAAATGTGGAAGAATATTATCCAGGTGGAGGTGGGAATAAGGCCAAAAAGAAGAATGTAAACAGTCCTGTTAAGAAATTACTTAAAACGTGTGAAGATGACAAGATCTCTCGACTTTTGGTAGCAATGAAAAAACGCAGTGGAGTTGACAAAGAGCACCGTCCCTTCAAGTGCACACACTGCAACTGGGCTTTTAAGAAGCTCTCTAACCTACAGAGTCACTTGCAAACGCACACTGGCCTCAAGCCACACGTGTGTGATATTTGTGGCAAGGCTTACTCTCATCAGGGCACATTGCAGCAGCACAAACATCTACACACAGGTGACAGACCATATCACTGCCCCTTCTGTGTCAAGACCTATATCTGGTCCTCAGATTACCGCAAGCATATCCGCACACACACTGGTGAAAAGCCTTACGTCTGTGACACTTGTGGCAAGGATTTCATTCGCTCCTCTGACTTGCGAAAGCATGAGCGGAACATGCATACCAATGACAAGCCCTTCCCATGCACGCACTGTGGGAAGACCTTCAATAAACCTCTCTCCCTGAAGCGTCATGAGCGTAAGCACTTGGGAGAAAGGCCATTCTCCTGCCCTGACTGTGGGAAAACCTTTACTCTGGCTAGCCGTATGGCAGAGCACCAGAAGATCCACGTGGGCGTGCGTCCGTACGTCTGCATGGTTTGCTCCAAGTGTTTCACGAAGTCGTCCAACTTGACCGAGCACAAGGCCATTCACACTGGAGCGCGGCCCCATAAGTGTACAGAGTGTGGCGTGGCGTTTGCCATGGCTTCTCGCCTTGTTCGTCACCAGTATGTACACAATAAAGAGAAACCCCACAACTGCACAGGCTGCAGCAAGAACTTTAGCCACCTAGACACATTGAAGCTTCACCAGGAGCAAACCTGTGCTGGGAGGATCTTTGTTTGTGTGAAGTGTGACAAATCTTTCCAGTGTTCCACAAAGCTTGCACAGCATATGCTGAACCACAGGGGCACCAATGTCTAAATCATTTTAAAGATACTGCATGCATCCATCACTTTGGAGTACTATGCACTAGGCACATCCTTTCAAAGTCATAGGGCACCAGTTATGTACAGATATGAATGGTATTGTGCCATATAAGTTTTAAAACTTGTCATTCAGTCTCACACAGCCTATTTCCCCATGGTACTTATTTTCCATTAGAATGTTTCGTGGATAAAAAATGCCACCAGATGGGGTCAGTTCTGAATGCTGCTGCACTTTTTCTCGAAACAAAAGCAGCTATCACTGCAAACGTGCTCTACCATGGCCATAAGCCAGTCGTACCTCCTGAGACACATTATTGCGACCATATTAATCAACCAGTTTAATGGTTTAGGGAAGCTAGCTAATCAGTCAGTCAGTTTTTTTATGGTGCTTTCTATTCATTATTGTGTTTGGAAGTACAGCTTTTTCCATGCAGGAGGATATCTTTAAATGTATTTATTATATTATATTTAATATATTCATAATACATATATTTAATGATTGCCAATCACAATAAACATTTATGGTTTGGAAGATGGTCTTTTAAACTCGTGGGAGTATGTAGGAGCTTATGCTCTAGTGGATAGAAGGGAAACCAAACTGTACACCTGTAGTGTTAAATTAATGTCTGAATATCAATCTCAATAACCATGTTCGGTCATTTCAAAATCAGCTCTTTTATTTTTATTTAGTTTTATAACTAATGATTTTTGTTCTCGAAGGAATCAATAAGGACTACGGCTGTACAGAAAAGTTTGATGCTTCATTCACATTGACACAAATTCTAAATCAACATTCGAATGCTGCACAGCTTTTTTTTTAACCCAGTATTTCGCACAGTTGCTGATAAAGATTAGGCTACACTCATACTATTAGTATGGTCCTATTTGTATAATTAGATTTCAGGGGTGGCTGCGTAGGATTGTGACTGACTCATGTGATCCAAAATTTTCCAAACATTTACAACTCCAGAGCGTTGTAAAGTTCAAAAAGTCAAAATGTATTATAAGAAGATGCAATAATTTCCAAAATTCACAACATGTTTTTAAAAACAACATATTCACTGCTGTCAAAAAACTTTTTGCTCTCCTGCATGCCGCACACAAAGGGAGACACACACCGTTTTTAATGGAGACATCTAGCAGCAATCTAACAGCAACATATATTATATAACCTTTTATAACCACTATAAAAGTTAAGTTTCTATAGCTGTTAAATGAACTACACGCCAACCTTGCTTGCGGGACAGAGACTTAGCAATGTGTATTCATGACACTGTCTGTACATTAAAATAGCCGTAAAGTTTTTTTGGGTGTCCGTGATTTCGTCTTAAAGTTTGACCCTCTTGTGTTTTCAATATATTAAAGTTAATTGGAACATTTTGATTGCCTAAGAATGTCTTGTTCAGCATTCTTCCAAACAAGCTAGCTAGCTACCATTAGCATTAACCGGTATTTTAAAGAATAATTACCTGCCAACATGCCGATGGCAGATTGCCAAACCCAATGCTTCAAATTGGCAGTCCACAAACCAATGTGTGACGTCCCTGCTACTATGTCCATTATTTTTTTACAATCTATGATCAGAATTTCACTTTTTGGAGAGATTGTTTTGCCAATTGAAACTGTCTTCCATAAAGCTATCCATTCTAAATATGTTTATGCTTGGACACATTATTGGCAGGTGGTACGCATCAACTCACATCCTGGCTATGTGTTTGCTGAATTCCAGGTCAGTGTGTCCCACTCACACTTGGCTACTGCAGAGTAATCATAAAAGAAGATGGCACCTGCCATGTTGTCACTTAAGTGTCTACTGGCTGGGTGTGAAGGGGGTGTAGGGCATGTTGGGTATTTCCTGGCAGAGGTCTTTCCCAGTTCCTCTCCCCCTCACCCTGTGGTATCATCCATTTTGGCAGCATGGCAACTCATTCATTTTCTTTAGGTCCTATATACAGTCCCTCCAGAAAAACGTGATTATGTGATTGCGTAATTCAATGCATAATCAGCCAAAGTCTGCATATTTATGCGGGGCCCGCATCTTTTCAAATATGCCGCACTTTTGCCACATAAATTGCAGATTTCTGCGCAAAATATGCGGGGCTTGTATGATTTTATAATCCCCGCATTTCTGTTGCAAAAAGTCACATATATCTTAGCAGAAAGTTGAAAGATGTTGCGTTTGCTTCACACAAGAGCAACCATTTTCCCCTGTTGCCATGGGAACGTTATGAAGTGACGTAATTACGCGACGTGAACATCATCGAAAAGCTGCAAACCCCACGACGAAGCCATGATGAAACCGCAGTTTTTGCAAGTTCCTGCAATTTTTGCAAGTTTCTGCATATTCCATCGCATTTTTTTAAGAAAACGTGCTGCATAATCAAGGATTTTTGCCCGCAACAATCACAAAAAAACACCGCATTTTTCTGGAAGGACTGTATATAATTCCACTTTACTGATGCTAAATATGATCAAATATGTTCATATTGTGCCATAATTTACCAGCCCTGCAAAGTCAGGCTGCAAATACTGCTTATTCAGCTTAGAAGATTAAAGTGGCTTCTGTGAGGCTAATAAATGACCACAGCATTGGATAACATTTTTATTTTTAATTAGTGGATAAGTGTGTTTAAGTGTATATTAGATCTTAAAACGATAATGGCTGGATTTATACTTCTAAATAAAATATAATACATGTAGGTAAATCTCTTGCAGCATACAGTATAACATGGATACTGAAGGAGTAGTGAGAGTCTGATGTTCTCGGTGGGCAGTTGCGTAGATCAGTGATTCCCAACCAGGGGTATTTGTACGTTGAAAGATTGTGAAGCAACTCACATAAAAAAATAGAAAGTATGACTTGATTTTAAAGTGTATATCAGTGTTACAACACCTGAACACTAGATATTGAGGTTATGTGAGAGTGCTTGAAAACTAGTTTGCAAGCGAGCACAGAAGTTCAAACAGGTAGCCAAAAGTAATATATGAATGGTAGAAATAAATAGGTAAAGAAACTGGCTAAATGGCTGAAATTGCATAAGTGATGGAAATTGTTAGCTAAAGGTTATGGATAAACAATTAAAAAAATGCATCTAAATATTGACAGTCTAACATGTATGAAAAAAATAACATTAGCCACTATTATATAATGAACAGTGTTATACATTTGAAACAAACATTGGGAAATGATGAAGAGATGCGTAAGTTCCTCTAAGGTTGGGAACCACTGGCGTAGATGGACAGTCACTCCGTGTTGCTGGCATCAGTGGTCAAATGCCTCATACATAAATGGTTATTGGGGTCAATTAAGATATCCCTTCCCCCAAATACGGTATGTCCTGCATCCACTGGTCATTTCCCTGCTGTCAGCTTTTACAAAGCACATCTCAGCGGTCACTTGCTGCAATTTGAGTTACTATGCCAGTCAATCCAGAGTATTTCTGTTTCTAATATGGAACATGATGGCTGTGGGGGTTTGAAAGGTCATCCTTTAAAAATAAATGTTGGCAGAGGGGGTTTCATGTGACGCTCTCATTTGACATAAAGACACTGTTAATAGTAGGTGGTGTGATATCCCCACTTTGGTTCTAGTGAAGTCAGTGGTCCTACAAACACAAACAATTTAAATGTTTTTTAATGTGAATCCTTTAAAGAACTTTTATATATATTATTTTTAGGTGAGTTATTTACCTGTGGCAGAGGCTAGTGGTCTTCACAGGGCTTCTACCCCAGCTGCTGGCCTATGAAGAAGATATGGATATTTAAAGAAAAGTATCACATTTGCATAGCTTATTGAAGGTTAAATGTCATTAGAGGCAGCCAAGTCACTGCAATTTTCAACTGCATATCATGAGATGACATCAGCGACACAGAAGGAACAGAGCTCCTCTTTAAGGGTCAGTGACCTGATCATATCATATCCCATTTGCATGGTCTAATGTAGGTAAAACATCATCAGTGGCAGCCAAACCACTGCAATGTTTTAAATTACAAGCAGCTATACTGCAAACGTGCTCTACCATGGCCATAAGCCAGTCGTACCTCCTGAGACACATAATTCTGACCACATTAATAGACCAGTTTAATGGTTTAGGGAAGCTAGCTAATCAGTCAGTCAGTTTATTTTATGGTGCTTTCTATTCATTATTGTGTTTGGAAGTACAGCTTTTTCCATGCAGGAGGATATCTTTAAATGTGTTTATTATATATTATATTTAATATATTTATAATACATATATTTAATAATTGCCAAGCACAATAAACATTTATGATTTGGTAGATGGTCTTTTAGACTTGTGGGAGTATGTAGGAGCTTATGCTCTAGTGGATAGAAGGGAAACCAAACTGTACACCTGTAGTGTTAAATTAATGTCTGAATATCAATCTCAATAACCATGTTTGGTCATTTCAAAATCAGCTCTTTTATTTTTATTTATTTTCATGACTAATAATGTTTGCTCTCGAAGGAATCAATAAGGCTGTACTTACAAGTTTGATGCTTTATTCACATTGACACAAATTCTAAATCAACATTCGAATGCTGCACAGCTTCTTTTTTTTAACCCAGTATTTCGCACAGTTGCTGATAAAGATTAGGCTACACTCATACTATTAGTATGGTCCTATTTGTATAATTAGATTTCAGGGGTACCTGCGTAGGATTGTGACTGACTCATGTGATCCAAACATTTTCCAAACATTTACAACTCCAGAGCGTTGTAAAGTTCAAAAAGTCAAAATGTATTAAAAGAAGATGCAATAATTTCCAAAATTCACAACGTGTTTTATATAACAAAATATTCTGCTTAATCATGTTTGTTGGTATTTTTAAAAACAACATATTCACTGCTGTCAAAAAACTGTTTGCTCTCCTGCATGCCGCACACAAAGGGAGACACACACCGTTTTTAATGGAGACATCTAGCAGCAATCTAACAGTAACATATATTACATTTATATAACCGCTATAAAAGTTAAGTTTCTACATGTAACTTAAAGGAAAGCATTGATATTAATGACACCAGTGGCTGTTAAATGAACTACACGCCAACCTTGCTTGAGGGACAGAGACTTAGCATCATGACACTGTCTGTACATTAAAATAGCCGTGAAGTTTTTTTGGGTGTCCGTGATTTTGTCTTAAAGTTTGACCCTCTTGTGTTTTCAATATATTAAAGTTAATTGGAACATTTTGATTGCCTAAGAATGTCTTGTTCAGCGTTCTGCCAACCAAGCTAGCTAGCTACCATTAGCGTTAACTGGAATTTTAAAGAAAAAGTTACCTGCCAAACCCAATGCTTCAAATTGGTAGTCCACAAACCAATGTGTGACGTCCCTGCTACTATGTCCTTTATTTTTTTTACAATCTATGATCTCTAGTCACTATTTCACTTTTTGGAGAGATTGTTTTGCCAATTGAAACTGTCTTCCATAAAGCTATCCATTCTAAATATGTTTATGCTTGGACACATTATTGGCAGGTGGTACGCATCAACTCACATCCTGGCTATGTGTTTGCTGAATTCCAGGTCAGTGTGTCCCACTCACACTTGGCTACTGCAGAGTAATCATAAAAGAAGATGGCACCTGCCATGTTGTCACTTAAGTGTCTACTGGCTGGGTGTGAAGGGGGTGTAGGGCATGTTGGGTATTTCCTGGCAGAGGTCTTTCCCAGTTCCTCTCCCCCTCACCCTGTGGTATCATCCATTTTGGCAGCATGGCAACTCATTCATTTTCTTTAGGTCCTATATAATTCCACTTTACTGATGCTAAACCTAATCAAATATGTTCATATTGTGCCATAATTTACCAGCTCTGCAAAGTCAGGCTGCAAATACTGCTTATTCAGCTTAGAAGATTAAAGTGGCTTCTGTGAGGCTAATAAATGACCACAGCATTGGATTACATTTATATTTTTAATTATTGGATAAATGTGTTTAAGTGTACAATAGATCTTAAAAAGATAATGGTTGGATTTATACTTCTAAATAAAATATAATACATGTAGCTAATTCTCTTGCAGCATACAGTATAACATGGATACTGAAGGAGTAGTGAGAGTCTGATGTACTCGGTGGGCAGTTGCATAGATCAGTGATTTCCAACCAGGGGTATTTGTGCGTTGAAAGATTGTGAAGCAACTCACATTAAAAAAAATATATAAATTATGACTTCATTTTAAAGTGTATATCAGTTGTAACACCTGAACACTAGATATTGCAGTTATGTGAGAGTGCTTGAAAACTAGTTTGCAAGTGAGCACCGAAGTTCAAACAGGTAGCTTAAAGTAATAAATAAATGGTAGAAATAAATAGGTAAAGAAATTGGCTAAATGGCTGAAATTGCATAAGTGATGGGAATGGTTAGCTAAAGGTTATGGACGTTAAAAAAAATTGCAACTAAATATTGACAATCTAACAGGTATGAAGAAATTAACATTATCCACTATTATATAATGAACAGTGTTATACATTTGAAACAAACATTGGGAAATGATGAAGAGATGCGTAAGTTCCTATAAGGTTGGGAACCACTGGCGTAGATGGACAGTCACTCCGTGTTGCTGGCATCAGTGGTCAAATGCCTCATACATAAATGGTTATTGGGGTCAATTAAGATATCCCTTCCCCCAAATACGGTATGTCCTGCATCCACTGGTCATTTCCCTGCTGTCAGCTTTTACAAAGCACATCTCAGCGGTCACTCGCTGCAATTTGAGTCGATCCAGAGTATTTCTGTTTCTAATATGGAACATGATGGTGAGCAGGCTGTGGGGGTTTGAAAGGTCATCCTTTAAAAATAAATGTTGGCAGAGGGGGGTCTCATGTGACGCTCTCATTTGACATAAAGACACTGTTAATAGTAGGTGGTGTGATATCCCCACTTTGGTTCTAGTGAAGTCAGTGGTCCTACAAACACAAACAATTTAAATGTTTTTTAATGTGAATCCTTTAAATAACTTTAATATATATTTATTTTTAGGTGAGTTATTTAACTGTGGCACAGGCTAGTGGTCTTGACAGGGCTTCTACCCCAGCTGCTGGCCTATGAAGAAGATATGGATATTTAAAGAAAACTATCACATTTGCATAGCTTAATGTAGATTAAATGTCATTAGTGGTAGCCAAGTCACTGCAATTTTCAACTGCATATCATGACTGTAGCCCAATTGCACATGCTTGTCAGCGACACAGAAGGAACCCAGCTCCTCTTTAAGGGTCAGTGACCTGATCATATCATATCCCATTTGCATGGTCTAATGTAGGTAAAACGTCATCAGTGGCAGCCAAGCCACTGCAATGTTTTAAATTACAAGCTGCATATCATGACTGTATTTTATCCCAAATGTAAAATTGGACACACTTGTTAGCGACAAAGAAGGAACACAGCTCCTCTAAAAGGGCCAGTGACCTCAAAAATCCCACATAAAAGGCTATATGAAGAATTTGGAACATAGCAACATATTAATGAATAGGATAGTTGAAGTTAACAAAAAAATCCACCTGCTTTCCTTGAAAAGGGGTTGATCCCAGGAGAGGAAGGCTGGGGTGGAAATATGCCAGGAGAGGAAATGGCAGGTAGGGGAGGAGGACAGAAGCTAGCAGTCGGTGGTAGCTCCTAACAAAACATAAAAATATATATAGCTTATGTCACCAAATAAAAACTGAACAGTATAATGTATATTTACTTGATCCTTACCATCTGAGCTGGGCTACTCTGCTCTGGAGTCTCCTTTTGAACATGCTGAGGTTTTGATTTGAACCAACCACTAAACCATCCTGCCTTGGTGTTCTGAATAAAACAGAAAACAAATGAGACCCATGTCAAACAAATAGCATACAGGTGTCACAATGACCCACCCACCTGTTTAGGAGGCTCGTTGGTCTGCTCAGAGGCCTCTAAAACTTGCGGGATGCTCGGCTTGCATTGCACGTGCTGATTGAAGTTGACTTCCAGCATCCGAACCCCAATCTTCAAAGGCAAATACAGACAATGACACACATCCAGGTGACTTTATTTTAAAAACATTTACCAGCTCTATACGCTTGAAAAGGATCAAGTCTTGCAAAGAACTTAATTGTAGAAATATAAATCTATAAAAGGATGACAAAAGTGACATCAAACCAGGAGGTTGCCATATTTGTGTTGTTGCTTTTGTTTTAATCAGTACAGAATATTACAAAGATTACTCACTGTGCCTGCTTCAGAGGATGACCCAGCCCCTGTAGAAGCAATGAAACCAAAATATCACACACTCATCAACTCCCCCACAGCCCATAGTAAATATCTGAATAAAAAAAGGAACGAATGCTGTCTAACATTGGATTCTCACCCTCTGCTGCTGGTGGCAGATTACTCAGAAGACAATGTGGCGTGGCAGTTCTGATTTCAGCAGTATCTACGTTACGATAACTCAAGTCTTGACTCGCAGCCACGCTGGGTGTTGGGGGAGCATAAACCATCGCTGGCATCGGGGAATTGACAGATGGCCTAGACAAGGAACAGGGAGATCACAGTGACATAAATCTATAAGGACTGGATATCACATGTGCAATAACAGGTTTCATCTATGTGGTTGACAGACATTGATAAGACATGTTGCTGCACATTTTGTACCAGTCCTGAGTTTTGCTAACATCCCAGGACAACGCGCTAATTTCCTCAGTAATTCGTTCAACTTGATGCTCAAGGTTTTCTTGATCCCCAGTGCCTCTGTAATAAAGGAGTTCAGGCTCTGGACTCTGGATGTCATGGTTTAGGTCATTGAAGTTTGAATCTGTAAAACAATAAAAAATCAACATTCAGAAGTATTCTTAGAATATTCATTAGATGTACAAGAAAGCAGTGCGAGAATACACAGTTTCTAGTGTGAAACAAGCCACACAGTGCATCATTTTAAGTAATGAAAGGATTAAATGATTAAATGACCTAAGAACACTTTGCTGTCCTCACGGGCCAAAGTACTTCCCTTTTGAGGTGGCTGGTATGTTTCAGCACAGTCGTAACTCCCTGTCTGAGTAAAAAAAGAAATGTAGACATCACTTATATAGACAAACAAGAATCTACAGTGACTCTGTGATGCTCTACTTGGGCACAACTATACTGTACTTGCAAGCATGCTAATATGCTAATGCTTACATGCTGATGTTTAGTAGGTATGTTTACCATGTTCACAATCTTATTTTAGCATGTTCTGCATGTTTCATAATGTCACATTTAGTTATTTTCCCATCTTTTTATTTTAATTTTAAATATTAAAATGAAGGGGGCGTGGCACAGATTCAGGCCGAAGCAACTAGCTAGTCAAAACTGTGATCCCTGATCCCTGATGCGGTGTTGGAGTCAGGAGTAGTGGAATTGTGACGTGAAAGGCTTCACTCAAATATATTTCATCCAAAATTTCAGGACGTCAAAGGGCTACTTTTAACTAAATCTGTCAGTGTCTCCTCACAAGACTCACGCGGCAGGACGTGAGTCAATTTAGGCGACCCATCTCCCTGAGAAAGCACATATAGTATGATTGAGAGTGAGTGAGTGAGTGAGTGAGTGAGTGATGTAAGAGGACCACATATGAAAGTGGCCCAAATCTGAATTGAAGATCAGATTCCATGGGATTTGTGCTGTTCATACTGTTATAAAAAACAGATCTGAGTCACATATGAGCAAATAAATCAGAATTGGGCTACTTTTGCCTGAACGTGAATGTAGCCTAAGTGCCAGCTACCGTGGATAAAAATAGCAGCATGTGTAGGCTGGCATAGCAGCCGGCCTACACATGCAGCATTTGGGGAGGGAATCGTGCACAATTTTTCCCACAAATGTGAGGCTACAAATGACGTATTCAGAATACATAATATATACTGCTCTGTACAGATCTATGGACAGAGAATTTCAGGCGCAAGCAGAAATATAAGCTCTAATCCATTCGTTACTACGTACAGTACCAGACAATATTGGCCCAATTCAAGCCATTAAAGTAGCTTTGGTTTATCCAACCACTTAAGATTCCTGTTAATCCTGCATTTCTGTTTAGCTAAAAAGAATTTCAATTTTTCCTTAAGATTTTTCTGAAATAAAAGCCATGGGGAAGCTAACCTGTAAACTGTGGTGCCTAGCACGAAGCTGTTCCAGCCAGTCAGGTTCCTGCCCGGCTCCGCTAACACCTGCTTCACTGAACTGACCCTCAGAGTGTCTCAGCCTGTCTGACAGCTGCAGGAAAAAGGATACACAGTATTTATGTGCAATTTAATTGACACTGAGTACCTTTGATTACAGTACTCAAATGTATAAGACACCATAGGTATGTGTGTATAGGAGGATGTGGGAATACCTTAATAACCTCTGCAGTCAGCACAAAGAAAGGCTCCCTCTGTCTGAGGATCGCTTGTCCTACCACCTCACAGTAGTGAAAGGCCTGAGATGCAAGCCCACAGTCTAGCAGTCGACAGGCATACAGAAACTTATACACCTGAACACAACGCAGCAATATTCAGCATCACATGGCTCTTTATCAGATTTATTTAAATAGGACTGCTAATGAGAATAATACAACAAAAAATAAAAAAAAGCTACCTGAAAGGATGGTATTGAAAGGCATTTGCCCCCAAGTGTCTGGCAGTACTCATACAATTCAGTGCACTGGATGGCAAGGTTTGTGGCAAAGTATTCAAATGATTGCCTGAAGGAGAGGAGAGAATACAGCAAACCAAACATAAGAAAGATCACCTCAGCAAACACAGTAGCTAAAACAAACATAAGATTTAAAGACATTTACCTCCCTTGCCTAGAGGTCATTTCATATACTTATATTTCTTTTATGGAAATGGTAGAAAATGATGTTGCTGTTTTAAATTCTTCATCTCAAAATTATGACTACATTATCGGCAATTGAACTGATGAATGGCATCAAGGAGCAAGCACAGCTCACCTGTGGCTGCTGCCTAGAAGCACAAGTCTTTCTGCCTTCTGTGTGTATACCCCAAAGGGAAAACTGGCTGTCAGGTAGCACACATGGGCGGCATGTATAAGGCCTTTGGAGGCTGCACAAGTAAGAACACAAAATACCCAGCTCATATATCTGTGCAGAAACAACATTACAACCTCAACCTGTCAGTGCGTCCATACCGAGTGTGTCTCCCATAGTGACGATGGCTTTCTGTTGGACGGCAGGATCTCCTGTCTCATTGGAGAGCATAACTGCTAGATGGGGCCTCCAGTCTCCCCATTTTTCATTTCCACAGCACTGGGCACAGAGTATCACTATCAAGACACTTATTGGCTAATAATATACAGACTGACGTTTTTACAATACAATAATTGCAATTGTGTTGATTGAGATGTGTGAAGATTTTATGTTCTGGATGTTTTACCATGGCTACAGCAGGGATTCTCCCGGACAGCAGGTGGAAGAGAGTCTGGAGGGGATCACTGGGTGTTAACTGGCCTGTAAACCTGCCAAAGAGCTGCTTGTCTCATTGCACATCTTAACCAAAGCTTTATTACGTGCTAGAAGAAGAGCTACTGTACTAAAAGCCATCACAGTTTAAGAGAATCCATGTTGCTACTCTGTACAGAGGTGCTACGGCATGCTGATGTCAATCACAAATGAAAAGAAAGCCTGAGTATCTACCCTCCGTCCCATACATTCCTCTAGTAACGTGCTGCTGTGGGACATACTGCTGATGCCAAAATAGTTTGTAAAAAATGGATTGGGTTACATAAACTGTAGTTTTGTGACATAGTGCAAACCTTTTTCACTCCTCTGTGACTTGTGCAGTGATTACAAATCTTAAAAAATCTTATTATATGTCAAGCAAGATGATGTACACTATCTGGCAAAGTGTTAATTATCTGGTATGTACTCCACTACCCTCTGCAAGTTATAAATAACTCAGAAGCTGTGATTTTATTTACTTTATTTTAAATGTTCACAAACAGGAAGTGTTCCAGAGGTCTGATCTCCTCTTGTTTTCACACCTGTAATTACCTTCCACAAATTCTAAATAAAGGGAATTATTTTTGGACACAGAGGTATGGAAAGACCTCTGTGTTTGTAATCTGTGAGTCTTCCTCCCTTAATTCTGACTGCAGGCAAATGCACTCTGTTGATTTTTCTTCAATTGGAGGTGCAATTACTCCTATTAAAATGTCAAAAGCATGATCATTTTAAATTCCACAAATTGTTTAAGGCCACGCTAGCAGCTCTGCGAGGCCCCACCATGCCAAAATGCTTCATGGACTTGCTGCATTCCTGGAGGCTTAGCTAAAACATACACAGAAAAATGATGATATACTCCTAATACAATTGACAGAAATAGTGTCCATTTTATTGTAGCTGTAAAACAAGTTTAAAGCATATCATAAGCATCTGTTCAGCACAGTGGTGTAGGATATGTTGTCCATTAAAGCATATCATTAGAGCATATCATGAGAGCTCCCTCTGACTGCTCATAATCATCTCTCAATTACTGCTCGTGTGTAGAGTTGTATACAGATTTCTTGCAGCTGTCATGTCTTAGATGACTTTGCTTCTCTTACCTGTTCAGCACAGTGGTGTAGGATCTGTTGTCCATTTTGCTGGCAAGAAAAAGTGCATGTCCCCACAGGCCGCTGCTCATAGCTGACTCCAAGGCCTCCTGGAAACCCCATGGGACAAACACTCAGATCCCAACACAGTATTCATCCATGGTAACTGGGATGAAGATGTAACACAACGCTTTGGAGCACTCCGTTAAAGGGTGCATCCTAACAGATGCGTGATAAACTATTTAATGATATGCGGATTACTATTTGACCGATTCACCGTGACTAACACAAAAATCACATTTCCGGGTAGACAAATGGGCGTTGATATTAGTGTTGACGAACTGACTGAAGAGCCGGTTAATTAACCCGACTCGTGGCACTGAACCAGGCGAATCGAGTGCCATACGTCAATGAACCGACTCACTCCTGTTTTTTTCTTTTACCTCATTCGTCCCGTTGTGTGTAGCTGGTATTCCTCTGCTACTGTGTGTGTAGTAATCTAGCTCATTAGCGCCTCTACTGGAGTGGTGGTGGTAGAATCAATCAGGAAATGAGCTGCCTAGACCCATTGCCTAGTCCGCGCACAAGGCTACTGAACGAGACCGAATGTAACCGTGCAACCGGCCAGCCCGCTCGAGTCATGTAGCTAATCAAGCGGTGTCTTGGTTCTCGGCAAGTTTGGGTTATCAATCGATCCCAGAAGCCTTTATTTCTTGTGCATCTTAGATGATTGTGTACATACAAATTCATAGGCTACATTATCGATGGATACCACATACAAATACACGTCATGTTATCTTATGTTAAGTTAAATGTTTGTTACATGGTAGGTAGGCTGTCACCAGGAGACCGCACACCAGGCTACCGTAAGGACCGTAAGGACCGTAACCGTGCCTAGTGCATGAGTCTGTGTAATCAAACGGGTGTCTAGGTTTTCGGCAGGTTTGAGTTATCAACTGATAGCAGAAGCCTTTATGTCTCGTGCATTTTAGAATTGTGTTCATGGAAATTCATAGGCTACATTACCAAGGGGAAAGTATTATATCACATACAAATACACGTAAAGTTATCTTGGTAGTTATGTTAAGTTAAATGTTAGAAGTGAATGTTGCTACATGGTAGTTAGACTGTCACGAGAAGACCATGCACCAGGCTACTGAATGTAACCGTGGCCAGTGTGTGAGTCTAGTGTCGGTCAGTATGAGTGTGTAAATAGTATGTCGAGACCGAATGTAACCGCAACCGCTCGAGTCTTCCACGGTGTCTTGGTTCCTGGCCGGGGAAGTAAACGCACAAACCAACCCCCCACCCGCCGTCGAGAGCACGCGAACCGGTGACCGAATCTATTAACTCGGTAGGCCAACCAACGACTGTCCGGTTGAACCAATTCGCGTAAAAGAGTCGGTTGTCCCATCACTATGAATTGTTGAGATGTGAAATGGGCAAACTTGTTTATTAATGTTGTAATTTTCAGCCTTAACTGTAATGTTCAAAGATAAAAAGTTAAACACTGTGGTCCGACTTATCTGAAGTTCCTGCTGTGCTAATTTTCTGTACCATTTTGCTTTGCTAGTGTCTTCGATAAACCAAATCTAGTGTTACAAACAGCAACATCTCACCGCCGGTCAGACTGACTGCTAGTTTGGGTTGTGTCATTTTCTGTGGCCCAACAGATAAATTAGGTCTAGGCCCAATGTTAATAAAGGTTTTGAAATATGAAAGCATCAAACATGCATTTTAGATGAATGAGATGAGAGTATGAATCACATTGTCCCCTGTTTGCTCAGTACTGTTAATTGTATGTACGAGACGCAGGTGTTTTCTACTCGGAAGTTATTGTAAACATTGTGATCGGGTCTGTACTGTATAATTTATATCCTGCCCTGGAGAATAGAATTACTAGTGGTGAAAAGTAAGTAAGCACACTTAGATAAGTACTGGGGCACGTTCGATCCCGGTTTCTGGGTTGAATAACATGTTTCATCGGAACCAGGGACGTCAATAGGATTAAAAGACAGGGGGGGCTTAGCCCCGAGGCTATGCAAAACTTTCCCTTGCAAAATCTTACTTACAAACTCTAAAGTTAACTTTTAGATACATCAAAGCTGCATGGGGTGGATTTACTTAGGCCAGACTGTGCTCCTGCTGAGGTCTTCTTTAGGCTAAGACTTAACCGCTATTTATCCGCCCGTGTAAATGTGTGGTAGAGTAATACCATACCTAATCCCTCTCTCTATTAGATAAGTTGCAGGTCAAAATAAGACTATTTAATTACTAGGGGTGTAACGATACACATATTCGTATTGAACCGTTCGGTACGAGGCTTTCGGTTAGGTGTGCATTACAAACCGAACAATTCGTTGGACTAATCCTATTTCATTTTTTTTAAAAAGAGCTTAAATTGTGTGAAATATAATGTTCTCAGTGCTGCTGCATTCAACAAGGCAGCTCAAATGACGAAACAGGCAACATGCCCTTCCCACTCCTAAAGAAAAACACACTACTCCAGTCAGGAATGATACGCTGAACTAGCTCGTTGCAATATGGTTGACAAGGATTTAAAGTATGTCTGAATTTAATAACCTGATGGCCAGATGAATCAAAGTTTTAGTATGTATGTATGTATGTATGTATGTATGTATCTATGTATGCTCATATATAGCCTAGTCTACATTAAGGAAACATCTACATACTTATTTAATTTATTATAGCAAAGAAATGCAGAGAGTTAAGTTGGTCAGAATCAAGCATATATAATAAATATCATGAAATAATTTATTTTAGGCTATGCCTTGGTGCCTCTCTCTCTCTCTCTCTCCTAAAATATCTTCCCGTATCCGTTTCTTCAATGAATTGAAGGATATACTGGTACAATAGCATTAACAGTGACACTAAGATATTTAGGGAGTGATATTGTGTTTAATCATATAGAGAAAGCAGGATATGTTAATGGTAAAGAATAGAGAGTTTCGGATACCTTACTAGGCGAGCTATTTCTTGTATTTCACTCGTTTACACTAGCTAGACTATTGTTTTCTATAGCCAACTAAAATATTCCTTTATCTTTACTTCAAGTAAATGTAGCTGAAGTGAAGAAAGTAAAAGTCATTAACAACAACTTACAATTTCACTCTGTATCACTCACTGGGTGTGCGGTAGCAAGTCCAGACCAAAGATTAACGACGAGATAAGATAACTCCTGCAGCTACTTGCAACACAGCGGTCTGCAGCATACTGAAAGCTTCCAGTTTAAACCAATGAGAAGAGACAAGACGGTGTATCATCTTCATAGCCATTGACTCTTTGTACTTCTGTCTAACTTTCAGCTTTCCGGCTTTTTTGTAGCTGGATATATTATTTGTTGTTTCTAACTATGAATTTGGATAACGTTAATGATAGTGAGATACTTGCTACAGTTGCATTTCGAGTCATAAATCGGTAAAAACAACATTTTATTTCTCTGATTTACTGCTTTGTTTTAATGCTGCCTGGCGCTCTCTCTCTTCAGTAACTCTCTACCTCGCTCATCATACCGTTACCGTGCAAGCTGCCGCTCGTAAGCCTCTCTAAAACACTGCCATTTCAACCAGTTGACAGTTCATGAAATAAAAATAAAACAGACTGCAGTGCACGACGACACCAACAGATGAATGGTGAAGGAAGATTGATTCCACGTAGTGAGTGATACAGAGTGCACTGTAAAAAATAAATCAAAATGTAATTATTATTTTTCTTATTATTATTTGGGGGGGCTTAGGAACATTTTGGGGTAGCTTCAGCCCCCCTAAAATAGGCCTAACGACGTCCCTGATTGGAACGGTTTGAAACAATGTGCAATGGGCTTTGAGGTATGTTTTCTCTCGTTTAGTAGGTGTGTCAAAGATGTTATCCAATCAGCAGCGATGTGAATGTAAACTCGTGGTAATAAAAGGTGCACACAGCAGAGGTTTCAACACACCACCGTTTCAGTTTAAATAAACGGTTTTGTCGGGGCTGAACGTGTCCCTGAACTGTAAGTACAATTTTGCACTACCTGTATTTAACTTGAATTTTCCTTATACTTCTACTTGTATGTTTTACCCTACTACATTTATTTGACAGTTGTAGTTACTTTTGATACTTAAAGTACATTTAGCAATACTTCTGTACTTTTACTTAAAGCTATAGTGCATAGTTTCTGCCGGGGTGGCAGCGAACTTGTCTAAGTAATGACAACAAAACTCGGCGCGTCCACATGATACAATCCTTCCGTGACTGTGCACCAGCCCCCCCTCCTCCTCCACGCAGTTGCCAGTAGCCAAGGAGAACACATAGGATTAAAAAAACATGATAGACTCTTCCGAAGAGGTAACTGTCTTCACTCAAGTTTTTGCGTGGGAAAGTCACAGGATGGCACAAACTTCGGAACATAGCCATACTGAGAAATACAGAGAGAGTTGTGTGGAGCTGATCTTAATTAGCTTTGTAGCAACTCATTTAGCAATGGCTTGAATGTAACAGACATTCATTAATTTCAAAAAGTTACGCACTAAAGCTTTAAGTACGAAGTTAAGGACATTTGGAATTGAATAGTTTTACATTGTGGTTTTGGCGCTTTTACTTCAGAAGGGAACTAAAAAAAAAGTAAACATCAAATGAATATAGAGTTAAAAAGGTACAAACCTTCTTTCTTCCAGCCAGCAGCAGTTGAGTGTAGCGTTGCAGGGTGGTCTCAGAGGTCTCAGAGCTCAAGCTGCTCCAGTTTCCTGTGAGCAGGTCATCTCCTGTGTGAGGTGGTGCTTCAGCAGTTGTGCCCTCACTGAAGTCAATGAGTGTTGGAGCATCTGACTTGCAGCTTCCATCTGAATGTGAGCCCTGCATCAGCAGCTCTGCAATATCTGAGCCAACTATTTGCTGAAACAATGGAAATGTAGTGATAATTGTATCATAAAAACATAATAATTACTTTGATGGCTGTTTGATGCAAATGTGAACTATTTCCACATATAATACTAACAAGACATGATCCACTTACTCCATTCTGTCTGCAGAGCAGGATGAGTAAATTCCACAAGAGGGCAGCAGAACTCTTATCATGCAGCTTGTCACCACTCATGCAGGCACCTGCCCTCTGGTGGGCAAACTCTATAGCATCTACTTTGTGCAAATCTTCCCTTCAAAAACATAAAAAAAACTAATTCATACAACATTCAAACATTGAATTTTACATATAATCTTTATAATGTCTCACAAGACTAATAATACTTTTAGATTTGACATTCAGCATAATGTATTGATGGTAGGTAAATGGCATCAATCATTTTGTTTAGATCAGAGATCTTCAACAGGGGTTCCGGGACTCCTACGGGGTCCTCAGAGTCAATGCAGGGGGATTTCAAAATTATTGTTAAGTTCTTTTAAAAATTAAAAAGTCCTAAAATGAATGCAACATATTATTAGAAAATGTAAATCCCCACTGATGATAGGCTTACTGACCTATAGATAAGGTAGTCACTAAGTTCCACAGATACAGTAATCCTAAGGATTCACTGTGCATGTTTAACATTAAAACATGATTTATAAAATCATGGCAACAATTATTAGGCTATTTAATAGCTTAGTATTCTATGCAAAAAAAAAAAAGGTATGTATAAAGGCTTGAGGCCACCCTACACATTATTGTAGGTCAGTTTAATATGCAACTTCATTTTATAAAATATATGTAGTTGGGGGTTCCTGCGCTGTCTCTCTTTCAGTTAAGGGGTCCTTGGCTTAAAAAACGTTGAACACCCCTGGTTTAGATTATTATTAGCAATACCTGGTTAAGGGCCCTGGGAAGCTTCTCATCTCCTGCTGTTCCTTTGTCTCACCCAGAATTATCTGTACAGACATAAAGAAAAACAAATCTCTTTCATTCTTATTCAAGAATAAAGTACTAGTGGTTCAGAAAAAGAAAATCTTATATTATCAACACAGGCTAGTGTTGAACCTACTTCCAGACTGTGAATTTCCAGCTGGCTGACGTTCTCCTGTGTGGACAAGCGCGGAGTGACCCGTATCAGTTGGCCTGCTGGCCCAAAGCTGACAACCGCATGAGGGATTGAGTACTTCAGAGGAGCTGCCATCTGATGCTTCGGTCCATGCTCTGAGGAGATAACAAGCACAGAAGAGCATGCGTCATGATAAATACTCAGTCAAGTGGACCTGAGAGAAAACAGCTTTACCTGTATGCTCACCTGCATCAGATGTGTGAACAGTTTGTGCGACAGGCTTGCTGTGTTCAGCTCCATTGATGTACTGACTTAGTTCATAGCTGCTGGAGGATAACCCTGAGTTTTTGGAACTTTCTAATGTCCCCAGGTAATAAGAGGAAAGCTCTTCATTGTCTCTGGAGGGATTATCCTCGTAGTCATTGAGGTAATGCTGGGAGTTGTCTTTGCCTTGGTCATACCTGAAAGAAACAGTATATTGCATTTCCATAGAAATACATATTCAGTTTGATACTTTGTATTGCTGCTACAAAACATAAAGAATCAGCCGCAAGTCATGAAACATTGTGCTTGCTACACTTGGAGTAATGTAACACAGTAGCAGCACACAGATACATTTTACAGAGTAGGAAGCAGCAACAAGCAGTATCGGTATGTTAATGTCATGTTTTATCCCTGTGTCAAGTTATGGTTTTTAGTTTGTATTACATTTTCTGTTTTGTCTTCAACTTCCTGTTTTATTTTGAAGGTTGTCTGTTTTATTTCCTGTTAGTTTCTTTCCAGCTTGTGTGATTACCTGTCCCGCCCTAATGTGTTGCATCTGTGTCTAATTTAGTTGTGTATTTAAGTTCTGTCTCCCCCCTCTCTCCAGTGCAAGATTGTCTGTTGCCATGTGTCCAGCTTTTCAGCGGTTTCCCCGTGTTCCTGTTACCTGTTGTTTTTGGATTTCCCGGATTTTTGGACTTTGCCTGTCTCCTGGATTTTTCCCTATTGCCTGTCGTTTATTGGACACTGTTGCTGAGTTTATTTGTTGATAAATAAACTATTGTATTTTACATTCTGAGTCGTGCCTCGTGGGTCCATTATCTGTGTGCCTGATAGAACAATCTCGCCACAATTATGGACTCCGCAGAATCAAGTAAAATACAGAACGCTATCCGATCTCAAGGACTGAGACTTCATCAGTTAGATGAGGTGCTTTCCACTCTTCAAACGGAGATGAGGAGTATCTCACAGTGTCAGCTGGAGCTGCAGAGAAGCGTCTGTGAGCAAGTCTCCTTCATGACTACAAAGTTTCAAACCACTCAAGCTGCTGTAACGTCGTCTGCCAATTCCTTAGCTCTGCCTCATCTGTCCCGGCCTGAACGCTTCTCCGGTGAGTCTGGTGACTGTAGAGCCTTCTTGACTCAGTGTGGACTGCATTTTGAGCTTCAGTTTGTTCACTATCCTACGGACAGAGCTAAGATTGCTTACCTGATTTCTCATCTGACCGGACGAGCAGAGGCGTGGGCCACAGCGGAGTGGGGAAGGAATTCACCTCTGTGTGATTCATTTACTCTCTTCACTCAGACATTTGTTCAGATTTTTCAACACGTCACTCCGGGCAGAGAAGCAGCTCGGGCTCTGGTGAGCCTTCGTCAGGGCAGACGGAGGGTTTCAGATTACGCCATTGATTTCCGCACGGTGGCAGCAGAGAGTGGGTGGAACCAGACAGCTCTAGTGGATGCCTTTTTCTGTGGGTTGTCTAGTGCGCTGAAGGATCGGCTGGCAGCACTGGATCTTCCAGAGGACCTCGACGCTCTCATCGCCCTGGTCATCAAAATCGACAAACGGCTCTTCGATCAAGAGAGAGAGTGGTGTGGTGCCGAGGATTCTCCGCGGGATCTTCCGAGCAGGGGTTTCTCGGGCATCAGAAGTTCCTCATCTCTACGTCGGCCGGCTGTTACGTCACCGCAGGCTGACTCCGGGGAGGAGCCCATGCAACTGGGGAGGGCCCGACTGTCCACAGAAGAGAGACAGAGGAGATTCCGGGAGAGAGCTTGCTTCTATTGTGGGCAGCTTGGACATTTCATTGATCGTTGTCCGGTAAAAGGGCAGGCTCGCCAGTAAAGAAGAGGGTACTGGTAAGCCGTGCTTTTATGTCTAACACTCCCTCTCGACCCATGTTTCCAGTGACCGTATCCTCAGCTGAGTTTTCCAGATCCCTTGAGGCGATGATTGATTCGGGGGCTGATGCTAGCCTCATGGACAGTTCCCTGGCTAAAGAGTTGGGTCTGGGTTCTGTTCTCCTGTCTGCCCCTTTAAGAGCTACAGCGCTGGACGGTCGGCTGCTTTGGCAGATAACCCACCAAACCATTCCTGTCACTCTGACTTTTCCTGACCAACATTCTGAGACTATTGTTTTTCTGCTGGTAAATTCATCCTTCCACCCGGTAATTCTTGGGTTTCCCTGGCTCCACAAACATAACCCACACATTGACTGGTCATCAGGGGATGTTACGGAGTGGGGCGAGGCTTGTGCCAGTATGTGTTTTCAGTCCTGCCCTAGGAAGTTTTCTGACAATGTTTCGCCTGTTTCTACACTGGCGAGGGTGGCGGTGGCTCCTGTTTCCTCCCAGGTCGAACCTGGGAATGCTGAGGAGGGGATTGCTGATCCTTCCTCTGTGGACCCGGAGACTACGATGAAGGGAGATTTTCCTGATCTGTCTTCAGTTCCCTCCTGCTATGCAGACCTGAAGGAGGTTTTCAACAAGGCTAGGGCTACCGCTCTACCTCCACACAGACAGTATGATTGTTCCATTGAATTATTGCCAGGAACTTCTCCTCCTAAGGGGAGGTTATACTCCCTCTCCACTCCTGAGACTCGTTCCATGAGAGACTACATTGATTCTGCTTTGGAAGCTGGGATCATACGACCCTCTTCCTCGCCGGCCGGTGCAGGATTCTTCTTTGTGGGGAAGAAGGATGGGTCTTTGCGGCCATGCATTGATTATCGTGGACTTAATGACATTACTGTAAAGAACAGGTACCCTCTCCCATTGATTTCTTCTGCCTTTGAACTGTTACAAGGTGCTACTATTTTTACTAAGTTGGACTTAAGAAATGCCTATCATCTGGTGAGGATAAGGGAGGGGGATGAATGGAAGACTGCTTTCAACACACCTAGTGGACACTATGTATTTGGTCATGCCGTTTGGTTTAACTAATGCCCCAGCTGTGTTCCAAGCATTTGTTAATGATGTTCTCAGAGATATGTTGAATATTTTTGTGTTTGTGTACCTGGATGACATTTTGATTTTCTCCCGCAATCTGACTGAGCACATTCAACATGTCCGTGCTGTTCTTCTGAGACTACTTAACCATGAACTATTTGTCAAAGCTGAGAAATGTGAGTTCCATGTTCCCAAGGTGTCCTTTCTGAGATATGTGGTGGCGGAGGGAGAGATGAGCATGGATCCTGAGAAAGTCAAGGCAGTCGTGGATTGGCCGGTCCCCACCAATCGCAAGGAGGTGCAACGTTTTTTGGGGTTTGCCAATTTCTATCGTAGATTTGTCAGAAATTTCAGTTCTGTTGCTGCTCCTCTGCATGTCCTTACCTCTGCCAAGACTAGGTTCGAGTGGACTCATCAAGCAGACTCGGCTTTTCAATCTCTCAAGGGACGCTTCGTGACTCCAATTCTAACCATGCCGGACCCCAACCGACAGTTTGTGGTGGAGGTGGACGCCTCCAATGTTGGCTTGGGTGCTGTCCTCTCTCAACGCCTGCCCACCGATGGTAAGCTTCATCCATGTGCCTTTCTCTCTCGTAAACTGTCCCCTGCAGAGAGGAACTATGATGTTGGGAACCGAGAATTATTGGCAGTCAAGGTGGCGTTGGAAGAGTGGAGACACTGGTTGGAGGGGGCGGAGCATCCGTTCTTGGTTTGGACTGACCACAAGAACTTGGAGTACCTTCGGTCAGCTAAGCGACTGAATTCTCGGCAAGCCAGGTGGGCGTTGTTTTTTAACAGATTCAATTTCTCACTGTCATTTCGTCCGGGCTCCAAGAATGTGAAACCAGATGCACTATCTAGACTGTTTGACTCTGGTTCCCCCCCTAAGTCTGAAGAGACCATTCTACCCGCTTCCTGTGTGGTCGGAGCTGTGGTTTGGGAGGTGGAGGAGAGGGTCAGACAAGCTACTGGAGACCTACCTGTCCCGGTCAGTTGTCCACCTAATCGACTGTTTGTTCCGGTGGAGCTTAGATCTCAGGTCATTCATTGGGCCCACTCCAGTGTTCTGTCGTGTCACCCCGGGGTTAAAAGGACAACGTTCGTGGTACAACAACGGTTCTGGTGGCCCGGCATGGGAGATTCTGTGAAGGAGTATGTGGCAGCCTGCCCGGTGTGTGCGCAGAATAAATCTTCTCACCAACCTCCAGCCGGATTGGTGCATCCCCTTCCTGTGCCCTCTCGTCCCTGGTCGGACATTTCTCTAGACTTTGTCACAGGTTTGCCTTCTTCGGAAGGGAACACAACTATCCTTACCATAGTTGATAGATTTTCTAAAATGGTTCATTTTGTTCCCCTGCCTAAGTTACCTTCCGCCAAGGAGCTGGCGGAGGTTATGCTCTCCAATGTGTTCAGGTTACACGGACTTCCCAGGGATGTGGTTTCGGACCGGGGACCCCAGTTCATCTCTCGATTCTGGAAGGCGTTCTGCAATCTGCTCGGCGCCACTGTGAGCTTATCTTCAGGGTATCATCCACAATCCAATGGGCAGACCGAACGTTTGAACCAGGAGTTGGAAGTAGGTCTCCGTTGTCTATCATCCAGGAATCCTGCTGGTTGGAGTAAACGGCTCATCTGGGTAGAATACGCCCACAATACTCTGCCATGCTCTTCCACCGGCCTCACTCCATTCCAGTGTGTGTATGGATACCAACCACCACTGTTTTCGGCTCTGGAACAAGAGGTGGGAGTACCATCCGCCCAGGCGTTAGTTCGCCGTTGTCGGCGGACGTGGACCAGGGCACGACAAGTTTTGCTCCACAATTCTTCCCAATATAAGAAGTTTGCAGATCGCCGGAGGTCCAAAGCTCCTACTTACACGGAGGGGCAGAAGGTTTGGCTGTCGACCAGGGATATTCCTCTCCGCGTCGAAAGCCGTAAGTTGGCACCCCGTTTTGTTGGCCCGTTCCCTGTCAGGAAAGTTATTAATCCTGTTGCTGTGAGTCTGAAACTTCCCAGGACCATGAGGGTACATCCGACGTTTCATATCAGTCGAGTGAAGCCAGTACGGGAGAGTCAGCTGGTGCCCGAGACTCCTGCTCCACCTCCTCCGCGCATCATCGATGGTGGTCCCGTCTATACTGTCAAGAAACTTTTGGCCGTCAGGAGACGGGGACGGGGTCATCAATATCTGGTGGACTGGGAGGGGTACGGGCCTGAGGAGAGATCTTGGGTTTCCGCCAGCAATATCCTGGATCCTGAACTCATTCAGGACTTCCACCGGTTGCATCCTGGAGATCCTGGGCCGTCTGGGGTCGGCCTTTAAGGGTGGGGTACTGTCATGTTTTATCCCTGTGTCAAGTTATGGTTTTTAGTTTGTATTACATTTTCTGTTTTGTCTTCAACTTCCTGTTTTATTTTGAAGGTTGTCTGTTTTATTTCCTGTTAGTTTCTTTCCAGCTTGTGTGATTACCTGTCCCGCCCTAATGTGTTGCATCGGTGTCTAATTTAGTTGTGTATTTAAGTTCTGTCTCCCCCTCTCTCCAGTGCGAGATTGTCTGTTGCCATAGCTTTTGAGCGTTTTCCCCGTGTTCCTGTTACCTGTTGTTTTTGGATTTCCCGGATTTTTGGACTTTGCCTGTCTCCTGGATTTTTCCCTATTGCCTGTCGTTTATTGGACACTGTTGCTGAGTTTATTTGTTGATAAATAAACTATTGTATTTTACATTCTGAGTCGTGCCTCGTGGGTCCATTATCTGTGTGCCTGATAGTTAAGAGGAAGACCTCAGTGGGGTTTATGTCTGACCAAACAAACAAAATACCATTGTTCCTTAAGTTACCTCTGGATGATTTTGTTTCCTGCAGATTTACATCAATTTGGAAGTGATTTTATCTTTTGTCTCCTCAACAACTGTGACTTACATCACTCTGGTATCTGTCAGAGCTCCCACCTGCTTCAATTGGTGCAAAACAGTGCTGTCTGAATAACTGGTACACAAAAAAACTTACATTGGCTTCCTGTTGGATTTCACATTGATTTTAAAAATTCCACCATACATTTTAAGGCATTAACCGGTACATGCATTATCATGATTTCATGCATGACTTCATTCATAAAAAAGCATGAATTCATGCATGACTTAATGCAAGAACAATACATTAATTAATGCATCAGTTAAGGTATTTGAATCATCATGATTTCTGATTTATTAATGATGTCTTGACCAGTCACAGCAGTGTACATATATTCTGAAGAATTGCAGTGTTGTAATCATGGTTAACTTAACATTACTTCTTCATTACTTCATCATGTTTGTGGCCCTTCAAATAAAGTGCTGACCTGGTCCATCTTTAACATTGATAAATAAGATATGATTAATGGTGGCATAACATTTAATGTATTAAGAATTAAAGGAGTGGTTGGCAAAATGATACTGAGGTAATTACATTGACACAAAATACAGTATACTGCAGATTGATTTTTACTTTTTACTAACTTCTAAGTGTCTGAACACCAGAAATGTCTTGGAAATTTTATTTATTTCAGGGGTCACAAAGGTGATTGTATATATGTCACCATTAATCATATCTTATTTATGAATGCTAAAGATGGACCAGGTCAGCACTTTATTGAAGGGCCACAAACATGAAGTAACTGTAGCCTGTCACTTTAACTACAGATTTACCTATGAAGAAGTAATGGACAGCATTAATAAATCAGAAATAATGATGATTGAAATACCTTAATTGATGCTTTAATTAATGTATTGTTCATGTATAAGATACTATTAATCCTTCTACATTACTGATAATTCATGAAGTACTACATGAGTGAATTCACACTTTTTCATGCATGAAGTCATGCATGAATTCATGATAATTCATGTACCATTATTATAGTGTTACCCTTGACTTCTCTTAACTCTTTAAAAAATAATACTTTTATAGAAGGTTTTGGTGACTACTTAACGTGTTTCTTCTGTTTTACCACATGCACCCCTGCAACTTTTATTTTATTTTTAAAAATATTTTTTGTCCTCCTTGTGTGTTATGATTCTATTGTTTGTTTCTCTATTTCTCCCTTGTGATTTCATTGTATGTTGTTTTGCCTGTAAAACATGTGTAACTTTGTTAAGAAGAGTATTATACAAATAAAGCTAGTTTTATACATATAACATATATAAGTTATTTAATTTTATACATAACATTATAGTAAAGGAATGTACAAATTACAGCGTATGATCTCAAAGTCTTCTTTGTGGTGCAAAAACACCATAGCAATGGCTGCACATCACATGAAAATAATAAATCTAATTTATCAGTTTTATACTGTCAGTTACTGATCAATAAAAGGGTTGCAGCTTACCTGTAGTCCTCAGTGTAGGAGCTCCCTGAATGTTCCGGCTTGTATGTATTGTCATGGTAAGGGCCCGTTCTCAAAGAGTCTTGGGGACCCCACTGGCCAGTATCTTAATGATAACAAATACCATGTTATTTGTTTTTACCAAGAAATACTGTGTAGTACACTGCTAATAAAAACTTTGCTGTCTCACAGAGTTCTTTTTTATCACTGTACCTTGTTGTCCATGATGTCCTCTATAGTAGTCATGGTCATAATAACCATAGTTGTCTCTGTAGTCCCAGTGGCTCTGGGGTGGATAGTCATACCCATGCCTGGAAATGAAAGCCTCTGGTTTCATTTTTGATTTGATTGCTTGATGTTGCACACATTCTTTTAAATACAAAACAATACACCATAAAACATAACATATGTCTTTCACATTGAAAGAGAAAGAGTGTGTGTTGGTGAGGTCAGAAACCCGGGTCACTAAAAATCAGTTTATGATAAAAAAAATAGAACACTTAATTGTGAAACTTAAAAAAATAAAAAATAATACAAAAAAATTAACAGGCTAAAATGTAATTTATCCTTGCACTGATTAATTTCCTTCCTGTGCTGAAAAAACTGATCTTCTTTCCCACCTTCTTCCTGTAACCATCCTCATGGTGAGAGGTGTCTGTATCCCAGCATGCACCTAATGTGCTACGTACTTGAACCTTTTGCACCACCACACTGTATATATACGCATACTATGAAGACTTTTGTGTTTGTCTTGTACAGCATGATTAGCCTACATACACTCAAATTATTAACATCTTGCAGTGACTTTGGCACGATACATATACTGTATTTAGGATAATCAGTGTGAAGTAACACCAAAGATCATTTATACAAAACTCTTCAATTTAAGCAATAGGTTTCAGAGCGCTGTATGCACAGTCCCATTACTGTACACACCTGGACTGGGGTCTTTGGTGTTCCGGACGGCCATAGCCATAAGGATACTGCTGAGTGTTGTGAGGATACTGCTCTGGTCTGGCAGGAGGACTGGTGAAGTGAGCCCTGTAGCGGGCATCCGCCTGAGCCCAGTGCCTGTCCCTCACTCTGGGGTTCTGTGGTAGGTAGCTCTGGTCCCTCTCCTGCTGAGAATACCTGTAGTAGTCCTCTCTGTCTTTTGTTCTGTGGGAGTGACGGCCAGAGTTGGGCAGGATGGGATCTCTGTTACCTCTCTGATCCATGATGATCCCTTCACACAAGATCAGCCCTCCCTGTTAAGGTAGGAAATTCTGTCTCCAAGAAATCCTTATTTCAAAGTAAAATCCACACAGTAACAATGTGTTTTGTTTAGGTTCTTTCAGTTCGTACATGCCAGATGCAGTCAAAGTACATCCACGGCTGCCACATCATTTCACAGGAAACACAACATCAGATAACAAGTCAGCATGATAACAAGAGGATAAAGTTCACAAAATACCGTGACCCATATAACTGTGTAGTTACTGCAAAGGAACCACTGCTAAAAAGAGTGTAAATGATCCCAATGAGAGAAAAAAAAACCTTACTAAAGGATATTTTAAATCTAAATCATACCATTCAGGGTATGAATCCTTCATCTCCATTGTATTTACATTGTGTATCCCAGCCTGAGTATTCTCAGGGAGCTGAGAGTAAACAGTGGAGCACGCCCTGAGGAGTTTGACAGCTGCAGTCCCACAAGGCTGGAAAAAAGAAAATCACGTCCATCTTCAATCTAATTCGCACAGAAAAAATACTGTCAGGACTTTTTTTGTCATTTCCACACGACTAACCGTGTCCTCGGATTGTAAAGTACATGTAAAAATATCAACTTTGAAGTGTTGAGTGTTGCCACGTTGCCGGTAGAGAAGATGCAGTGGACCGCCACACTCGGTGTTTTAGAGTTGGGGTTAAGCTGGCCTCCGGTCAGTTTTAGTAATGTTCCTGGGAACATGGGCAAAATAAAACTGATTTCTAGTCAGCGGTGACAACTTCGAAGTTGAACGTTTTTGTTACATTCCCACCAGAGGCGCTCTAACTCATAAAGTCTTATTGAGATACGCTGCCATTCAAGTCCTTTGTCAAAGGTCTGACTCTATACTTGTTCATGTCAATTTTTTTTCCCTCATTCATTTGTATCAGCCTCTGAATACATAAATACAATGTATATGACATTTCTGGCCATGGCCTGTTAGATTTACAGTACAATACTCTTAGATCTACAGGCCTACTCACAATCCTCAGAGATATCCTACTTTATATTGAACTACATTTGACACTTACCTTCAGGCCCGGATTATCCATAAGGGCACTTGGGCCAGTGCCCAGGGGCACCAACCATTCACAAGCTTTAACAATATTTTCCGTAAATGGTTATATTATTCACTTGAAATTGTTGAAAGACCATACATTACTCGTTTATGAACACTAATTTCACAATAATAATAATACATTATAAATAAATCAATATTACATGACCACTATCACTCCCCTCACCATCTGTCAGAGTTGAGTTGGTCCACAGGTACGCACAAATGTATCATTTAGGGGATGGGGGGGGGGGGGGTAACAATAATCAAAAGTGGCCAGTTTACCCCCCCCCCCCCCCCCCCCCCAAAAAAAAAAAAATTATCATAATGATGAATGTAAAATATTGACTGTTATAAAAAATGATAAGTGGTTGGCTTTCTTGATTTAATGTAATTGGCAAGCAAAGAAAAACATTTTCACACAAACCCCCCCACCTCTGGGTGAGACTTGGTTGCGCCCAGCGTTCCATAGCACGGCCAGCACGGCACTTCGTGAGTTTATTCCGTATGCAGAGAAGTAAAAGACCGGTCCAAAGTCTGCGCTTCTTTTCATAGAACTCGTATTTCTTTCAGAGGACTTTGTGCAATAAATACATATACTTAGATCTAATATTGACAGTCTTTTATCCATATCTTATTCATTTTAAGTCCTTTTATTGTCGTTAGCTGTGATGCTAAAGCAGTTTTAGCTTTCCCTTGATGCTTTTGAAAGTGTTTGACCAGAGGAGTTGCTTTCAGGGCCCGTGAAATAAAGTCGGAAAAATAATTATTTGACCTACCCACAATGCTGCAATACATAGTATTGATTTTGGCTTTTTGAATTGATAGAAATTTTGAATTGAGAAAGTTTGAATATAGTGCTCACATACCTACATGTATCATACATGTAGGTATGTGAGCACTATATTCAACTACATACATTGTATGTAGTTGGACAAGTTAGTAAATTACATTTAAGAAATCCCCTTGATTATGTTTGATATTTTTGCCAGGAGGACAGCACGGGTAGAGGGGGTGGTGGACAGGGGGGCTTTGAGGTATAGTGCCCAAGGGCACCACGTTGTCTTAATACGGGCCTGACTGCAAAAGCTTGTAGTATTGTCAAATTTTAAATTAGGCTACTTCTTATGGCTCACTGACTTCTCTTTGTGTTCCGGTGCATTGGATACGCTCTAAAACTGCTATAATTTCCTAATCAGAGCTATTATTTTGTGATTAACTGTGACACGTGTTTACTACATTTCCCAGTAGTAACTGCCCTGTCAAAGTCACAGGGTGTCGCTATATTCACAAAGATTAGATGAAATTGAAAACTGTATTTCCATGGGACCAATGGGACCGGTTTATGCAAATAAGCTGTGGGGACAGCGGGTTTTACTACTGGAAACGTCAGACTTGCCGGGCATACGGTGAGAATCTCGGAACACAGAAGCAGTCAGTTTCGCTCTGGATATTTTACAACACCAAACCGCTCGGATGTGCAATATGACTTTTGAAGAAACCAGTGGAGAGAATTCTTCAGAAAGGTTAGCTCGTGTTGTTTAACATTTTATATTTCCCTTCTTTTGCCTTTGTAGTTCAAGTTTGTTTTATATGTATACTTCACGACTAGAATCGTTTATGACCTTAACCTGAACACGTTTTATTTTACTGTGTGTTTGATAGTATGAAAGAAACCTTACTTGACATATATGTCAGGTTTCTTTCATACGTCAGCTCTGGCTGTCATTTAGCGATAGTTTGTCCATAGTCTAACGTTACTGTAACTCTTGTTAACACAAGTGCAACAATAGTCGCTCTAACGTTAGATAGGTTAACGCTAAAGCTAAAGCTTAGAGTCTAAAGCTTAGAGTCTAAAGCTTAGAGTCTAAAGCTTAGAGTCTAAAGCTTAGAGTCTAAGCTTTAGCGTTAACCTAACTAACGTCAGTTGTGCTAGTTGTTTAATTAGCTCAACGCTACGTGTTCAATATTTCGATGTCAAATCTGTACTATGATGCAGAAATGTCATATTATGTCTTAACACATTTCAGTCTGCATATTATTACTGAATCATCTGGACATATTTTCTGAAATAGCAGTTAGCTATCGCTTTGACCATGTACTTGTATGTTTTGCTGGCTGATATGTAAATACATATATCAAATGTCTATTTCCTCAGGATGGAATCGGTGCCTAAAGCATTAGAGAAGGTCCTAAGCTCTGCATTGCCTCAGGGTTGCATCACCGTTGGAGTCTATGAGGCAGCAAAGTCACTAAATGCGTAAGTTAACAATATGATAACTACTGTAGCGTTAGCTCTAAGTTAATTAATCTTCTTATGAGAAACGTGAGACATATTTCCTTTTCCTTACATCTCGTTCTTGTCTTTGCTTTTAGGGATCCAGACAATGTGGTGTTGTGTCTATTGGCCACAGACGACGAGGAGGATGTGGCTCTCCAGATTCATTTCACCTTAATCCAAGCATTCTGCTGTGAGAATGACATCAACATCCTGCGGGTGAGCAACATGAGGCGTCTGGCAGAAATACTCGGAGGAGTGAAATCCGGAGGGGAGCCCATTGACCTGCACTGTGTTTTAGTTACTGTAAGTGCCATTACTCATGTCTGCTGTTTACTTACTGCTGTATATTGCTCACTTCCCTTCAGACTGGAAAGAGAGTTGTTTTGCCTTAGTTGGTCTGCGTTTTAGTACCAAGGTCATTGTCTTTACTTGCAAGGAACGGTTGCTAACAATGGTTGTGCAGTCATAATGATTTCAGTATGTTTGCACATTTCATAAATCAGCAGATGGTAACTACTTTGTTCTTTCTTCTGCAGAATCCCCAGTCATCACTGTGGAAGGACCCAGCACTAAGCAAAGTGACCAGATTCTGCAGAGAAAGCCGTTGTTTGGATCAGTGGGTCCCTGTTATCAACCTGCCCGACCGATGAAACTGCTTGGAATATTAATGTTTTGTGTGCATTGGGGAAAAAGTAACTGCACAAGACCCGTGTTAATGTCTGTGTTGGACTCCTTCGGAAAGTGCCCCAGAGAGAGAGAGAGAGAGAGAGAGAGAGAGAGAGAGAGAGAGAGAGAGAGAGAGAGAGAGAGAGAGACACTGGAGGGGCAGAAAAAAGAACACAAGGAAGCAGCAAAATGTTCCAACAAATTTCCCAGGTCATGGTGAACTCGTGGGCCAAGGAAGAGTGACTCAGCAGTCTGTGTTCCAGGATTTCCAATGTATGGCAGCGCCTTTCTCTGCCGAGAAAGAAGCCTTTACAGGAAACTGAACCATGTGAGCAGACAAGCACAAGTGATGGTGAGCATAAGCCAGGACTGGGTCAAAGCAGACAGAGAGCCTCAGTTGACAAGACTCCAAAAACTGGACCATGCTGGAGTGGATCAGTCATAGCTCTCATCTTGAAGAATTCCTCATGAAAATTCAACCAAATCCTAGCATTTCTTCAACAGCACATGTATGTAATCGTATTTAAGACGTCATGTCACTTTGATAACTCAAAAGGGAAAGTTTTCAGTTTATTGTTATTATTTTAAGGGCAATGCAATGTTTAGACTTGTCCACTAACTATTTTGTTGATGTGTTATTAATTTAATGAATCTATTTATTGTGCATAGTTCATTGAATTCTGCCTTGTTAAGTTGAATGAAATAAACAACCAACAGTTTACAGGGTGGTTTTGCCTTGATGATTTTGCAGGTATACTACATGCTTATAGGAAGTCACACAGTGTCCTGAACAGTGCATGCCTCCTGTGCCCATAACTGGCACATATGAATGCCCCACAGGGTTTGGATTTTGTCCTGGCATGTCACTGAGCAGGTTAAAGAAGGAACATGACATTTCTAACAGTTCTGCAGCGTGCATCTCTTGGACCAAAAGCATGATAATGTTAGAATGATTACCAATTTTTACTTCAGTTTCGAATCAAAAATATGTTATTTACAACTTGACATAGAACTTTGTTCTAGGCTAAATCTGCTACAAGAGGTGGTGGAAGATATTACTTAAGTAAAAGTTGCAATGCACCACTGGAAATACTATTTACTTACAAGTAAAAGTCCTACATTTAAAAATCTACTTAAGTAGAAGTACAAAAGTATCCACATATACTTAAAGTACTGAAATGAAAAGTATACAATATGCAGAATGGCCCATATTATATTTTTGGATTATAATTTCTTATGCATTAAGTGTTGCAGCTGGCTAATTTTATCTAAACCTATAATATTACATCATATTTCATTTGTTGATAATATTTTGTATTAATCTGAATCTGCAAAGTAACTAAAGTTATCGAAAATAAATGTAGTGGAGTAAACAGTATAGTATTTGCCTCTGATATGTAGTGGAGTAAGGGTATAAAGTAGTAGAAAAATGGAAGTACTCAAAGTACAAGTATCTCAAAATTGTACTTGAGTAAAGGTACATAAATCAGCTTTTCTCCTGCATAGGAATATCAGTAAAATGTTACCTTTTGCACATATTGAGGATCTAGTTACATACAGGGAAGGAGCATTCCCATTCTAGTACGATTCTAAGTGGGATGGTGATCATTGTGACAGCTCATTATTCAAGGATTTTTGCACCTACACAATCAGAGCTGAATTTACTGCTAGGTGGATTCAAAATAGCAGAGGCAAGGAAAAAAAACATATTGAAGACCCATTTCAGACTATGCAAAAAGAGAAAACCAGAAATGATTGGTGCTTGCGCAGAGTGGGGAGGGACAAAGCCTTCTACACAGAGGGTCACAAGACAATAGATGCATGAGTCAGGGCTATTCAGGTCTCCATTGCTAGAGCTATACAGTACTTTAGCTTCATGGCAAAAATAGCCCTCTGAATGGAGGCGTTCCCCCTGACCACTGACAATAGTCACACTTTTAATTAACAGGCAGCGTGTGCAGAGAGGCTGACCTGCTGCAGAGATGTCAGTATGTAGCCGGGGATATTAAGAGGACAACAATCTCCTCCCAGTGGTCCTATCAGGTGGTGGAAAGCGGTTGGGAGGGAAAAGTGTGTCAAAATGAAGGACTTACTGGAAGAACATGCAGATATATATATATCAGCTCCACAGTCTACGGCAGAACAGTAGTTTTGTTTTTTCAATGACACTGAGGTTGTCCTGCTGTCTTTTTCAGAGTAGTTGGCAATCAGCAGAACTGAAACATTTTTAGAGCCAAGTGCACACTGGACTGGACGAGACACAAAACTTGACAAAGTAAAGCTTTCATGTCACACAGGGAGGGGCCACTAAAAGTAGGTGAGATATAAGAGATACTGGATTAATAGGTTCTGCGCTGCATTGACAGGTAATACAATCACTGCAAACGATGCTGCTACAAAGCCAGCGCTATCCATCATCTGACTTGAGTGAGGGTTACATCAATGTAGACCAACACATCTGGCCTGACCTGGATGTAACATCAAACCTGAGGAGACTGAGAAAGGAGAGAAAGGGCTGCTCAGAGCTGCATAACAGACTGGTCAGGGTTAAGGGGCACATAACTTCCACTGAGAAATTAGAGCAAACAAGAATGTTTATGTGCTTCTGACCTGATACATATAGACACTCATCTTCTTGTTTGAACACGGGGACCTGTGAATCCAAAAAAGGCATGACAATTGGTTAACAATGGGACAAAAATGGACTAATGAGTGCAAATTAGGACAGAGTAATTATTGTAGGTATCTCTCTCGCAGTTTAAGCAGGGAAGTGTTACTACCCACACAATATAGACTATATGTCATGAATACCAGCAGAAAGCATGCTATATGTAATAGGTAGATACTGAGGTTGAGTATACACTCTGTGTACTGTATGTATACACACATACATACTGCACTACAATAATATTTATGGACATATGAGATATATCTAAATGTAATTTATTATTACATTATTACATGAGTCATTTTGAAATATTTTGTCATACACACAACAGCCTATAGTATTAGACTTCACAGTATATGACAACAGCATTTATGTGATTAAAAGGTAGTTGTGAGGTTGAAGCCAGATCACTTCATTATTAAGGCCATGGCTGGTAAAATTTCAAATTAGTTGCTTATGTTTGCACACAAAGTAAATGAAGTCACAGCCACCCACTGCCAGTCATATGTTATCATAATAAAATCAGAGGAAGTTTTAGAGCAGTTGTTAACATGGAATGTTTCAAACTAACATTGTCATCTGGTGTATCCAGGTTTCAAATTGCCTGTACAGTAATAAGCCTAGGCTCTGCAGACAGAACATAGTGACATTAGGAGCAGGAGCTGTGCATCAGTGGCAATGGACCTCCACTCTTTCTGTTTGTCTCCATGTAATGGACAGCACAGTTAACCCGTCCGGCAACAGGATATTATTATCTCTGGTGCTCATTATCAGTAGCACACAACCTACAACAACTGTTTCCTGAAGCAAGCCTGATGAAAGTAAGAGGTGAAAGCTGAAAGCCTAAATCTGATTGGACAAATGTTTGAGGGGGCTTGTTTATGCGTGCTGTGATAATTAGAGAGTCAGGAACTCTCACATTGATGGCACAGCTCCTTTTAGGCCACAGCTTCAGGCAGATTATTTGCTGTAACTGCGATCTGACTGCAAAGCAGAGAGGAATACAGTCCTTAAGATAAGTTGTGAATGGTATTACTATCAGCTTTTTTTTTATTTCCACATAAATCCAAAGGAAAGCAGCAAGAGTCCAGGTGTTCCGCTACAAAAAAGTGCAAGTGCTTCTTGTCCTTGAAAGGGTTTTCTGAAGTGGGGATGCCCATGAACAGCGGGTCATACTTAGCATGTTCTCCACAGTAGTGCATCAGGTCTGATGAAGCCTTTGACGCCTGCAAAAAAATCAGTCCACTGATCTACCTTGCCATATGAAGTCTGAATAACTGATTATAAAAGCACCTTTATCCTCTCGATGCTCTATCCTCAGCTGCTGCACCATCCGCCTGGTCTGAGCTATGCTACTGGAGCTCTGCATTTTTGATGACAACGCAGCCTTTGGACAGCTGTACACAAACCTTGATTGGAACAAAATACACTTACTGTACATGCAATAATTAGTGTGGAGATGCAGTTGGTATTTGCACAGAGGAAACCAACAAAACATCTATTTAAAGGATTCCTGGCAACAAGATGTTCCTGTCGGATTAATTAAGCACAAAGGAAATGCTGTTGAGAATACGACAGCCTTCAAAGTCAAAATAATTTAATCCTTTTAGAAACTAACGCCCTGTGATATGTTGATCTGGAGCCGAGCGTCTTGCTTGCCCTACTCGCAGATTTTGTTGTTTTGGTCATTTTTCCAGGATATTTGTGCTTCTTCCATAGAAGTAAGTAGTCTACATAGTTAAATGGTTTCTTCCACTTAGTCCAGTTATGAACGACATAAATCAAAGACTTCTAGCTGCGTTGCAGTTGTTAAAATAGTGTAGTAATGTAATGCAATGATGCGATGTGACAATCGAGAGTCTGCACAGGGTGTTTATTTTAAAAAGTGGCGGTGCAAATGCAAACAAGAAAAAAAACCTTAAGGTAGCTATGTAGTTCTAGAGGGATCTCACCAGTGGGCAGTTCCTCTCAGGAAGTCCCCAGAAAAGGTTTGTCCCAAAATGCCTAATCAATCAATCAATCAATCAATCAATCAATCAATCAATCAATCAATCAATCAATCAAATGTAGCACTTTCCAATTAAAAGAACACATAAATAACACACAGCAGCAAAACAATTGGCAGTAGCTCAGTCAGTAAGGAGTTGGGTTGGAACCGGAGGGTTGCTGGTTCAAGTCCCCATATGGACCAAGTATGGTGGTGGACTGGTAGCTGGAGAGGTGCCAGTTCACCTCCTGGGCACTGCCAAGGTGCTCTTGAGCAAGGCACCGAACCCCCAACTGCTCGGTGCGCCTTTCCATGGGTAGCCCCCTTACTCTGACATCTCTCCATTAGTGCATGTATAGGTACTGAGCATGTGTGTGTAATTCAGGCCTGTGTGTAATACCAACAGAGTAAAAAATTGTAATTACCCCTTGCAGGATTAATAATAATAATAATAATAATAATAATAATAATAATAATAATAATAATAAACAGCATTAAAACAATAGAAAACCAGCAATATAAAACAATAAGTTAAAAGGTTTGTTTCTGAAGGACGCAGAAAGGATGGTGTGCTATGGTTGGCTATAATATAATGAGTAGAGGTGGGTTTTCAATCTAGATTTAAAAATGTCAACTGAGTGAGCTTCTTTAAAGTGGACATATTATGCATTTTCGTATTTTCTGTCACATCTACAATGTTATAATGTTAGATTTTCATGTTAAACGTGGCCAAATAACGTATTTAAGAGAAACCCCCGTGAGCTATAACGTTCAGCTTCCCAACTGAACGCTCCGGTTTTTTCAACTCTTGGCTAAGAGTTACGCAACTCTAAGCCGGCCTGCTATGATTGGTCGTCTGCTCCAGGTAGGCAGGATAGGAGTGTTTTTTAACTACGCTACTGCAGTGGTGTTAACATTGTCGCATGTAGCTACCTGCTAACGGCAGTAAAATGTCATCTTGGCTGCCAGTGTTGTTAAATTCTGCCCAATTCTGGGTCACATTACTCCAAAACATTCCCAGTTATGTTGTATTTGGTTAAAAAGCCTTTATCTGCGATAGAAAGTGCTGCTATATTCTATTATGGCGCTTACTCACTGCTAGTACTAGCTCTACTCAGCTCGGCTCGACTCAACTCAACTCAGCCGCGGTGCCCCGTCCTCCATTTTCCATTGCAGATTTAGTACCGCCTCATGCGTGAGGCGAATGTGGCTGGTCGTCATAGCGACGCCGCAGGAAACTGCTGTGACCAAACGCAACACATCCAGAACGTCGAAGGTGTGTTGTTTTTGATTCTTGACATGTGGCTGTTTGCCACAGCCAGAAGACACATTTTGTTTCAAGGGACTTTTTTTCATAACGGAAAACCAAAAAAGGCAAGTAGAGTCGAGGCGAGTCGAGCAGGTACCATGTAATGGAAAAACGCCATTAGTGTCCACTGCTAACTATAGTAGCTACATGCTAACAGCAGTACAAGTTGTCATCTTGGCTGCCAATTTGTTAAATTCTCCCCAATTTCAGGTCACATTCCTGCTGAAACATGTCCAGTTGGGTAATGTTTGGTTCAGAAGCCTTTATCTGCGATGTTTGACGGTGTGTGGTGACGGTACTGGGTGGGAGAGATCAGAGGGATAGATCACATTTTAAAATATACTTTCACTTAGGCTACGTTCACACTGCAAGTCTTAATGCTTAATTCAGATTTTTTGATCAGATCCAATTTATTGTTTTTCTGTTCACATTACCTTTTAAAATGTGGGCTATATCAGATTCCAGTGTGAACTGTTTGCGGTTTTGAACTGACCAGCATGCACAAAAGAACAATAACAATGACATCAGACGCAGCACGCTGTTGCACTACAGTTAGGGAGGTTATGGAGGAAGTAAGCATTTTCGCTTTTATTTCTAAATGTTTGCGTAATGGCAGCCATAACAATAATGAGCAGGTGCTGAGGAGAAGAATGAAGCGCTCTTCACATTCCTTTGACACTGCAGCCACGTTCTCCTGTGTCCCCGTTCTTCCATTTCGTTTGTTTTAAACGGAGCGGTTACAGTATGATTTTGATTGAATTGAAGTATCTCCCCATACACTAATTAGGTCTAACACCTCACTCTCCCTCCATTGACTTGCTCCATCACTGTTCTCCATTTTGTATGCCTAGTTAAGTTTTAATTTAATGTGCATAATTGTGACAAATGTCGATGTAGATTGACGTAAAATTCGCATCAAATCCGCCTTGGTTGTTCACACTGCGGCTGCATTGAAAAAAATCTGACCTGGGTCTGATTCAGGACCACATATGGAAGTGGTCTAAATCTGATTTGAAAAAATCTGATCTGGGCAAGATTTGAGTGTTCACACTACTTCTAAAGAATTCTGACCTAGTCACTTGACCCCCAAAAAAATCTGATTTGGGCCACTTTTGCCTGCAGTCTGAACGTAGACTTACCGTTTTAAAGCAACACTAAAGCACTTTTCCCGCTTCGGTCGCCCTACAGGTTTGAAGCGGAATTGTCCATTACCGCTGTCGTAATGTCTCATTATGTCTCATTCAAACTACAGATCTCCTACCCGATCCAAGACTATATGGCTGCAGCCTGGAGCCTCCTGTGTCATGCCCTCTCGTCTCATGCTCTCCCACCTGGTGCCGTCCCTGTGTTTCTACTTTTCAAAGTAAAAGCTTGCGTCTGGTCTGCTATGTCTCCTTCCTACTTTGGTGTTTTGGGTGTTTTTTAACAGCAATCATGCTAAAGAATAAAATACTTTGTCCGTCTATAAAAATCCATTCATGCTATGGCTGCAACCTGGAGCCTCCCGTCTCATGCCCTCTTGCCTTGCTGATAAGCAATTGTATTTGCAGAAATTTCCCAGTAAGTGTGAAAACAATATAGACTATAAAAATAAAAAGGGGTCTTGGAAAGAGTGTAATGTGTTTATTTTTTTATTCTTGTGTGTGCAGATCCTTGTTATCCCTCCTCAGGAAATCCTGCCCTTAGTTGGCAGAAATGGTTGCAGAATCCAGGGTTGGAATCTTCAGAAAATATCCCCCGCAGCTCACCCCGCCTTCCTCTTCCAAAGTAACCTGTGGGAATAGAACAAAAGCATACTCATGTTTCATTATCATACAGTGTTTAGATTTATTTTTTGTCAAAAAGTGACAACTCAAACAGCCATCCAGTTTCAAAGCACATTATACAGTATAAATACCCAGCATGCAGCTCTTGTATGGACAAAAGCACTGGGAGCAGTTCATCACTGAGTACATTGTCCGGAATTCTTTTTTGTATTTGGTGGAGAACCTGCTCCAATTAGTCACACCTGTATTACACAATTTTAGGATTATCAAATTGAACACTATGCTTCATGTATTAAATATTTTATTTACGTTTATTTCACATGTCATCAACGTATCATTAAACACAATCTCATAAGGTACAATAATCATATATAAGCCGCGTGAAATGGGGAACCCCAAATAAGCTATAAAATGTCTTAATTTAAAAAATAACCCAACATATTTAGCTAATTTTTTTGTTAAATAATCAATATGGCATTTGAAATTTAAACACCAAGGAATTTAGTGGTATTTACTCTTTCAATAATTTTGACGGCAGCTAGCAGCTAACAGCTACTACCGCACTACTGTTTTTTTTAGGGGGGAATACACTTCAAGACGTATCACAGAAGCCTGTCTGAATACACTCACCGGACAGCAGCTAGCAGCTAACGGCTATCAGCTAGCAGGGCAAGCTAGCTACCGGCAGGATCGAGACAGGGACCAGGGTAGGTGAATTTAAACAATGTCTGAGTTGAAAACGCATCTTGTTGACACGTAAGGGCTCTGTTCATGTGGCACAGATATATTAATTGCATTTTGTGTCTGTTAAGAGGCACAAAGGCACTCTAAAGCCCCGACCACTGCCGTTTTAGCTCAGTGGACGCTTGTATTATGTAGCTGCAGCTTCTCCGTGTTGCCTGCACTGATTCGAGTTTTTTCTATTGAAAGTACTCGCGTAGCTATAGCGATCAAGATTAACGTAAAAATTGGCCGGAATTCTCCTTTAAGAGATAGTTTATTACACCAAAACCAAATATCTACATTTCTTAACTCTCTATTTACTATTTCTTGCAGTCCAACTGGACTCTTATGTGACATAATTAAATTTGTATCGTCAGCAAATAAGACTTTGTGTAAAACCATGGTAGAATTTTCAAAGTCATTAATATATAATATAAAGCAAAGAGGGCCCAAAATGGATCCCTGTGGGACTCCAAAGTTGATGGTTTTGCTTAAGGAAATTTGTTCATTAATATTTACGTATTGCTGTCTGCCAAATAAATGACTTGTAAACCAGCTAAGTGCTACTCCTCTAATTCCATAATTATGTAATTTATTCAATAATATATAAAAATCAATAGTATCAAATGCCTTACTTAAATCTAAAAATATACCTATACCACAGTCACCTTTCTCAATGGCATCATTCATCTTTTCAATCAAATCTAGTACAGCCATACATGTAGTACTTCTTTTCCTAAAACCATATTGGGATGAAGTTATGTATATGTAGTTTATCAAGATAGCCATTTAACCTATTGTACACTACTCTCTCTAAAACCTTAGAGATTGTAGGCAAGATTGATATTGGACGATAATTGCTCATATCATTTTTATCCCCAGATTTAAATACTGGTATAATTCTTGCAATTTCTGCCCTTTTCGGAACAATTCCAGATAGCATTGATAGATTGATACAATAAGTAACTGGCTCCAAGATATCAAGTGCAATGGCTTTCAGAATTTCACTACAGATTTCATCCTCACCAGCAGTGTATGTGCTTTGTAAGTTTGTAATGATTTTAAAAACTTCATGGCAATCTGTAGGCTTCATAAAAAAGGAATTGACATAGTTGCCCGACAAGTAATGGTTAAAAGAAATACCTTGAGGTTGATTTATTTTATTAGAGAGTTTTTCCCCAATGGAGATAAAATAGTTATTAAAGTTATTTGCTAGATCAATGTCAATTGTTAAATTATTACCTAAATGTGAGTGTATGCCCACAGTATTTGGGAGCACGGTGCTGTTTTGGCCATTGTTAAGAACTTTATTTAGCACTTTCCACGACTTCTTGGAGTCACGCTGTGATGCTTGGATGAGGTATGCAAAATGGTTACTTTTCCTTTTCCTTATTATGTGTAAGTTTATTCCAATAATTAGTGTATATATCCTTATTCATAGCCTCTTGGGTTTTTTAAGAAACGTTTGTAAAGTTTATTTTTATGTGTGATAGATTTTAAAATACCCTTTGTAAGCCAGGGGTTATGACCAGTGGCACTGCAAACGGCATACTTCTCTGGGATGGTACAACAAATCGAGTTTGTGATCTCATTAATTAGGTTGTCATATGCAGTGTCAGGATCATTGCAGTCATAGACTGCTTCCCATGTTTTGGCCTGTAAGCTTTCACTCAGTTGTTGCAAGGTTCTTTCATTTAGTACTTTAGTTTTTGTTTTTTGCCGTGGTATTTTAGTCTTACTAGCAGTCTAAAAAAAATACAATAGGAAAATGATCAGTAATATCAAATAACACAACTCCAGATTCTAGCCTAGTGTTTCGAATGTTTGTGATGATATTGTCAATAGTTGACCTAGTAGAATGTGTTACTCTGGTAAACTGATTGATGGTACAAAAAAAAGATGACGAATGTAAAGTATTAAAGAAATCACTTTTAGCAGCATCATCTCTGGAGACATCAATATTAAAGTCCCCTAAAAGGACACCGTCTATGTTTTTCTTGTTTATGGAATATAAAATGTCCTCCAGTTTGACATTGAAAGTATCCAGGTCAGAGTCAGGGGGTCGATAGATAACTCCTAAGTTTTTTAACATTTGTGAGATTTATCTCAATAAAAAGTGAATCAGAATGGTTATCATCTAAGAAAATGTCATCACAATCATTCATATGATGTTTAGAGTGCACATATAAACAAACACCACCTCCAGTGCGGCCAGGCCTGTTTTTAAAAACTAGCTTATAGCCATTGAGGTTAAGAATATCAGTAAAGGTCCTATCATTGATCCAGGTTTCACTGCAACCAATAACATCAAAGCTACAGTCAGAATTTGAGAGTAAGGTACTACTTCTAATGTTAAGGTGCAAAAATGAACAGTTATTTATATCATTTAAGCTTTTTAATTGTTCAGGAATGTAATATTTACAATTTAGATTCTTATCTATATCAATACAGTGTTTTACATCCTCTCCATCATAATTCAAATCATCGAAGGACATATGGGAAACTAGTATCATATTTGAGTTGATTGACCAAAAAGTTTGCTTGGATCATATAAAAATAACATATATACATAAACCCGTCTATACATACCCGCATGCTTACACGGATAACATTAACACCCGCCTATTATCAATAGAAAGTAAATTAACTCCCTATTTCATTAGCTCTCCACCCACAACATTATGTTGAGAGCTTGTAAAGAAAGTAACGAGAAAAAACAGTAATGTAATAATCTTACAAGTTTAACTTTAAATGCCATACTTCAGATGTAAACGCAGAATTACAAAATACTCTCCCCTTTTTCACAAAAATACATTAAGTGAATTAAATAAAGATACCAGAACATATGATGAGGGAGGAGTAAATTCCATGAACTCAGGAAAAGCTAACACACATCAAGGCTACAGTAAGATAAGAGGAAAGAAAAAGAAGAAAAGAAAAGGCTAACCAAGACAGTGTGTTAGCCTAGTTAGTAGGCTAACCAGTCAGGTACAGTCATGCACAATGATTGGTGAATAACGTTAGTCTAACGGACAGACACAATATATTCTTTTGCTTCTGCAACTGATGCGAGACCTTTCCTACCTCCTTCCTTCAGTTTAATGGTGAGCCTGGCAGGAAACAGCAGGGCTGGCTTAAGTTATAGTTTATATAGTTCAGTCATTACCTCACGGTACTGTTGTCGTTGTTCCAAAACCTCCGGAGCATAGTCCTCGTAGATGTAGATCAAGTTGTCCCGGTACTTCAGCTTTTCCTCTCATAATCACGGATTATTTTATCCTTGACCTGGAATTTGTGAAGGGTGATGATGACCGGTCTCGGCCTCGGCTGCTGGCCCGGTTGCGGTTTCCTAGTGTAGGTCCGGTGAGCTCTGTCACATTCCGGCGGAGAGTCTAGAATCTTATCGCCGAAGACCCCAAATAGCATCGTTGAAAAGAAAGTAGTTGGATTATATCCCTCCATTGATTCCAGTAAACCAAGCACTCTGATATTGTTGCGCCGGCAACGGGATTCCAGATCAATGACTTTACCAGTTAGTTTAGCATTGCTATCAGCTAGCTTAGCACATGTTGTTTCCAGAGCTACCAGGCGTTCGTCCTGCAGGTTAGCATTTGATTCAAGCTCCCTAATGTTCACAGCATGATCAGACACCGTAGTTTGTATGCGATCAAGCCTTTGCTCGAGTTTCGCCATGGTGGCGTTGAAGTCAGCAGTGAGGGCTTTTCGGTTCTCCTCTAATAAGGTGGCTATTGACGCCAAGGTCAGCACTTCTCCGTCGTCTGGGCTTGTAGCTCCCTGATCACTTCTGCCTTTTGCAGCTTTCGGAGGCATGATTTAGCAAGATGGTACAGTTTCTTCCGTTTTAAGTAACGTTAAAGCAGAAGTACTAGGTTAAAGTAGTTAAATCAACATAAGTTGTGGAGCGTGGCTCAGCGTGGCTCAGCGTGTCCGTGTAGGTACGTCATCACCAGATGCTGAAACGTTTAAAGTTGGCAACTATCAAAGCATCATTTTTTACTTACTGTCAAGCCACAGAAAGTGAGCTCTTTCCCGGAAGTTTTCATCAGTGACTATGTCTCTGAAGGAGAAACAGACTAGAGCCAAGGTCATCAGTTTCTTATCACCACCTCAAGCAATATGTCTTCGAGACAACATATTGTAATCTGCAAAGCATATCGTAGACGAATGTCAAAATAACTTCTATAATATTTTGTTGTAAGCTTTGTAAGTTCAGAAATGTTTATGTTATTTTATGTCTCATGCTATGGTAGTTTCTTTCTGACCTCCAAAATCCTCATTTCCTTGGTCAGGTCAACAGTTTCCTGAATGAACACATTTAAAACTTATTTTGAGAATTCATTATGTAGACAGTTTGTAGTATTTTGACAGTAGTTATGTATACAAGGCATCAAGTTTACTTCATCCACACTAACCGACTGTTCAGGAGGGATTGTCCTGGGCCTCTTTGCCTCCTCCTTATCTGCTATTATCTGTACAGAGACAACAATTATCTAATCATCACAGGGTGCAAAGATAAAATATTTAAAAGTCAGTACAGAGTATGCATATGAAGTGGGAGGTTTGGATCCAAGATGAATCAAATCATATAATAAAGAACCATTAGCATGGTCACAACATTAGATTTGTCAACAACTAATGACTATCAAAATGTGATTCTTACGATGAGATCTTCAGATTTCTTTTTCTGTACCAACCTTTAAAACAGAAAGATTTTCTTAGGCTGCAGCCATACCCGCCTCACCTGATCTGGCAAACTTGCATAATGTAATATAATGGAAAATTCCACTTCCAACCTGTAGGGGGACCGAAGTGGGAAAAGTGCTCTAGTGTTGCTTTAAGATTTGATCTGTAGATTCCCCGAAGTACACCATCAAATGCCGAATGACAGCATATCTGGTCATATGGATGCTCGGATTGCTTGGAGCCTGAAATGACAAAAATAAAATTGTGTGGCCCATAAACCAGCTTCAAGTCAAATATTACAAGTCTACGCTGTTCTTACAACATTTTTAAAAGCGAGAAGCAACCTAATTCTGATCATAATTTTATATAATTTTATACCTCCATGTTAGCTGACTATCTTCTTGTGATATGTTTTGAATAGCATTCTACAATCTTCAATGTTACAAGTTAATTGAGTAAAAATGGTTACTTGAGTAGGCTACAATATGCTAAAGACAACAAATTGCAGTATATGTACAATGTCAATTACTCACCTCTGAGAGCAAAACTGTTCCTAACAGTCTCTACGTTGGCTATTGCTAACGTTAGCTAGCTTGTCAAGGTGGGGGACAGATAAAAGCTGAGGCCAGGAAAATTGGTAAAAGTAGATCAGCTGGTAGCCCTACTGTATACCATTATAGGCCTACTTAGTAAAGTCACATGAAATTGTGACATTGATCCAGCCACTTTTTCAGTTCTGCCATGCTTTTAGTCGAATCAGAGATAATGCATACTGACTTCAAATGACTGACTTCAGGCTAACTTCTAGCTACATTTAGCTACAACTCAGTAAAGTATGCATGTTTAGTAACTTGCAGTAACGCAACACAATGTTCAACTGCTTAAGAAACTTGGTTATGTATTGTTCATTTACTACCAATGCTTAAACATGTCTTACATTTGGGAAAACAGCAGTCCTGAAATGTGTGGCAGATGATTGATGTAATGTCCATGTGCCGCAAAATAGCTGAACATGTAAGGTGATTAAAACCAAAGACCTCCCAATAAGTAAAAGTTATCAATTTTCTGCAACTTTGACTTTCCTTATAAAATCCAATTACATTCTACTCAGTGATTCAAAGTTGATTTTATTCAAGCAAAACTGAGTAAAATGTAATTAATAAATAAATTAAATTTGTTGAATTCAGCTCAATGTGATTTCAAACTGTGCATAGTCTTTTATTATGTAAAGGTTACTATTAGTAACTTAGTCTCAGCTTTTACAGTGCAGAAGGGTGAATACAGATGCAGCAGCCATGGGCAGTATGAGAAAAATAAAGTTTTGGTTTTTTTTAACATTAAAGCATGTAAACATTTTCTAGTACAAACACAAAATACAAGTAAACCCCTGAAAATGCTATATAATAGTTGCCCTTTAACATGTAGTGGGAGGCCATTCAAAAGAAGAGGGGCACGGTAGGAGAATGCTCTATAACCAAGTGATTTGATTTTACTGGGAGAATGACCTGCAACTGCAGGTAAAACACAAATTGCTATGGTACATTCAGTGAGTCAATAAGGGGACATAGTTCTGAGTTAACCAAAGATTTAAGGACTTTTGCCAAGAGGCAAAGCTTAACTATTGAAATGTAGCTGTTGACATCACTGACATCAACGTAATGGTACCATGGCAGTTTTCCATATAATATTTCCATGTATATATAAACTTAAATCTACAGCCTTGCTAGCAGCTCTGCGAGGTATTTTGACACAGTGGTACTTTGAGCTGAATGCTAACATCAGAATGCTAACAACGTCACAATGACCATTCTAACATGCTGATGTTTAGCAGATAATGTTTGCCATTGTCACCAATTTAGTTAAATGTGTTAGTATGCTAATATTTGTTTAGTATATTAAATATTAGTATTGGCTTAACACAAATTTTGTTGATGAATGATGGCGTAAGATGAAAAAAGTTACCATCATCACCAAATGAATCATCCTATAGGGGGCATTCTGTGCCAATCTTAGTAATTTTACAGGCTGAAGTGCAGTGAAAACCTTGAGCAGCTAGCTAGAGGAAAGTGAGGGAATGTCTTTACAAAATGTTATTGTAATCTTTTTAAAATGTGAGTCTTGATCAAAACGGTTGACCAGCTGACAGATCGGCATCACCATCCTTGGAATCCTGCCCCTAGATATACCACTAAAACTGATCAAAGCTGCATCATAGGTTGCAGCACATAGTTTAATGAATGACCAGCTTTTTGCACAATATTGCAGAAATTATAAGAAGTGAAGTTACTAAAATGTTACTGCACAAACAAAGCTGTGCAACTTCCCAGAAGTGACAGTTGACTGTCTGGAATTGACTCAATGTGCGTAAAAGCTGTGGCCCAACCTAACGGACTCCTGTTTCACAATTCCCACTTCCAGGACACAATGGTTTTCTTTTACTGGCTCATTATGTAATTCCCTGAACTACTTGAAAGAGAGGCTGCACTGCTGCAATTTTCTACCTTTCACTCTGGCCAAAGGGGGCAGCTGCCTTTGGACCCTGAAGTTTCTTTTCTGTTTTCTATAAAAAATTAAAAAATAAAACATCTTAAAAAAACATCATGTGTTCAATTCATAGTAGAACACTGTACATGCTGTTGAGAAATAAATGAGAATTTCTCTGTGTATCCAACAATATTTTAGCATTGATAACTTCTAGCTTTTGTTGCTGGAACAAATAAAAAAAACACAGCAGAAAGTGGCTCTGTAGGACTGACAAACATAATATTTGACATGTGGTGTGGTAATTGTTTGCTCTGTGCTTTGGTGCAGGATATTACAAAGGCGGGGGGACATGATGAAACGGAAGGCAGATGAAACATGGACTACAGATCCGATTACAGAAGGGAGACAAGACCATGCATCCCTCTAATCCCCCCACCCACTCCCTTCCGCTTCCTACACAGGAAGCAGTATCGCCAGTTACCCTCTAAAGTATAAATGATTAAATTTGTGAAGGCTTTAAAAATAGAAGCTACACACACGGTCCAGTAACCAAAGAAGCAGAAAGCATAGCTGCAGAGTGACTATTCAAGTCTTTCTAAAAAAACATGATATTAAAACAGCTCAATTGCACTTTTTGTAACAGTCAGACTATACAAGCTGATTTCATAGTTTTAGCTTTCTTGACCTGTGCACAAATTCCACTTAACACTCCATGTCGTGGCTCTCTTATCAACACAGCTGTAGTATTTAAGCCCTCAGCTGCACAGGCAAAGCATGAGTGGACACAGGAAAAGGGAGACCTGCGTCACATATGGTCTGTTCCTCACCAACCAACATCTGCAGGGACTCTGTGTGATGCCAACGGCTACTATAAAGCTCTATATGTTTCAAATGTGCTGTAAAAGATGTTAACAATGCTTTTCTGTGTAACTGCTCCATTGTTGTGTATGAGGTTGTATTATTGCCTTGAAAGTGGCAGTAATGTAGACAAGTAACCTGACAGCACTTGATCATATCATATCAGCTGATATATACTCCACTGTTATGCTTTGAACAGTGCAAAGATGAAAATTAAAGATACAATTGTATTACATTGAATCACTTTCTTTGATCTGTGTCTTTTTAACTCTTCTCCATCTTGTCTCATTGTTTGCTTATACATTAATACTGTGTTGCATTTAGCACAATAAAAATATAATCACAATGCAATGTGAGCAAAGTCTTGTACATTTATACTATACCTGTCCTTCCATAACAGGATGATAAAAGTTGCAGTGAAACAAACTTTCTCCTCAAGGCTTTGAGCAAGTATAGCCTATTAACATTATTTTCAGGTTGTCGTAAATATGCACATATATATAAATATATATATTGGTTCATTCCCCTGGTGTGGACACACACCACACTCTGCTGTGCAGCTCTTTTGAAGGAGCAGCCTGATCAAGTGAGGTCCTAAGCCTCAAATGTGCTGTATTTTAAATAATCCTGTTTCCGGGCATTATATCTCATTATGATTCTGGCTTGCGGTTTTCCCAGTTATCAATCTACAAAGCTAAGCTAACTGTCTCCTGGATGTAGCTAACAGACATGGTGGAGATTTTGATTTATTGCTGAACCACTACAATAGTCTGTATCCACAACATTCCACTTCTGGGATTGCTCTGTTGCCGCCAGAAATTCCGCCGGATGTCAATCTTTTTGCCGGATGTCCGTTACCTTCCGCTTTCTTTGTGTTGTAATTTTAAACTCTGGTGGATTTATGAGGACTATGGTTAACTGCTCCTCAGCTCTGTGCAGGGTAAATCCAGACAGCAATCTGTCCAATCTGAGTTTTCTGTTGCACGACTAAAACTACTTTTGAACATACATGTTCCACCAAAACAAGTTCCTTCCTGAGACTATTTTGCACACTACCGTGGCTTTGTCCAGCACTTAGCACCACCCAAGACGATTGTGATTGGTTTAAAGAAATGCCAATAAACCAGAGCAAATTTTTCTCCCATCCCGGAATGCTCCATACCATTGTCGCAGCGTGTAATGCGCTATCTTTAGTTATAGAGAATCTTTGTCAAACAAATGCATGAGTGAAAAGAGTCTTTATGTAAAACAAACATAAAGAAGCAGGGAAATGTGTCACTGCAGGGTGTGTAATTCTTTGTATGAGGACTTAGCCTTTACAATCCCTCTAGCCAAAAGAATGTCTGCAATGCCTTCAGCTGTGGTGTGCCTGTCTGCATCCAGCATGTGTACTTATGTGTGGTAAATGTAAACATGTGGCACACTGAAAGCATTGATAAAAATATATTTGAAGTCTTACAGTGGTGTGATTTCTTTGATGTGGCTATGGGGCTTTACACAGCTGGGCCCCCACAGTGCCAACAGAGAGGTTCTGCAGAGTTTATGACAGCAACAGTTGCCCTGTGGTGTGTAACTGTGTGTGCACAGTGCTCATATCTGCTGCCCCAACAAATACACTAATAACTTACTCAAGCCAGATTAAAATCAACAGCATAACAGGACTAAATGTGCATTTGTGTACTGAACAGTGGGGCAATACTTAAACTTATACAAGCAGAGTGGAGGAGTATTGTACATCTCTAGGTAATATTGCCAAAAAATTCTAATCAATCATAAATCATAAATATAAATCATAACATGGCAAATTAAATCACATATCAAATATTGCAAAAGATGAGTGGAGCTGGAAAATTTAACAAAACAATTTTGTGTCATTTATTAAGGAAAGATGCCAAATTTTCCTTGCTTCTAGTTCTCAAATCCTTTTCATTTTCTAGGCTTTTCAGTTTTGTGCTGTTGGTTGGACATATTTTACATTAAATTATTAATCGATTAATCTAAGAATTACTGTTAGATTAGCAAAAGCTTGTTGATTTAGTTTACCCAGACTGCACATGCCTCATAATAGCTTTGGCTGAATGTAGAACGCATTTATTTTGCACAAAACAACAACTGACCAGGAACAAAAACAGCAACGAAAAACGATGTCAATATGTCATATGAGTATTTAAGAAATGTTTTAAGACAAACTTGTGAACCCATTGAGCAATTAACTCAATCCCGGAACCCATCGGCTATTGTCTGGCCATGATTTAACCTCTGGGGTCCAATATTTCTGGGGTTCTGGTGTTGCTGGTGGATAGCCGGGCTAACCGGCAATTTCCACTGGATGCGGAACGTCTGCGGACCGGCTCCGCTGTGGAACGGCTGCGTGCTCCGCCGTCCGTCAATACCCACCAGGTCCGGATTTGTTACGGCAACGGCTGCGGCCATGACTGACAGCTGTAGTCACGAGGACCCACAATATCTCGCGAATTCACGTAGAATAGAACCACAAAAACAACAACAGTTTGTTTCCACCCAGAGGAGTAGAGGGGAATCAACTCTGTGCTGTGTTTTCAAGGTGTAGTGCAGGGAAATATGATCCGCCGTGAGCACGGTGGATTTTACTTTGAAAATTAACCAGATTTTTATTTTGTTTCTGTGCTCGACTTCCTGTCCCGCACTATCTGCCGTGTGGTGAATTGCTGCTGAGCTCTCCGTCGTCCGTCAAAAATAGAAGCCCTGCGTATCTGCTCCGGAGGGCTGCGGACTGACGGAGCTGGGACGGAGTAGGGACGCAGACGTTCCGCAGTCAGTGGAAATACACACATTGACTTTAATGGAAACCTAATGACTCTGTGGACTTTCCGGAGACGTTCCGCAGACGTTCCGCAGACGTTCCGCATCCAGTGGAAATTGCCGGTAAGACTTTCTCTCCCCTGCGCTGGTCATTGTTTACAGTCGGAGGCAATATTTTTTGTAGGTGTTTTTAGGTCCAGATGATATTTTGGCTAATCTCCATAAACATATATCTGCATATGGATGCAGATAAATAAATAAAAATAATCTAATAAAAAGCTAACTCATCGTCAGACGATAGCCCATGGGCTCCAAGATTGCATTTCGGCCAATGCGTTTGGCCTCTTTAGACAGACTGTTTACCTGCATGCAACCAAAGCCAGCTCATACGTGGTTGGTCAATACTACTCTGACTTTAAATGGACTACAAACATAAACCAGAATGATCCTGACAAAAATCTTCTTCTGTATTAATATGCAGATATCAAGAGATTACAATGAACTGTGTTCCACTATTATGCGGGAAACATAAACTTCAATAACTCCTTGCATTTATTACATATATATTGTAATATAAGACAATACAAACAATGCAAGGTACATTTTGCTCACAGATTACAGAGGTGCTAGTGTCTGAAACACAGAAGGCAGACAGAGTGCTGCAGCCTAAATAATTAGTTATCAGCTGTCCAGTTCGAAAAATGTATGTTCATGGGACACTGAGCAGCTCCATTATCTCTCTGTTACACTGCTTTCTGCCTGGCAACAACACCGGCAGTCTCCACAGTCTGCTTCTGGGCTGGGATCTGCAGTAAGCTCTGAGGCTTAAACACATTTGAGAGGCACGGTGACAATGCAGACAGACTATCAGTGCTGTGCCACACTCCTGATTGCTATTTGGCATTGTGTAGAACAGAGGCACTGGGACAGGAGACCAGAGCTTTTACAAGTTTAACTGCGCCCCCATGAACGTTAATCTCAGACAGCCTGATGCTATCTGGGAGCCAGACTGTCCAGTCAGGCGTGCAAAGGAAAGAGACAGAGGCCTCCCAAAGAGAAACAAACACACACAGTATCGCTTCTGAGTTTGGTGAAGACAAACTGTATGACTGATGCTATAACATTCCAATCTGCAGGAACATCATCGTTTGCAAGCTTTGTTGGTGACAGCTTTTTAAAGGTGTCATGGGTACCGTCCAAAACAACTTTGAAGACCTATTGTGTGAAGTCAACCGACATAAAAAAAAACACAGAAGGCGTTGGTGTTTGCATTGCAGACTAAAACAGGAGATGAGGGTTCCAAGCCGTTGAGTCACAGGCTGTGAGTTTCTCTCTGGGCTCCACACTCCACTGTACACCACCACTGTCTCCTGAGCTCGGCAACGGCATGCAACACTTTTGCCTAGGGTGAGGTCAGCTGTAGGACAACAGATTCTCACTCCAGTTTCTGTCATCCTGTCCTTTCTTCCCACCTGGGCCCCATGTGCAGAAAAACAGGTTCATTTGTGTGTGTGTGTGTGTGTGTGTGTGTGTGTGTGTGTGTGTGTGTGTGTGTGTGTGTGTGTGTGTGTGTGTGTGTGTTTCAAAAGTTCAAAGATCTGAGTAATGTGCTTCTGATTCTCTGAAAATATCCATCTATCTTCACACACACCCTGCAGATAGGTATAGTGAATAACATCCATGGATTAGGGCTCTCTTTGAAGTTTTCTTTAATGTGCTTGGAAGTCAATGGAAGACAAGCAGCTAAAACGCCCTGTACCAGGTGCTACGAGCTTCTACCACACATCATGATGCATGTGCTCATAGTTTCCTCACTGCTCTGCTTTGATTGTTTTCCAAAAAAAAACCTGTAGCCTAGATATTGCTTTGATTTGACACAAACAGAGGAGAAAGAAAATGCTCCAACTTGTCTGGAGCTAAATCTGGAAGGACAGATGCAACGCAATGTGCCATCAGCTACTTTTATTAATAAAGAAGTGCTGTGATACAGACGAACGTGGGTGGGGGTTATCATGCAAACCTGTTGCATGTGTAACACTCACTTTGAACTATTAAATGCATTCCCATGAAATGTGTTACACAGGTTCATGTCCCCCTCAGGATGAATTGTAACAACTTTGGTGATCTCATGACTCTTCATCTAGCAATACTTTGGTTCATGACCTTTGGACATTTCCATACCATATTAATTTCTGGCTTGCCATGAGAACAAAATAAGCAATTTAGGGGATATTTTCTTTAATCTTGAGGAAAAGTAAAAGTCTATGTGTCACAGGATTAGTCGTGCCCTGTAGACGACCCTATAGCTGGTAAAGGAAGAGGCTGGATTTCATGGGGGATTGATGGACAAGCATGGGAACTGAGTGAAGCCAGTGTGGAGAGCTACAGGGGCCCATAGTTAAAGTGGCATAGCCTGTGTAGGGGATTTGTTTTACTTTTTTACAGTTTTACATCTGGACTGCAAACTGGGCCTTCTTCTCAGTTTTTGTGTCTCCACCTCGACCAACCTTAATATGAATTTGTATATAATAGATCATTTAATGATGAAAGAATGCTATTTTACCATGCTAATTACTATTTGAAATGCAGTATAAGGTTTAAAGTCTTGCAACCATATGTTATGTAAATGATGGATCACATACATGTAAAAAGATTGAAGATTTCTCCTTTAGCACAATGCTTTAAAATGTTAGTAAGATGATGAAAACCTGGTTACATCTCCATCAGCATGTAGTGCAGTTTGTAAAACAAAACAAATGCAGAATTAGGTGGATTAAGATTATATTTAAGTAAGTAAGTAAGTAAAATTTATTTATATAGTGCTTTTCACAGATACAATCACAAAGTCATTTACATAAAAAACCTAAAAGATAACATCATACATAATAAAAACACAATACACAAATAAAATTACATAATAAATAACAAAAAGTGCACACAGCAGTAAATTTAACTTATTAGACCTAAGAGAGTGAGCTGGTGGATATTAAGGATGTAGCTCGGACACATAAGCCGGTGCCTGAACTTGCAATGCTCTGTACGTAAGAGTGAGAATTTTAAACTGAATCTAATGTGTGACAGGGAGCTAGTTAAGAGACTTAAGAACAGTGGTAATGTGGGACTGTCTATTTAAGGTTTTAAAACAAAAGGAGACCATCTTGTCCAACAATATCTTTTAAAGAACATCCTTTCTACTCCACTCATTAATAAAAGCAGTTACACAGCTACCACCATTCTATAAGACTAATGGGCCCAAACTAAACATTGGTAAATTTCAAATGGATGTTGGCATGCACAAGGTCCTGCATCCTATATTGGTGAACAATTTTGCTCCTTCTAGACCCTTCAAAATATGGTAACTAGCGCGCAGAACCTATGAAGGGGGTCTGCAGTGTTATTTCCGTCTTTTTCCAGGCTGTATCTTCACTTGGAAACTAGAAACACCTATTAATTCTGCTGTCATCACTACAAATCCTCTGAAGACATGACATTGTCTTTGCTCCAGTGGGAGCAGAGACAGTCCTCAGGCCACAGCTGTGTGACAGTTAATAAACCCTTAGTCAGCCCTGTCTGCTCACTGATCTGACGCTGTGTGAGCCGTCATGCCGCCTGTCTTTGCCTTATCTTGCTGTACACAGTCACTCAAAGACAATAGCGTCACACAGAGTGGCTCCATGAACAGAGAGCCTGAGAATGGCTTTTGTGGTTTGGTGCCAGGTAAAAAGTAGCAAATTTGGTGGATCCTATATTGTATTCTCTCTTAGGTGAATTTGTGTGAGCTGCAGTGTGTGCAACTGGGAATGCTTTGTGTGCAAGGTGGGCCAGGCTGCTATTTCCTGCTGAGTGGGAGACTTTTTGATGCCATTGATATCTCTGCACAAATGCACCAAGCTGTCTCCACCCTAACATGGGAGAAAAACTCCCACCACCAACAAAAAAAAATCCTGCTCTCAGCAGTTGACTACATTTGCTAAAATCCCCCAAGGAGGGAAAAGTAAGCAGGAAGAAAAAGGGCCCACTCTCTCCCACCAATACTTCCGGAAGCCCGAGGCAGTCGTTGATCTGCACGGGTCTCCCCGACAACTGAGCTTTGTCTAGACAGAAACCAATGCTCCACTCACCGGATAGGAATTCAGTAAACCCACAGCCCCTCATTCTCACACCACCTTTAGTCTATTGCTCTCACATGTGACCAAACAACCAAGTCATAGCTCCCATTGTTACAAAACTCCAGCATTTACACACCAACTAAATGCACCACGCTGTCATTCATGAAAATAACACAAATTGGTGTATTTTGCTAAACAGTGTACTCTGTGCATGAGAATCAGCCCTTTTTTACTTCTAACTATGTAGGAATGTAAAACAGGCTGCAGGAATAGGTCCTGCCTCTTAGACTGTAAACCTAGTTTACTTACGTATACCAATAAAGTAACTTGAACCTGAACCTGAACCTGAAACAGGCTTCAACTGCAAGACATGCTGATCACGTTCTGCTTGCTTCACATCAAGCTAAAAAACCAGTAATATGGGATGCAAACAGTTCTATGGGAAGGGCATGGGGAAGTGTTAATCCAAGAGGCTAACGCACTTCTTTGACACGGCCCATTGCTTATGTATATAAACCAGAATTTCTTCCTCCCCAGCATTACAGTTGCACATAAAGCTGGTGTTGTCATGCCATTCCTCCAAGGTTACTAACACTGCCTCTCACCTTTTCCCCACTTTCCTCACTCCCACATGCCTAACTAACAAACACACAGTCATCATTTTACATGCACGCTAAGGTTTTCTTTGTGTTCATTTTTAAATGATTCAGTCTCAGGGAAGGTTTATTCAGCATGATACTGACTCCTGGGTGTAACGTTTTTCTAAAATTCTAGCATTTTATGTTGAAATAATTCCTCCTGCACCACTGACTAACACAATTTTTCATTAAAACATTCAGTAACAAGCACCATTTGATAGACCTAATATAACAGGCCAAAAAACTGTAATACTGTTCATATAGAGCCATTGCAAGGATTTTACAAATACTGACGTCATAAAACCCCAATTGGAAATGTATGTCAGAGGTTGAATGCTACACACTTACAGTAAAATGAAAGTAACCTTGCACGATAGCAAACATAAACTAAATAGATTGAAACATATCTACATCTTTAACAGGTTGCATGACACATACTTTGAAGCATGCAAATACTGCATCAACAGAATAAGGGGATGAATAGATGGAAAATGAAACTGGTCTTGTGGTTTGTGCAGTTAAAAAGGCTAATCAGCACACACAGCACTGAGGTAAGGTGTTGGTAGGTGATAGGGAGGCTTCTTCACTGCTGCCACCTGACTGCTTATCTTGACGAACAAAAGACAGAGAGAGACAGAATAAGGGGAGGGCTGGGAAAAAAGCACAGCCTTCTGACCTCAGTAACAGAATTGACTCTCCCACCCACCCTTCTCTTCTCCGTCCTGTATACTTTGGAGCACCCCAAAGCTGAGTGGGCACTAAACTGCACATAATGAGCAGGCGTGGGGGAGGCAGAGGAGAAGGCTTGGACTTAAGAGCTGCTGGGGTGGACACCATATCCAAAGTGTTCGTTTAGGGAGTCTCCACAAGTGGCTACCGCTTTTCCGCACTGACAGGAGCCACCTGTCTGGAAGCCACCTGATTGTAAGCCTGCGGTCCTCACGCATTAGTAATCTGTCCTTTGGACCTAGAGTAGACATTATTAGCATATAGTGAGATTCAGGGCAATGAGTCAGGTATTATTAACTGAGAAAGAATCCCAAGCATCCACCTCACCCAGCTCTGCACAAAGGTCACTGCAGACAAAGTTCAGTATACGGGAAAGTTCCATGTGCTCTCCTACTGAATGCAATCATTTGTTTTAAGTTTTCAATGATTTGTACAAAGCACAAATTTAACAATTGCTGGTATTAACTTTTTTAGGTGAATCACTGTGAATTTAGTTGTCCTGCATTTTGCTGGAAATGCACATTCAACTGGACTGAATAACAGTTGTAATCATATCTCACTGCAGCTTTTGTTTTGCTGCCTGTATTTTCTCTTTTCTTCTTATTTTTCTGTGGTGTGGGATGTTTATGGGCATCTGCAAAGAGCCTCTGGGCACCACAAGGATGTGTAACCCCCAGCCAATAACAGCGTGCAGGGTGTGCAGACCGTTTGACAACAAACAAGTTGTTATTACGTTGCTATGTGTTTTTATGTGCTTCAGTGTTTCCCTGCTCCTCTCCTCTGTGTAAGGACAACTCTGAGTGCTGCTTTGTGCTGTTGTTCAGCTGTTGTTGCCAGTGTATCTGTTTTACCAACACACACACACACACACACACACACACACACACACACACACACACACACACACGCACACACACACACACACACACACACACACACACACACACACACACACAGAAGCTCTGCATTCACACATAATCTGATATTTGTGCTTTAGAATGTAATCAGAAAATAACTGTCAAAAACTGCCACTTGGTCAGGTGCCTTTGGCGTTTGTTACTGACGCAAAAAGTCTCCTTTAGTGGGACTCTTGGCGTCAGTTTTTGAGGCTCTGGATCGGGACGTATGTTTAACTGACATGCTGCACAAGAACGGGACAGTTTGGTTTAGGAAAAGATTGTTGTACAAAATGTACAATTCAGTGACATGCAGGACAAGAACAGGACACAAACCCCCGGTCTCCTGGGTGAAAGTCCTGTGTTGTTTGACCAACCTATCTCCTTACGTGGATTTGCAGCCTTTCATACTTGCTACCGTTGTCCCTCTTAATACTACGCAATCTTACAGTGTCACGGATGAGCTATTGCTATGCCTGGTGCATCCCATACAGACGCTAGAGCAGGGGTCTTCAATGTTTTTTAAGCCAAGGACCCCTTAACTTAAAGAGAGATTGACCAGGGACCCCCTACTACATATATTGTATAAAATGAAGTTGCATATTAAACAGGGCCTACAATGACATGTAGGGCAGCCTAAAACCTTTATACATAACATTTTTGCATAGAATACTAAGCTATTAAAATAGCCTAATAATTGTTGCCATGGTTTTATAAATCATGTTTTAATGTTAAAAATACATGTGGCACAGTGAATCCTTAGGATTATCTGTGGATGGCCTTAGAGACTACCTTACCTATAGGCCAGTAAGCACTGGGGATTTATATTCGCTAATAATATGCTAGATTCATGTTAAGACTTTTTAATTTTTGAAAAAACTTCTTCATTGCATTGACTCTGAGGACCCACTAGGGTTCCCGGACCCCCCGTTGAAGATCCCTGCGCTAGAGGGTGATTTTTGAGTCGCTATCTGACGCTGAGAGCAACTGACCAAATATCAGTATTTGACGAGTTAGGAATGAGAACGGGTTGCTACATATTATAGCTCTAAGTTGATATCGCAAACTTGTTAGCAAACAGTTGCTTATTTACACATCCAGCATTTATGGAGTAACATTATCATTCATTTGGAGTTGTGGTTTGTCCGCCTGATGAATGCCAGTCCAATATTCACTCTCTTTTAGCTCTGCTTTTGGACCCTACCAACTCCTGAGGAAAATATATGGCTCTAGTTGATAAATGCTCCATAATGTTCACCAGCTAATTAACTAAATTAACAAAAACAAAATGTATCTGCCACACTGAGCAGGTGTACTTTTTTTTTGCTGAAAACAGCTGCCTGCTGTGGTCAATTAGGAGAGCAGTGAGAATGAACCTAAACATTGAAGCTGCTGCCAGATGGCTAAACAATGAAAAGTGCCTTAAAGCTGAGGGGAGCTGCAGGTTTGGGGAATAATTCTCTATAGGTTCACACTGTCATTTGATACATTGTTATTATAAAATTATAACATTATATTATATTGATTATAGCAACTTTAAGTACAAGATGTAAGTACTTCTACCACTGGGGATCTATAAAGTTTCATTTTTAGGAAACTGAAAATACACAATTTGTCACAGTCAGGTTGTGCAGACAGCATTTCTGTTTATGTAACTTTATTTGACATATGTGACAGTATTTGTTTCTTGTGAATGTTAGGTTTTCTGTTCATTTATTGTCTGAGTTTTCTGTGCTTGTCTGTACCTTGTGTCTCTGTTCCACCTGTTTATCCGTTGCCAGTTTTGACCTACCTGCTTCAGGACACCTTTTTGTTTGTAACCTAAAGTTTTAATTTATTAAACCGTCAAAATCTTCCTGCAGCATCCGTGTCTCTACCCTCGCATCTTGGGTCCAAGCCTGCAATTACAAGTCATGACAGTTTCTAAAGCAGTGGGCAAAGAAGATCCTTCATCTTGAGGCAAAGAGAGAAGAGCCCATCAGAATCAGAATCAGAATCAGAAAGGGCTTTATTGCCAAGTACGTTGCACATACAAGGAATTTGTCATGGTGCTGTTGGTGCATGTCACACATTCAAATATAAGAAGGATAAAAAAGAATATAAACAATATAAGTATAAACATATACACACAGAATGTATTAATAACGATAAAATAAGTAAATAAATAGTAAAATAAAGTTAAATAGTAGTAAAAAGGAATGCTACAGCAGAGTAGGTGCAGTGGCATGAGGAGCCAGAGGTGGGGTGTGGAGAGAGTCAGGGTGGTTTCCGGGCCTTGTTAACAAGGCTAGTGGCGGAGGGGAAAAAACTGTTCATGTGGTGTGTGGTTTTGGTCCTGATGGACCTCAGCCTCCTGCCAGAGGGGAGTGGCTCAAAGAGTTTGTGTCCGGGGTGGGAGGGATCGGCCACAATCTTTCCAGCACGCTTCAGAGTCCTTGTGGCGTAAAGGTCCTGGAGCGGCGGCAGATTGCAGCCAATCACCTTCTCTGCTGACCAAATGACACGCTGCAGTTTGCCCTTGTCCTTGGCCGTGCTAGCAGCGTACCAGATGGTGATGGAGGATGTGAGGATGGACTCAAAAATGGCTGTGTAGAAGTGCACCATCATTGTCTTTGGCGGGTTGAATTTCTTCAGCTGCCGCAGGAAGTACATCCTCTGTTGTGCTTTCTTGACGAGGGAGCTGATGTTCAGCTCCCACTTGAGGTCCTGGGAGATGATAGTTCCCAGGAAGTGGAAAGACTCCACAGTGTCAATTGTGGAGCCACAGAGGGTGATGGGGGCAGGTGGGGCTGGGTTCTTCCTGAAGTCCACAACCATCTCCACTGTCTTTAGAGCGTTGAGCTCTAGGTTGTTTTGCTTGCACCAGGTCACCAGGTGGTCAGCCTCCGACCTGTAGGCGGACTCATCCCCATCAGAGATGAGTCCGATGAGGGAGGTGTCGTCCGCAAACTTCAGAAGCTTGACGGACTGGTGACTGGAGGTGCAGCTGTTAGTGTACAGGGAGAAGAGCAGAGGAGAAAGAACGCAGCCCTGGGGGGATCCGGTGCTGATGGACTGTGAGTCGGATACGTGTTTCCCCAGCTTCACATGCTGCTTCCTGTCAGACAGGAAGTCAGTGATCCACCTGCAGGTGGAGTCAGGCACACCAAGCTGGGAGAGCTTCTCCTGAAGCAGAGCCGGGATGATGGTGTTAAAGGCAGAGCTGAAGTCCACAAACAGGATCCTGGCGTAGGTTCCTGCGGAGTCCAGGTGCCAGAGGATGTAGTGGAGGGCCAGGTTGACTGCATCGTCTACAGACCTGTTGGCTCTGTAGGCAAACTGCAGGGGGTCCAGGAGAGGGTCGGTGATGGCTTTGAGGTGTGAAAGCACAAGGCGCTCAAAGGACTTCATAACCACAGAGGTCAGGGCGACGGGTCTGAAGTCATTAAGTCCTGTGGTCCTTGGCTTCTTGGGAACAGGGATGATTGTTGAGGACTTGAAGCAGGCTGGCACGTGACATGTCTTCAGTGAGGTGTTGAAAATGTCTGTGAACACTGGAGACAGTTGATCAGTGCAGTGCTTCAAGCTTGATGGGGAGACAGCATCCGGTCCAGCAGCTTTCCTGGGATTCTGTCTCCTAAAGAGTCTGTTGACGTCCCTCTCGTGGATGGAGAGAGTCGTCACTGAGGTGGGAGGGGGGGTGGAGGTGGAGGGGACCTTTAAGGAGGGCATTGGTGGGGGGGCCCAGGACCCTGTTGAGGTGGGGGAGGTGGAGGTGATGCACAGTGGCTGTAGCTGTAGGGAGGTGTCGTGGGGGATGGTGTCAGGACTGTCCTTTTGTCTTTCAAATCGACAGTAGAACTCGTTCAGGTCATTGGCTCGGTGTCGGTCATTGACGGAGTGGGGGGTTTTAGGCTTGTAGTTGGTGATCTGCCTAAGTCCTTTCCAGACAGTCGCAGGGTCATTAGCTGAGAACTGGTGTTGGAGCTTCTCAGAGTAGCGTTGTTTAGCCTCCTTCACTGCCTTGCTAAACTTGTACTTTGACTCTTTAAATCTGTCTTTGTCCCCACTCCTGAAGGCCACTTCCTTAGCCAGCCTTAACTTTCTGAATTTGGTTGTGAACCAGGGTTTGTCGTTGTTGTAACTCACCCTGGTGCTTGATGGAATACAGCAGTCCTCACAGAAGCTGATGTATGATGTCACAGCCTCTGTGTACTCATCCAGACTGTTGGTAGCAGTCCTGAACACATCCCAGTCAGTAGAGTCCAAACACGACTGGAGATCCTCCACAGCCTCACTGGTCCACTTCACTAAAGGTTTGCAGAGCTTTAGTTTCTGCCTGTAGGCGGGGATCAGGTGAACCATGACATGGTCAGAGTGTCCAAGTGCTGCACGGGGGACGGTGTGACTGTGGTGTAACAGTGATCCAGAATGTTCTCCTCTCTGGTCGGGCATTTAATATGGTGTCTATATTTAGGGAGTTCATGAGTGAGGTTCCCTTTATTAAAGTCACCAAGGACAATAACTAGGGAGTCCGGGTTGGTCCGCTCCACGAACAGTATCTGGTCGGCGAGCATGCGCATTGGCCTGTGGTGAGATGTAAATACCAACCAGAATGAATGAAGCAAACTCACGGGGTGAATAAAATAAAAAGGCTTACAGTTTAATCAGATTCTCCATGAAAATGCAGTTTCTACTTAAGGCACACTTTTTGCACAACTCATCATGGTGAAGCTCTGCAAAATAACGGACCAGATGGAGAATCTGACTTTCTTGAGGGACTTGTGTGTGTATGTTCAGTGTAGACAACTGTGCAGAGACGGATTCTACCATTAAAAGGCTATGACATTGTGGTACAAAAGCTAAGTAGTGCATATATTCATGCATGTTTAATTCACGCATGCAGGATGCTGAATAGCACATGAGTACCAACACGAGATTTTGACAGTTATGACATACAAACACACAAAACAGCTTAAATATACATGCGCAAAGAGGGAATGCTGACCTGCTGTGTAAAACTTGACAGCTTTTCTCATGATAAAAGTTAACAGAACAGGGTTTGACAATGAAAGGTAAACAGAACATGCATTATCACGGTGCAGTAAATAATTTACATGAGTGACAACATTTATTCAATTCAATTCAACCAAGATCTTGGTGCCATCCTAATCCAAGGAAATATGCTGGGTGAAAAAAAAAAAACATAAGGACTCCGGGGAGTAAACTCCCCAGGAGCTAGGTTAATAACAAGCATTTCTGGGACAAGGATGCACACAAATGGAAGCAAATGGAAAGAGAGAGGAGAGAGCAGCTCAGTGTGTCAAAGGAAGGAAGGAAGTCCCCCAGCAGTCTAGAACTATAACAGCATAACTAAGAGAGACAGGTTAAGGAGAGGAGCCTGGTCAGGCTAGAACTCTCCCCAATCGGATCGGGCTGTACTGGCCTGCCTCCCTCTACTTTGATTATATTATTGATTATATGGTAGATGAATCTGACGATTATGAAGAGAAGCAGGTGGGCCAGGCTAGGCGGATGCTGCAACACCTCACTCCCTAAATATAAGCTTTATCAAAGAGGAGGGTTTTCAATTTATTCTTAAATGTGGTGACGGTGTCTGCCCCCCGAACCCAGACTGGGAGCTGGTTCCACAGGAGAGGAGCCTGATAGCTGAAGGCTCTGGCTCCCATTCTACTTTTAGAGACTCTAGGAACCACAAGTAGCTCTGAATTCTGGGAGCGTAGTGCTCTAGTAGGACAGTAAGGTACTAAGAGCTCTTCTAGATATGATGGTGCTAGACCATTTAGAGCTTTGTAGGTCAGGAGAAGGATTTTAACTTCAATCCTGGATTTCGCAGGAAGCCAATGCAGAGAAGCTAATACAGGAGAAATATGATCTCTTTTCTTAGTTCTTGTCAGAACACGCGCTGCAGCATTCTGAATCAGCTGGAGAGTCTTAAGGGACTTATTTGAGCAACCTGATAGTAAGGAATTACAGTAGTCCAGCCTGGAAGTAACGAATGCATGGACTATTTTTTCAGCATTGTTTTGAGACAGGGTGTTCCTAATTTTGGCGATGTTACGAAGATGAAAAAAGGCTGTTCTTGAGGTTTGTTTTAGATGGGCGTTAAAGCATATATAAGGAGAATAGAATTGGTCCAAGCACTGAGCCTTGGGGAACGCCATGGCTAACTTTAGCGTACTTGGAGGATTTATCATTAACATTAACAAATTGAGATTGATCAGAGAAATAGGACTTAAACCAGCTTAGTGTGATTCCTTTAATGCCAACTAAATGTTCCAGTCTCTGTAACAGGATGGTATGGTCAAAAGTGTTGAATGCAGCACTATGATCTAATAAGACAAGTATGGAGACAAGTCCTCTGTCAGCAGCAATTAGAAGGTCGTTAGTAATTTTCACTAGTGCCGTCTCTGTGCTATGATGCTTTCTAAATCCTGACTGAAAGTCCTCAAATAAACTATTGTTATGTAGAAAATCATATAACTGATTAGCGACTACCTTCTCAATGATCTTGGAGAGAAAGGGAAGGTTAGATACAGGTCTATAGTTGGCTAAGACGTCAGGATCAAGGGTGGTTTTTTTCAGAAGAGGTTTTATCACAGCTACTTTAAATGACTGCGGTACATAACCTGTTAATAAAGACATATTGATCATATCTAGTAATGAAGTGTTAACCACGGATAACACTTCTTTAAGTAGCCTCATTGGGATGGGGTCTAAGAGACAGGTAGATGGCTTAACTGAGACTTTTAACATTAATTGTTGAAGGTCTATAGGATAAAAGCAGTCTAGGTATATGTCAGGTCTTGTTGTTCTTTCTAGTAGTCCTGCATTTAAAGGTGAACCGTTAGAAGTTGAGGGAAAATGGTGATGAATTTTATCTCTAATTGTTTTAATTTTATCATTAAAGAAGCTCATGAAGTCATCACTACTCAGAGCTATAGGAATTGATGGCTCAATAGAGCTGCGACTCTCTGTCAGCCTGGCTACAGTGCTGAAAAGAAACCTTGGGTTGTTCTTATATAATGTTTTCTTCTATTAGTGATGAGTAATAGTCTGATCTGGCATTTCTGAGGACCTTCCTATAGGTTTTCAGACTGTCTTGCCAATCTAAACGAGATTCTTCCAGTTTAGTGGAACGCCATTTACTTTCAAGTTTTCACGAGATTTGTTTTAATTTACGAGTTTGGGAGTTATACCAAGGTGCTAGTTCCCTTTGCTTTGTCATCTTCTTTTTGAGGGGAGCAGCAGAGTCTAAAGTCGTCCGTAGGCAGGCCACCGTTGTGGTGACTTTTAATAGTAATGCTGTGATGCTGTATGAAGAGGAATCCGCCGACACTGTTCTTGATTATAAAAGGTTCTGTTCAGATACCACACCGTCTACAAATGTATCAATTTGGGGGGGACTAAAGTTAACATAAAGGTCCTCAGTTATATTAAGGCATGACATTGAGTTAAATGATATTGGAATATCTTCCTTAAATTTAGCTTTAGCACTGTCAGATAGGCATCTAAATTATAAAAAAATGGTCTGATAATACAGGATTCTGCGGAAATATTATTAAATCCTCAATTTCAATGCCATATGCCAGCACAAGGTCGAGTGTGTGGTTAAAACAGTGTGTGGCCTTATGCATCCTCTGACTGAAACCAATTGAATCTAATAATGAGTTGAAAGCAGTACTAAGGCTATTGCTGTCAATGTCCACATGGATATTAAAATCACCTACAATAAGTACTTTGTCTGACTTAAAGGAGAACTCCGGGCAATTTTTACGTTAATCCTGATCGCTATAAGTATGTGAGTACTGTCGATAGGAAAAAAAACGAGCCGAATCGGTGCTAGCATCATGGAGCTACTGCAGCTAATGCCGAGAGCTCCCACTTAGCTAAAACGGCAGTTTTGGGGGCATATCATAAAGAGTGCCTTTGTGCCTCTTAACAGACACAAAATGCAACTAAAATGTCTGTGCAACATGAACAGGGCCCTTACATGAAAACAAGATGCGTTTTCAACTCAGACATTGTTTAAATTCACCTACCCTGTTAGCTGCTAGCTGCCGTCTGATGAGTGAATGTGTTCAGCCAGGCTTCGGTAATAATCATCACGCAGCAGTTCTGTGTGTATTTGTAGCATATATATGTAACCCACTCGAAAATAGCCTACAAACAAGATTAGGTTATTTCTAGCTTTATATTATATTATATTGATGTATTTTTGATTACTTGTAGTTATATTTTCCTTGCACACCATATTTGTCCAGTAGGTGTCAGTGGTGGTGCTGCATAGTGGGAAAAACTGCTACACTGATTTTTAGAGAGAAGAAGAAGGGAAAAAAAAGAAGCAACTGAACGATAGTGAGCTGAAGCCATGTTGGATTTTCTACACTGAGTGAAAAAAATAAGTTAGAAATAACACTTAAGAGCTAGTTAGAAAAAAAAACGTTTTTCCCATAAAATCTACTTCTAAGGAAGGAAAAGCAGAGAAAAAAAAGGGTCGAACTGATGACAAGTTTATTTACTTCTATTCTTTTTCTCCGGTGAGTGTTTTACATGTGTTTGTCAGTAGTGTTACTAGCAGACATAGCGTGATAGATGTGTTTACTGAGTCAAGCACGCAAAATTCTTTATTTTTTATATTTTTGGCTGTTAATTCAGTTGTTTAATGCATTGTGTGAAAATGTATTGACATGTGTACTGCGTAAGTTAAAAACCAATCGGAGTTGAACATGAGTTTAAAGATTTGAAGTGTTATTCCATGCTATGTTGAAGCTATGTTACTACTTGGTATGCTAGTGATTGAGTATCATGTGTGTAGTGAAAATAAGAATTTAAGCTACTACAATTCATGAATACAAGTTATATTCCCAGATCTGGTAGTTATTGAGAGAGTAATTGAATATTGCCCTGCTCTGCAGGTTGTTTTTTTTTTATGCATGATTTGAGAGAGAGAGAGAGAGAGAGAGAGAGAGAGAGAGTTCCATTGGACGGGTTCGCCATTGGACACGTGAGGCAGATGAGCAGAGGGCGTGGATGATCATCTTGCATGCAACACGGACTGCTTCCACTCACCATTTCTTCTTTGCATCGTAAAGATAAGCTGAGATCTCACCACAAAACATACTGCCCGGGTAGATGGACTTTGGTTTATTATTTTGGGGTTATTTTATCAGAGCTCTGACGTCATTTTATTTTTTTCTGTTTTTTTTTCTCAACTCAACTGATGTGGAAAAGGGTTGAAAATTAAGAGAAATACTGATTTTCACAACTAAAAGGACATTATAAAAGAAAAGAGGAAGAAGATCATACTGTTGGATAATTGATGTTTAATAAATGCCGGCTATATGTTCTGAGTAAACTATTTTGGTACCTTCTCCTCTTTTGAAAAGTTCCTTAGAAAGGTAGCACTTCACTCTGCATTATAAGTGCCCCTTACATATATATCCATTTTGTGTGCAATCCATCTGGCGTTGGTGAATAGTAGTCTCTGCAGTGGCGAACTGTGTGTTAGTTGCCTTAGCCAGGCTAGCAGGTTCGACCGGCATATCCTTCTACCTCCTCCCCGCCTTCCCCGCCTGCCGCGGCCGACAACAATCCACGGGCGCCCGCTGGTCTGGTGGATGTCTTCCAGAGGACAGTTCATGCTTTCACGGCGAAATTTTTGCGGCAAAAAAAGTTTATTTCCCCCTCAAAAATAGGTAATTGAGCACTGTAGTGGTTATGATCATATCAGTGACTATGTAACTACATGGAAACGGGCCAAATGATGCATGTTTCTTGTAAAGTAACAGCGTTACAAAAGGCTGGCTGTAGTCTTGCGCTGAAGTCCCGTGGGAATTCAGTTGTAGCAGGAAAAGGTAAACAGCAGATCGTAGCGTAGAAGAGTGGAGGTGTTCACAAGGGAAGAAGCTTGGAGTAATGTAACTATGGAGCTAGAGCCAGCCTTCAGTAACGCTATTACTGTACAAGAAACAGGCATCATTTGGCCCGTTTCCATTTAGTTACATAGTCACTGATATGATCATAACCACTACAGTGCTCAATTACCCATTTTTGAGGGGGAAATAAACTTTTTTCGCCGCAAAAATTTCGCCGCGAAAGCATGAACTGTCCTCTGGAGGACATCCACCAGACCATCAGGTGCCCGTAGATTGTTGGCGGCGGCGGCAGGCGGGGAAGGCGGGGAGGAGGTAGAAGGATATGCCGGTCGAACCTGCTAGCCAACTAACAAACAGTACGCCACTGCAGAGACTACTATTCACCAACGCCAGATGGATTGCACACAAAATGGATATATATATGCTACAAATACACACAGAACTGCTGCTTGATGATTATTACCGAAGTCTGGCTGAACACACTCACTCATCAGACGGCAGCTAGCAGCTAACAGGGTAGGTGAATTTAAGCAATGTCTGAGTTGAAAACGCATCTTGTTTTCATGTAAGGGCCCTGTTCATGTTGCACAGACATTTTAGTTGCATTTTGTGTCTGTTAAGAGGCACAAAGGCACTCTTTATGATATGCCCCCAAAACTGCCGTTTTAGCTAAGTGGGAGCTCTCGGCATTAGCTGCAGTAGCTCCATGATGCTAGCACCGATTCGGCTCGTTTTTTTTCCTATCGACAGTACTCACATACTTATAGCAATCAGGATTAACGTAAAAATTGCTAAAAACTTGCTAAAAAATGATAAAAACTAAAAAATACGGACCTGGAGCTCGGTAAATAACAACAAATATAATTGGCTGTAATGTTTTTCGTGTTGGATGTTGAAGATTAAGAGCAAGGCTTTCAAACGAGTTATAATTTAGTTTAGGATTAATTAACAGGCTTGAGTCAAAGATGGCTGTAACTCCCCCTCCTTGGGCTGAGCCTCTAGGAATTTGAGTATTATTATGACTGGGAGGAGTGGCTTCATTTAGACTAACATCTTCTTCATGGCCCAGCCAGGTTTCAGTAAGACAGAATAGATCAATTTGATTATCTGGTATCACATTGTTTACCAATATTGCTTTAGAAGACAGAGATATAATATTTAATAGTCCACATCTAATTGTCCTATTCTGTTCTATCTTTGCAGTGTTTTTTTTTAATTCCAATTAGGTTGTTAAGTATAGCCCCTCTTTTGTTTACCTTTGATTTGACTAATCTGAGTCGGGGGACAGACACCGTGGTTATTAGACTAGTGGGCGACTGCTCCAACGGAAGCACAGAGGATCACGTTGCACTGCATCTCTGATTACTAATATCAAACTTGGATTGTCATGGTTTATGTCATCATGAGGTCACAAAGATCTAGAGAAGTCTGCTCCTTAAAAGGGCAGCCGATAGTTTAATGCAGTGTTAACCTGCTTATTAGACAAAACAAGGACCTCATCGACCCAAATCAAAGTTCCCATTACCTCAGTCAACAATGACCTACATTATATGATATTCATACTATTCCCACAGTCTGGTGCAGAGAGTTCAAATGATGACTGAGCCTTTTTCAGTTGTGCATTTTGGAGCATTATACTGCTGTATTCATTCAAAGCAGTGACCAGGATCTCACAGGGAAAATATGTGTGGGCCGGTTGCAGCGGTTTGTTTTCAGAACAGTGTAACTCCAATGGAACGCGGCTGCAATGCCGAGCAGCATACCGCCCTGTTTCGCCCCTAATGAACATCAATCAAAGGCACATTCTTACAGCAGCACAGACCACCAAGTGTATACTCGCAAGGCAATGTAATTAAAAGCAACTTATTTCTGGACTGGAAAATATTTCCTTTGCCACTTGGTGGAGGAAAATGTTTCAGAGAAAAAAATCAAAGCAGGACAGATTAGCTTGTAGAAAAGAATTCCAGGCATGCAACCAGTGGCTAGGCAGATTTTCTGGGCAGGGTGACACCCTGACTGCTGCATGGTCTTCCTCTCTTAACTGCAAGGCCCCTATGTTAACTGGAGGGTGACATTCTCTGGATGGCTCCCGCAGCAAAGATCATTGTGGCTGGAATTCTTGTCTGGCAGACAAGTGGCACAGGAGCGTCAAAGTGGACACAGCAGCAGATAAAGCAAGCTGTGTTTATTGTCAAGACCCTGCAGCCATGCGCTGAGAGCAGAAGGCAGCAGACATACATACATACGTTGCTATGCAGAAGCATTTTCCTTCCAAAGAGCTTCTATCCATAGACATGGAGAAGAAAAATACTGTAAGAACTCAAACAAGTCTACAGCCGTGATGGCTGCTGTGTTTTGGGGTAATTGCTAAAGTCAGCATGCACACAATGACAATCCTAACATACAAGATTTGCTAATTATCAATAAACACAAGCTAAGGCTGATGGGAATAAAGGCTGTTACTAACAATTACTTTTTAATTGATTAATCTATTGATTATTTTATGATTAGTCAATTAATCTAAAGATTCTTTTTTTTGATATATCTATTGATTATTTTCTGATTAGTTGATTAATCCTTAGGTTAATTTACCAATAATTTATAACCATAACATTTACCAATAATCTTTTATTTAAGTAATATAATATAATATCCACTATTGTTGTAAATAATGATACAATACTGTATTGTGTTATATTGTGTTGTATGTGTCAGTGTCTCAAGTGAATTAATAAAGATGAAAGTAAAATATTTGAGATTAACAATTTCTGACATTTTTTGTGAAATAGCAATTGTCCAGCCTGCAGAAGTGGACTTATCATGTGTCTCGGGGTGTACAGATGAACTGACTGGATGTTATTCTCTTAACTGGAGTCTGGTCTTGTTTATCTTATTAATGCGTTAATTATAAATTATGTATGGAATTAATTTAATTATTAATACAATAACAAGCAAACAGATGAATTTATAACAATATAATAGAGATCTACTTTGTTGGAGAAACTCACAAAATCTGAAATTCTGAATAATTTACACTTGCGTTACCTGTACATAGATCAGAGATTGGATCCACCCCCAGTAACTGAATTTCATTTCAATAAGTAACCAGTATCATGTTCAAATTCCCATATTTATAGCAAACCAAATTCCATGAAAATCGGTTCAGAATTAAGCTGCGCATCGATGCCTTCCACACAAATCAAAATTGATAACTTTGGATTGTTTAAATCAATAGGATTCATCCTCTGGGGACTACTAATTTAAAGTGGAACTTTTCAACCTGGACCTTATTTTCACGTTTTTGTTTCTACATGACTAATGGCGGACAACATTTTTTTTTAAATTGATCCAGTATTGAGCCTTTCTGCCTCACTCCCAGCCGCTGATACTAACATTACTTCTGGGAGCACAGAAGATGGTAGCTCCAGAGACAGACCAGCTGTAGAAATTCGAATTTAGTCAGCAGCAAACTCCAGTGCATGGGGTCACAGCTTGCTGGGTTTAACCAGCCTCTACAAAGTGTACCTCCTATGGCGCCATTTTGATGCTACCTAGCACTCACCCGCCGTTAGCATTCCATTGACTGCCATTCACTTTGACAGCAAATAACTTTACATCTGAAGCGTTTAAAGACTCTATTTGTCGATTGTTCATTTCTAAAGAAACACGACAATGTATAAAAGGCTCCATTACCTTGTATCTCACGTTATGGCTCTGTAGCAGCCGTTTTTGTAAAAAATAGGCTAACAATTGTGTCATAACCACGTGACTTTCTGTCGTATAGTAGACAAATTACCGTACAGTACAGGAGAAGCTCGCAGGCAGTTTTGACTTACATTAGCTGTTTAAGTTTAATTATTAATGTTAACTAGCATTTTAGTTAGCAATAATTAGACTGTGCCTACGTTATCTCCTTACATATACCTACGCTCTCCGTCTCCTCAAGATTCGGAATGATTGAGATTTCTCTTGGCACAGCTACCAGAAGACTTACAACTTTCAGACAGGCTGCTCACGTCAAATCTATGTCGGCAAGCTCAGTTTGCAGCTGCGCAATAATGCTCAGCCCTCACCGTAAAAGTGCTTCTAATATACTTCACTGATCCAGAGCAACGGGATCTGTTGGTCCATTTCTTTAACTGTCTATGTGTTTAACCTGTCTAACGGCAGCAACAGTTGATCCGCTGGGAAGTTAGGGCGGTACATCATCAGACCCTCGCCTCCTAATAAAGTAATGAAAGCATTTGCAACGTGCAAATCACGCTCTGTCTGATCAAGGCCTTAGTCTTCAGGGAGTGAGGCTAATTTAGCTTGCTAATTCTTATCTCATTTGTGGTCTGATAAACAGTAAATTCATCAATTTCAGTGCCTAATGTGCTATTTTCCAAGCTACTGTAGCTGTCATATTTTGCAGAGACGAACCCTCTTTGTTGCCAGAAATAGCACATTAACTTATGTTATTTGATAAAGTTACTGTGTTGAACTGGCATTATTTCATTAGGCCTATTTTAGGGGGGCTGAAGCTACCCCAAAATGTTCCTAAGCCCCCCCAAATAATAAAAAGAAAAATAATAATTAGTTTATTATTATTTTTTTTTACAGTGCACTCTGTATCTCTCACTACGTGGAATCAATCTTCCTTCACCATTCATCTGTTGGTTTCCTCGTTCACTGCAGTCTGTTTTATTTTTATTTCATGAACTGTCAACTGGTTGAAATGGCAGTGTTTTAGAGAGGCTTACGAGCGGCCGCTTGCACGGTAACGGCATGATGAGCGAGGTAGAGAGTTACTGAAGAGAGAGAGCGCCAGGCAGCATTAAAACAAAGCAGTAAACCAGAGAAATAAAATGTTGTTTTTGCCGATTTCTCACTCGAAATGCAACTGTAGCAAGTATCTCACTATCATTGACGGTAATCAAATTCATAATTAGTTAATTCATAAATTAATAATGTAATTATTAATTCATAATCTTTCACACAATTTAAGCTCTTTTTTAAAAAAAGGATTAGTCCAACGAATCGTTCGGTTTGTAATGCGCACCTGTTATGGTTTTGATAATCTGTCTTATATTTTTGTTCATTTATGTTGCCTGATTTAGTTATTTCTGCATTTTTCCTGTGTTTGCATATTTATTCTATATTATTTATGTCATGTTGTGTATTTCCCTGTTTATGTTCTGCTTCCTGTTTTATTTTGATAGTCTGTTTTCTGTCCTGTCATGTCTAGCTTTACTTTGTTTTCCTGCTTTTGTTGATTGTCCTGCCCTGCCCTAATGTGCTTCACCTGTTGTACCACCTGTCCCTCATTTGTTCATTACCTCTTGTATTTAACCCCCGTGTTCCCTTTGTCTCATGTCAGATCATTTTGTATCCCCGTGCCGTCAGTCTGTGAGTCTTTTTTGTATCCTGTTTTGCGCCTGCTTTTCTGTTTTTATTCCCTGCCGGACGTTGTGAGTTTTTCCAGTCTCTGTACTGCCGTTTTTGTGTTATATTAAACTCTTACATCCTACCACCTCCTGCCTGTCCGCCTCTCTCTGCATTTGGGTCCTCTTTTCCTTGCTCCCTCGTCACACGCACCTAACCGAAAGCCTCGTACCGAACGGTTCAATAAGAATACGTATATTGTTACACCCCTAGTTATTAAATATAATAGTCTTATTTTGACCTGCAACTTATCTAATAAAGAGAGGGATTAGGTATGGTATTACTTAACCACACATTTACATGGGCAGATAGATAGCGGTTAAGTCTTAGCCTAAAGAAGACCTCAGCAGGAGCACAGTCTGGCCTAAGTAAATCCCCCCCATGCAGCTTTGATGTATCTAAAAGCTAACTTTTTTGCATAGCCTCTGGGGTAAGACCCCCTGTCTTTCAATCCTAGTGACGTCCCTGCATGTAACCCTCCTTGCAATTCTCTCCACAGACACAGGTGAAATAAGCACCTAGAAGGCAGTTGTGTGAAAATCCTATCCATGGAAACAGGATCTGCAGTGACCTAGTGTTGAGTGGGCTGATACTGAAACTGCAGTAATAATTAATTCATGCTAATGGTTTTGTGTATGCACAATGTTAGCTGCAGTGGACATTCTGTTTTCTTCAAACGGGAAATGTTCCTGCGCTAATAAGCATCCTTGCTACATTTTTGGTATTAAAGCTGGGGAATGCAGTTTATTCTTGGTGTCATTGGGTAAGAAATTCGTAATCTTTCAGCATATTGTAATTCCAGTGGTCTGAGGGAAAACTTCTGCAGTGGACTTCTGCACATCCTCCTTGGCTCTGTAAGTCTTAAATCTAGCCGTCACAAAAGACTTTGGCCAATCACAGGTTATTTTAGAAAGAGATTCCTATTGGCTGTTCTGCCAATTCAGATGTGCATTCACATCTCTTTGGGTTTAAGTTCTGATTACCGTAGTCAAAGGCTCAGGGCTGCAGCTAATTCAAGGCTAAACAATTAAATAAGAGACTTTATGTAGAATAGGAGAATCAAATGTGGACTATTAAATATCAGATCTCTGTCTTCTAAAGCCTTACTGGTAAACGATTTGATATCAGATAATAAAATTGATTTATTCTGTCTTACTGAAACCTGGCTGGGCCATGAAGAACATGTTAGTCTAAATGAAGCCACTCCTCCCAGTCATATTAATACTCAAATTCCTAGAGGCTCAGGCCGAGGAGGAGGAGTTGCAGCCATATTTGACTCAAATCTGTTAATTAATCCTAAAACTAAACTAAATTATAACTCGTTTGAAAGTCTTGTTCTTAATCTTCAGCATCCAACATGGAAATCATTAAAGCCAATCATATTTGTTGTTGTTTACCGAGCGCCAGGCCCATATTCTGAATTTTTTTCTGAATTCTCAGAGTTTTTGTCATGTATTGTCCTAAAATCAGATGAAATTATTATTGTAGGTGATTTTATTGTGACGTTGACAGTAATAGCCTTAGTACTGCCTTCAACTCACTACTAGATTCAATTGGTTTCAGTCAGAGTGTGCAGAGGCCACACACTGTTTTAACCACACCCTCGACCTTGTGCTGTCATATGGCATCAAAATTGAAGATTTAATAGTATTTCCACAATATTCTTTATTATCAGACCATTTTTTAATAACTTTCAAATTCTTCCTACCAGACTATATGAAATTAAATAAAACCTTCTACGCTAGATGCCTATCTGACAGTGCTATAGCTAAATTTAAGGAAGATATTCCAACAGCAATTAACTCAATGTCGTGCTTTAATATAACGGAGGACCTTTGTGCTAATTTTAGTCTTTCCCAAATTGATAATTTTGTAGACAGTGCTACGACCTGCCTACGGACAACTTTAGACTCTGTTGCTCCTCTCAAAAAGAAGATGATGAAGCAAAGGAAACTTGCACCTTGGTTTAACTCCAAAACTCGCAAATTAAAACAAATCTCACGAAAACTTGAAACTAAATGGCGTTCCTCCAAACTGGAAGAATCTCGTTTAGATTGGCAAGACAGTTTAAAAACCTATAGGAGGGCCCTCAGAAATGCCAGATCAGACTATTACTCATCATTAATAGAAGAAAATAAGAACAACCCAAGGTTTCTTTTCAGCACTGTAGCCAGGCTGACAGAGAGCCACAGCTCTACTGAGCCATCGATTCCCCTAGCTCTTAGTAGTGACGACTTCATGAGTTTCTTAAATGATAAAATCATAACAATTAGGGATGAAATTCATCACCCTTTGCCCTCAACTTCTAACGGTTCACCTTTTGATACAGGAGTGCTAGAAAGAACGACAAGACCTGACATATACTTTGACTCCTTTTTTCCTATAGACCTTCAACAATTAATGCTCAAGGTCTCTTCAGCAAAGCCTTCTACCTGTCTCTTAGACCCCATCCCAACGAGGCTACTTAAAGAAGCGTTACCCGTGGTTAACACTTCATTACTAGATATTATCAATATATCTTTATTAACAGGTTATGTACCGCAGTCATTTAAAATAGCTGTGATAAAACCTCTTCTGAAAAAACCCACCCTCGATCCTGAGGTCTTAGCCAACTATAGACCTATATCGAACCTTCCCTTTCTCTCCAAGATCCTTGAGAAGGTAGTCGCTAATCAGTTATGTGGCTTTTTACATAGGTATAGTCTATTTGAGGACTTTCAGTCAGGATTTAGAAAGCATCATAGCACAGAGACGGCACTGGTGAAAATTACAAACGACTTTCTAACTGCTGCTGACAAAGGACTAGTCTCCATACTTGTGTTATTAGATCTTAGTGCTGCATTTGACACTATTGACCATACAATCCTTTTACAGAGACTGGAACACTTAGTTGGCATTAAAGGAATCGCACTAAGCTGGTTTAAGTCCTATTTCTCTGATCGATCTCAATTTGTTAATATCAACGATAAATCCTCCAGGTACGCTAAAGTTAGCCATGGGGTTCCTCAAGTCTCAGTGCTTGGACCAATTCTATTCTCCTTATATATGCTTCCTCTAGGCAATATTATTAGGAAACACTCAATTAACTTTCACTGTTATGCGGATGACACCCAATTATACTTATCAATCAAGCCAGACAAAACCAGTCAGTTAGCTAAACTCCAAGTGTGCATTAAAGATATAAAATCATGGATGACCAACAATTTCCTGAAGTTGAACTCGAACAAAACTGAGGTTATTGTGCTGGGCGCTAAACACCTCCAAACTTCATTATCCGAAGATATAATTACTCTGGACAGCATTGTCATGGCTTCCAGCACTACTGTCAGAAATCTAGGAGTTATTTTTGATCAAGATTTATCCTTTAACGCCCACTTAAAACAAACCTCAAGAACAGCCTTTTTTCACCTTTGTAACATTGCCAAAATTAGGAACATCCTGTCTCAAAACGATGCTGAAAAACTAGTCCATGCATTTGTTACTTCCAGGCTGGACTACTGTAATTCCTTATTATCATGTTGCCCAAATAAGTCCCTTAAGTCTCTCCAGCTGATCCAGAATGCTGCAGCGCATGGTCTGACAATAACTAAGAAAAGAGATCATATTTCTCCTGTATTAGCTTCTCTGCATTGGCTTCCTGTAAAATCCAGGATTGAATTTAAAATCCTTCTCCTGACCTATAAAGCTCTAAATGGTCAAGCACCATCTTATATTGAAGAGCTCATAGTACCTTATTGTCCCACTAGAGCACTGCAATCCCAGAATGCAGAGTTACTTGTGGTTCCCAGAGTCTCTAAAAGTAGAATGGGAGCCAGAGCCTTCAGCTATCAGGCTCCTCTCCTGTGGAACCAGCTCCCAGTCTGGGTTCGGGAGGCAGACACCGTCACCACTTTTAAGAGTAAACTTAAAACTGTCCTCTTCGATAAAGCTTATAGTTAGGAAGTTAGGAGTTGCAGCATTCGCCTGGACCGGCAGGGGAAGGTGTGTAGCCACAGTCATGATGCACCTCCTCCATATATCTGCTTCTCTTCATAGAAAGCTTACTATATTTAGGGTATGAGGAGTTGCAGCTTGCGCCTAGACCGGCGGGGGTGGGTGTGTAGCCTCAGTCATGGCGCACCCCCATCCTATCACTGCTTTCTTTTCAAATTTTGCCTGCCGCAGCTTTAATCTACAACATATGGTTCTCATTGTTAATATTTTTCTAGGTGAACAAGAGAAAAAGTAGAATTCAGTGACTGATGGAGAACCAGCTACACACGAGTGACCAAACCAGCTTTCTGTGCCCTGTGGCAAAAACGTGAGGCTGTTTGTCCTACTTCAAAGCCAATGTGTCTACATTATAGCTATGCAGATAGGGCAGCTAATCTCTAGTAGTATCTGCATGCACCCAGGGCATTTGGATGCCACCCAGTGCACACCGATCCTGGCTGAGAAGAAGGTTAGAAGAACGTAAATCTCAGGAAGTCTAAGATTTACAAGCGACAAAGACTACATTGCAGTTCCTGAGAACAGAAGAGAGCTGCTAAATACATTGCACATGTGAACAAGAGGTCTTGAATGTTTCTTACAGATCAAATAGTTTTCTTTTTCTTCCGCTTCCATGAAAGAATTGAAGTGGGAATGAAGGAAACAATCAGTTTCATGTGCAGACCTTATGAGCTATCAGTCAGTACACAACCAGCTGTATTGCTGGTCATGGATGCAAGTCATCAGAACTGGTGATCAAACGAGTATTAACCACATTACTTCCTGCAAGGGAAAAAGCAACTCCCGCCTCTGCCCATAGCTAACCAACATGAGTAGGAGTGTGTATATGTGTGGGATGGGGGGTGATGTTCAGGAAGTGGGTGTAGTGCAACTGCGCAGAAGGAAGGAATATGCCCATATATTAGCAGATGCTTATGAAACAGGATAGAGTACATGCCTGAAGAGGCCTGAGATCTTCTTTGGGTGCGTCAATGATGCAGTAAATTTGAAAGCTTCCTTATATTAACACACATTGGCATTTGTTGCACCAAGCCCAAACTCTCATTCAACCTGACACTTTGGTAAACATCCTACCTAAAGCTGTTATGTGATGATCATGACAATTACTGTAGGTGTTGGCAATAATTATTATTTGCCACCACATAAAGCCACTGACCAGTGGTATCAGTGTTTGGGTCCATTAACAGAGAGCAGGTTTCTATTTCTGCCAGCTGTGCAGAATAGGCCAATGTCCTGCAGCCAATTAGCAACACACCTGCAAACTGAATAGAATAGAATAGACTGCCTGATACTGCCATCATGTGGAGGAAATGTATAATCACAGAACACAGGAGAGTATGAGTTGCAGCAAAACAGCATGGCATGTCTTGCTTGCCTAATGAATAATAATAATAATAATACATACATACATACATACATACATACATACATACATACAGTTAATGAAACATCCAGACTAAAGACTTTGGCCATGATTGGCTTCCAGAGCAAGACAATAAATAAATAAAATTATATAATATCTGATAACTTCCTAACAATTAATATTAGTTCTATATGTCAGTAATAATGCATCCATGTTATACAGAAACTTACATGCTACAACTCCAGCATTCAACACAAGTAAAAAACATAGCTTATATAGTATATAAAAAAATATAAAAGTAGAAACAATAAACATTCTGAGTAACAGTCCTTATAATGAATTCATATTAAAAAGCTACTGCAGCAATTTAGTGTTGCACTTTCATATAGTTAGGGGACTAACATGAGACAGACCAACTAAAAAACAAAGAGTCAAAAGCAATGCAACAGAGGCAGAGCGATCCTAAACTCAGTCCCTAATAATTGTATAGTAATAGTGGGGTGGTAATGGTGCAGTGGATATGATGCATGCCTTTGGTGTGGGATACCTGGGTTTGATTCCCACTGCGATACATCAACCAATTTGTCCCTGAGCAAGACACTTAACCCCTAGTTGCTCCAGAGGTGTGCATCCTCTGACATATATATAGCAATTGTAAGTTGCTTTGGATAAAAGCATCAGCTAAATGACATGTGATGTAATAGTCAATCAATAGTTGTAGTATACAGAGATGTTGCCAGTCATCATCTGCTTACTTATAAAACAGTATTTCTTGTGAATCTTTCCTTTAAGGTTGTGAGACGAATTAAGCAGGTTCCAGCCCCTCCTACATGCATAATTGTTTGTTAAAAGTAAAAAAAAGTTTATTTAACTATCAATTCAACATTTATAAGTAATTATAAAATGTTACCAAGAACAGACATGCAATAGATGTTGGTTATGTTCAATAACAGTGTTACACTGTTCTTATCCGAAGCAAGGGTCAAAGCAAAGAGGGTATCGTGTGCTGTACAGATTTTATATCTCCTTGAGGTAAGTATGTGATATTTGGCTGGCATGTGATGAAAAAGGCCGAAACAACAGAGTTCTCTTTTAGAATAAGAGAAGAAACGTTAGCAGTTTGTGGGTGGTTTATTTAACTGCCAGTATGACTAAGAACATTTGCCAGCAATGTAAAAATGTAAAAGCCAGCTTGCTGCCATTTGCAACAGCACTGTAAACTTTTTATCACCAGAGGGAAGCACCTTGCAGGCAGTTAATGTCAAACTGACTGGAGATATGAAAGACTTGTGGGGACTGGGGCTTATTAATAATGGACGGTGAAGCAATGTTTGTAATCTGATCCCAAAACAGTAAAGGCCTGGGACGCTGGTGGCAACAGTTGACTCAAATGGGAGCCAGTCCACTGACAGAGACACTGACCTGTGTTGGAAAAGACCCAGGCCCCAGGTCCCAGTCTGTGTGACCAGCATAAATAGATAAGAAAAGGTTGAAATTACTAACTAGCCATGACAACAAACTAAACAGCAACATTTGAATGGGGTTTCAACAGCAGGTTGACAGAATTTGCAGTGAGCATGGAAGCTGAAAGGAGGTAAATGTGTGTCAGAAACACTGTTTATTTATTAGTCCTCAAACCAGAGAGCAAATATAATTGTGAGAGCATGAGCCTCCTTAGTGTGATGAATACCAGTCCACTGACATCAGCCTTCTCATCATTTAGCATGCCAAATCTGCTGTGGGTCTGCTCAATTTGCATTCATTACTGCACTACATTCCTGTGAAACCAGTTAATGGCCAGTTCTTTGGTCTGGGAACTCTGTGTCTCCATACACTTTCTGTAACAAGTGGAGGCAGGGTTTGGTGGTCAGAATTGGAGATCAGACAGTCCAAAATACTGTTTAGTTTTTCTTCTTCTGTATACTTGCATTCAGCAGTCACCACACAAAACCATTTCTGTTCTGCTTCCGCACTAGAAAAAATTTGGTATCAGTGTTGAACCCCAGATAATGCATCTTCACTAATATCAAACATTTTTTAACAACACCCAGTCCTACTTGAACCAGTTAAAACAGAGACACAGAAACAAAATTACAATTTTGGAATGCACATAGCTTGAGCTTGCTTCTCACTTAAGATAAGTATACGCACACACAGAATCACTTTCAATTTGGGATTCTGATTGACTTTTATCTATAGTTTTTTTTAAATATATTATCTGTTTATTTATTGATAATAGTCACATATTATTAATATGTCCATCTTGAAGTTTTTTTTATCGCTTTGGTACTATTATCACAAGTATGTGGTACAATTTCACATTTTGTACAAAACTCCAAACTCCTCACACATGTAACACAGCCAGCCTTTCATTCAAAACGTGCCACTTGCCACTCATTTGTATTGTAAACATCTCTCACCACACAACCATTGAAAATGTATTTTTTTTTTTTGTGAAACGTCATGGGAAATATTTGGTTTAATCACCAGAACACAACATAATGATATATTTTCAGTTTAGTGGTTTTAACTACCAATGAATCCAGTAACAAACAATGCAAGATACATGGTTCAAATTACCGTTAGAAGTGCTGAAAGTAATGTGCTACAGTAGTGTAAAATACAGGTTACAGTTTTCCCATTAAGTATTACCCAACACTTGCAGAATCTATTATTTACATATCTATCCTATGTGTAATCACGTTGTAATCAATGAAGACATACTCTACAATCATTATGCCAGTATTTACAGTAACCTCTCTGGCCTCTCTGTTGGTGCCCATGCTCACCTCTCTTAAGGATCCCTTGTCCACAAGCTCTTTCTATTCCTTGCTGTCTTTCCCGCTCCATGTTGAAGGAAATTGTCAGTGTTTACACCGCCCCCCCCTTACTGTAATAGGGTGACCAACTGTGGTTACCACTAGATGAAATCAATTAGCAATAACAAGTATTTATTATGTGTAGTTACATGTAATTTAGATGTTCAAACATACATACACACATTTTATATAGCTGACAAACCAATTAAAAATATATAGCTTTACCAAATGGTTCAGTGATTAACCATTCAGAGCAGTTTGATTAAATGTTGGTGAAATGTATTTATGCAAATCAGAAGAGAAGCACATCAAAAGTATTTCGAGCATTGCATTGTGAAAGACAATTACTTCATATGAAAGGTACTGTCTTTGTTGACACACTGATTAGGTGTAGTGAAAAAGTTAGTGTGTAAAGTGTTGTACTTAATTCAATTCAATTCAATTTTATTTATAGTATCAAATCATAAAAATGTATTTCAAGACACTTTACAGATAGAGTAGGTCTAGACCACACTATAATTTACAAAGACCCAATAACTCCAGTAATTCCCCCAAGAGCAAGCATTAAGTGCGACAGTGGCGAGGAAAGACTTCATATTAGAGAGAAACCTCAGGTGGTGAGGAAAACTTCCTTTTAGACAGACCCAGTGTCAGGGTTCCACCTTCACCAGCACTCACTCCTCCCACTCGTTCACTATCTCCTCAGTACTGATCACTCACACCTGCACTTCATCAGTTCACCACCTGCACCTCATTAGTCCACCATCTTTATATTTGGCACATGCACGTTCACTCATTGTCTGGTCTCGTCGTAACAAGACACCAAGACTCTCTCCTGCTACTTACCTATTGCCATTTAGAATCCTACCTGCTATCATCCTCCTGCCGTCTGCTGCCACCCTAAGACTCCAACTACTCCAGCTAAGTTCTGTTTGTGCATTGCCAGCTCACCTATCCTCCTGTTGGATTTTGTGAATAAAGCTCGTTTCACTTACCACCAGTCTGACTCCTGCTCATTCCGTGACACCCAGGCTCTTGGTGGGCGGTGTCTGACGGTGCCGGTTGGGGGTGTGATGAACAGTGGCAATTTATAGTCACAATAAAGATAATGGAACTATGACTAGAAATAGTAGTTGTAGTAGTTAATGGCGTAGCAGGGCACTGCAGGGCGTTGCAGGGCATAGCAGGGCGTAGCAGGGCACTACAGGGCATAGCAGGATGTGGCAGGGAGTAGCAGGGTACTGCAGGACGTAGCAGGGCGTTGCAGGGCACTGTAAAGAGTATCAGGGCATGAACCAGGGCCATGGCAACAGCTGAAACCATGACTTAGGTGCCACCCTAATCCAAGGAAAACTTCTGGGCGAAAAAAAAAAAACCTAAGGACTCCGGGGGAAAAAGCTCCCCAGAACTAGGTTAGTAAGAAGCATTTCTGGGACATAGATGCACACAGAGGAAAAGAGAGAGAAGAGAGGGGCTCAGTGTGTCAAAGGAAGGAAGTACCCCAGCAGTCTAAAACTATAACAGCATAATTAAGAGCTGGTGCAAGGCAAACCTGAGCCAGTTCTATAAGGGTTGGTAGGTGCATCTGACGACTATGAAGAGAAGCAGGTGGGCCGGGCTAGGCGGATGCTGCAGCTCCTCACTCCCTAATTATAAGCTTTATCAAAGAGGAGAGTTTTAAGTTTACTCTTAAATGTGTTGACGGTGTCTGCCTCTCGAACCCAGACTGGGAGCTGGTTCCACAGGAGAGGAGCCTGATAGCTGAAGGCTCTGGCTCCCATTCTACTTTTAGAGACTCTAGGAACCACAATTAACTCTGCATTCTGGGATTGCAGTGCTCTAGTGGGACAATAAGGTACTATGAGCTCTTCAATATAAGATGGTGCTTGACCATTTAGAGCTTTGTAGGTCAGGAGAAGGATTTTAAATTCAATCCTGGATTTTACAGGATGCCAATGCAGAGAAGCTAATACAGGAGAAATATGATCTCTTTTCTTAGTTCTTGTCAGACCATGCGCTGCAGCATTCTGGATCAGCTGGAGAGACTTAAGGGACTTATTTGGGCAACATGATAATAAGGAATTACAGTAGTCCAGCCTGGAAGTAACAAATGCATGGACTAGTTTTTCAGCATCGTTTTGAGACAGGATGTTCCTAATTTTGGCAATGTTACAAAGGTGAAAAAAGGCTGTTCTTGAGGTTTGTTGAAGTTTAGCTAACTGACTGGTGTCATCTGGCTTGATTGATAAGTATAATTGGGTGTAATCGGCATAACAGTGAGCGCTAATTGAGTGTTTCCTAATAATATTGCCTAGAGGAAGCATATATAAAGAGAATAGAATTGGTCCAAGCACTGAGCCTTGTGGAACACCATGGCTAACTTTAGCGTACCTGGAGGATTTATAGTTAACATTAACAAATTGAGATCAGACAGAGAAATAGGACTTAAACCAGCTTAGTGCGATTCCTTCAATGCCAACTAAGTGTTCCAGTCTCTGTAACAGGATGATATGGTCAATAGTGTCGAATGCAGCACTAAGATCTAGTAAGATAAGTCCTTTTTCTGAAGCAGTTAGAAGGTCGTAAGTAATTTTCACCAGTGCCGTCTCTGTGCTATGATGCATTCTAAATCCTGACTGAAAGTCCTCAAATAGACTATTGCTAAGTAGAAAATCACATAACTGATTAGCAACTATCTTCACAAGGATCTTGGTGAGAAAGGGAAGGTTAGATATAGGTTTATAGTTGGCTAAGACCTCAGGATCGAGGGTGGTTTTTTTTCAGAAGAGGTTTTATCACAGCTACTTTAAATGACATAACCTGATAAAGTGCCCATATTATGAAAAAAACACCTTTTCTGGGATTTGGGGTGTTATTTTGTGTCTCTGGTGCTTTCACACGCATACAAACTTAGAAAAAAAAAACATCCATACTGTTTTGAGTGAGATACGGGTTTCTGTATATAACCTGCCTTCAGTCACCGGTTGAGCTGTTCAAAATCTGCAGGGCTTTCTACGTCACTAGCCGAAACGAGGGGGCTGACCGCTAGCATGTAGCCCCCTCATTCTCAATGGCAAAACACTGCTACAACACACACAAGTTCACCATAATCTGCAAAAGAACTACTTACATGTCCCTGTTCTGCAGGTATTCCACGCAAAGTTGGTAGTGCGCCCTCGTATAGAAGAAGTCTCCCGGCTAATCCTGCCTTGTACTGACTGAAGTTAGAGAAACAGCTAGCTAGCTGATGTGATCCATACCTAGCTACTGCGCATGTGTTAGTTTAGTTTATTTATTTATTTGAACATGTATAATATATATATATATAGATATAAAACTGTAATTTTTTGCAGGAGAGGGAGAGGAAATAGCCATTGCTAATGTCTAAGCTAAACCTAACAGCATTTTAACAATTGTGAGATCAGCGAGGCAGTCGCTGTAAGAGAAGAGAACTATAAGTGCTTGAGTATAACTAGTCTAGTTTAAATGCAATCCAGGCACTTAACAACAACAAGACAGCAAACCTGTAGCAAACAATAAAGCAGAGTTGACTAAGTTTTTGCTGGAGCCTCTCACGTCACATCTGGTCTCACTTAGTCAATAGAACATGTGAAAATGATCTGCTTTGAGTTTTGTACTAAGAGTTGTGAGGTTATTAGGGCTGTAACGATATGCGATATGAAACCGATATCGCGACATTCAGATCCACGAACCTGTATCGCGGAGTGAGAAGGCAGAATCGCGTCACTAGGGTGACCAGACGGCCCATTTTGACTGGGACAGTCCTGATTTGACTGGGATTTAAATTGTGTGTCCCGAGTCCCGGCCAAAGCCTGTCGGAACGCTAAAATGTCCCGGTTTACACCAACCACTATGAAATTGTCCCAGTTGTCAGCGATTACATAGCCGACGTGGTCTTATTATAGCCCGACCATTAACTAAACCCATGTAGAAAGACTAATAAAGCGTCCAGCGTATGCATTTAATGTGTGTGTCAGTCAATCGTAGCGGTCTGCATCTGTATAATCTGTGCTACCAGCGTTACAATGTATATTTGTAAACATTGTTGCAGTGCCTCTTCTCATCTGTCTCATTTTAACCAGTCCCTCCAGGATTTCGCAGACTTTTTTTAGATTGTTTCGGCCCAAAATGCCTGATTTTGCGGGAGCTGTCCTAATTTAGGTCATTGTGTCGTCTCAGCTCCAGTTTTTCCTGCATCCACCATGTGTGTGTGTGTGTGTGTGCCTCTCTGCAGCGGCCCCGGGGCCGCTGCAGAGAGGCACACACACACACAGGACAGGATTGAAACAGCAGCAGCGTCAGCGACTTTAGAGTGAAAAAACGTTACAGCGTAGCCTACATTGTTAAAATGTATACAGGTTGGTAGGACGGTCTGAAATGTTTTGCACGGTCTTTTGTTGTACGTTTTGTCGGTAAATGTGAGATGTTCCGAGTCACACACGTCTCATCTTCATATCAGAAACAAGGAAATGAATTTGGCGACGTATGCAAATTCTGATTTGAACACAACTTGTGCATAATTATGTACCCACCTTACCTAATGCTTTAGTTGATGTGTTGTACATGCATGAGGTCATGAATGAGATGCTATGAACTCATGTCAATTCCTGATGATTCATAAGATAAAAACGAATGAAGTAATGCACAAATCATGAATTAATTCATGCATGAATTTATAATTCATGTACACTTACGGTAAAGTTTTACCATACCTTAAGTTCAAGCCTGTGGCAGCAGTTCCAAATAATTCGTTTAGTGCCATGCAATAAAAAATACCTTTTCACAAAGTTTTTTATAAGTTCAGTGGGTGGATTTTCCAAAAGAATGTTTTAATTCTGAAAAATAAAGTTGGTGCCACATGAAACTCACTCAATGTCTTTTAATATTATTTCTTAGATATGTCCCACTGAGCAAGCGACGTCTGTGGATGTACAAAACAGGTTGATATCACGTCCGTACGTCCGTCCAGGCCATGATCTGAACGTCCATTGACAGCCAGAAAGTTGATAAATGACACTGAGAAATTATGTCCAGTCAGGCCATAATCTAGACGTCCACTAACAGCCAGAACTAGTTGAGAATAGACGTTGAAGCTGGCTATAATCTGGATGTCCATTGACAACCAGAATTAGTTGATGAATAACACTGAGAAAGGATGTCCAGTCAGGCTATAATCTAGACGTCCACTAACAGCCAGAACTAGTTGAGAATAGACGTTGACGCTGGCTATAATCTGGATGTCCATTGGTAACCAGAATTAGTTGATGAATAACACTGAGAAATTATGTCCTTTCAGGCCATCATCTAGATGTCCACTAACAGATAGAACTAGTTGAGAATAGACGTTGACGCTGGCTATAATCTGGATGTCCATTGACAACCAGAATTAGTTGATAAATAACACTGAGAAAAATATCAAAGAAAAAAGATCCCAGTTGTGGTGGAGAGACAGCATGGCTAAGAGACAGCGTGTCTGTGTACGCATCTTTCCATGGCTATATAAATGTAACGGGAATCTGAAAAGTGTCATTACTAGGGTTAGGGTTAAAAAACACAAAACTGTTCAACCATAGCGCAACTTGCACAAACATGTTTATATTACACTATTTAAGTAGGTTACATTTTATTTGTATATACGTTGTGCATAATTTCCTGTGTATATTTTTTTTATGAAGAGCAGAGCTCTTCAACAGGGGTCCTCACAATTACTGCAGGGGGGCCACCAAATTGTTGTTATTTTTTTTTAAAGTTCCCAAGAAAATTAAAATACCTTAATATGAATCCAACATATAAGTTGCAATATTATTAGCAAATATAAATCCGCTTCACAATTTGTGAATCAACTCCTCTGTAGACAGGCTAACTGGCTAGGTAGTCACTAAGATCCACAGATACAGTTAATCCTAAGGATTCACTGTGCCACATGTGTGGTTATTTTAATAGCTTAGTATTCTATGCACTAAATAGGTATGAAAAAGGCTTTAGGCTGACCTACACGTTATAGGCCCAGTTTAACAACTTAATTTTTTATAGAATATAAGTAGTACTGGGTCCCTGATCTGTCTCTTTTACTTAAGGGGTCCTTGGCTTAAAAAATCTTGAAGACCCCATTTATTATTTATTGTATATCTGTATGGGTGTTGTGTACTTGCTGCTGTAGCACAGACATTTCTATATCTCTAGTCTTTCTTAACATGTTTAAACATATTCACTGCTGTTTAAAAACATAAGTTAAAATATGTTTAAAACATGCCATGAACATAACATGTAATGTTGCTCTTCAATGTAAAATGTTCGCTAAAATATACAAGCTGCTTCATAATGACCATAGACTGCTAATATTATACAGTCTATGACCATGACACACTACACACATGCACACACAATGGATTTGTTTGGTTGCTTGTCACTCAAAAATTCTAAATTCAAAATAGCTGCAGGTGATTGGGCGTGGAGGAGGAAAAGGGCGGGGGTTAACGAAATTGAAAAAAGGCGGACTGCGGAGGGTCAGAGGAGCGGTTGACAGAGAAGCAGACACACTGGGTAAGTTTTGTATTTATAATTTATTTAGCTAGATAATAAATAGATGGGTACTGGTTAGACTGAAGTTTAGTCGAGCTAATCAATAGCTAACCATTGTATGTGCTAGGTAAGCTGAAGTACGTTTACTTTAGTTGGACTTTGTTACCAGCTCATACTATAGCCAACGTTAGCTTGTCAGTGTTAGCTTAGCTAAGTAACGTTAGCATTGAGTTAAACGTTATTGTTATAGCTAGTTAAACTGGAATCTTCAGCTGGGTTTGTAGTTTGAAGTTAGCTAGTCCGTTTGAATGAAGCACAGACAGACTGCCTGACAGGTGGTGTGTTTGTGGCTTCGTTTTTAAAAGGACTTTTAAAGAAGTTTAATATATTTCTATCAAACGTTTTGAATTGAGCAGTCATTAACTTAAAAGTCGTCAATAGTGTGCTACTGTGTACCAACAGGCCTATAACCACGACGTAAGTTGTGAAAAGATTTTTATCCAACAGTAAAATTAGTTCTAAACTGTCTCTGGTGTGGGTAATTTAGCTAACGTTACCACCAGTACCAGGGTGTGCTCAGGCACTGCAATGTTACACCATAATATTACTGATATAACTTCATGTGTTTTATATGTCAAAGGGATTTAACAAACCATTAAGAATAGACAGTAGTTGGGTTAAATCAGACCTTGATACATATTACTGTTGAGAAACTGAAAAAATAATGTATATAACTTTTTTACACCATGTATTTCCATCCGTGATGTGTGTATGTAATAATAATCAGGATTAAACAAATGCTGATTTAAACATTTTTCTTTGTTATTGCAGCTGCTGTCTTTAAGTGGGAAAGCAAGGGCACAGAACATATTTCCCGTGCCAAGGCAGACCACTTTACATGCCCCTGTATTGCAAGACAGCACCTCTTCTCCCTCCACAGTAGGCCTGCACGATATTGGAAAAAAACTGACATTGCGATGTATATTTTTTTTCTGCGATAAGAAAAAAAGACAAATTTTTACAAGATGACATACAGTAAAAAGCTCTCTTTGGAAATAATAAATAATTCTCGACTACTGATTTCATAGGGGAGTGCATCTACATAGAAAATAAAAATAACAAAGGAAAGTTTCTTATGTGAACCAGTCTTTGTTGAACTTTAATGCTTTACAAACAACCAAAGCAAGTACGTGCTGTGACTACTCTTATGAAGAGATTTTGGAGAGGGAAATTAGGTAGAAATACACTAGTTGACTGATGTGACGCCATTGTATTCATATAATACTATCAATCCAGGCTAAAGTGAATGATATTAATAATAATGCATGCATGTTGCTTCCTCTAACTTTCAGGTTATGGTTGACTAGCGGGGCCTGCTTTGGTTGTTTGATAAATTGTTCAACATTGATTGTGATTGTCTAGTCTTGGAAATAATAAATCAAACCCGACTGATCAGTCCGACTGCCATTTCTGCCGACGGTCGGCCCATCTGGCTGGTGTGTCAGGGCCTTAAGAGCTGTTGCTGTTGGGTCAAGGGCGAAGCTGGCGTAGTCAATGTCACCTGCGACACAAGGTCCACAAGCAGAACACAGACTAGTTCCTCTTTCTATTGACACTGAACAAGTTTTAATGTATCAAACATATTATTTTGATAAAAAACCCTATCATGATTATGAATTGGCCTATTACTCCGATTGTAAGGCCCATGTCATGTAGGTTGTGAAGTGCTTTATAATGACACAACTAATAGCCGCACAAAACCTGCAGTCCTCACAGCCACTTAAGTGCAGGGGGATGGGGACAGCAGCAAACAAATCCAACAGCGCGTCATCTGCCGCCAAGTGTGGATAAGACCGAGTGAGTTGTGGAGGACTCGGACACATCACGCAGACAAAAACGGATGAACGGGCACGGGGATGCCCAGGAAGCCCCTGTGCGGATGTCAGCCACCGTCACGCCTCTGAGGAGGGCCACGGACGCTGATAGCGCTCTTGTGGAATGAGCCCGGATGCATTGAGGGCCTACCCAGTGTCAGAGGGGTATGTAGCAACAATTTTGTTTTTGTCAACACATTTATTATTTTCATTATCTATTAATCTGCTGATTATTTTCGGAATTCATTGCAGTGGTGGATGAGCTATTCCGATTAAAAGTAGCAATACAACAACATACAAATACTCTTTTTAGTAGTTTTCAAGTAAAAGTCCTGCATTTAAAATCCTACTTAAGTAAAAGTACAGAAGTAGTAGCCTATATCCACTGTCACTGTTGTATGTGAAATTATTAGTGTTAATACTGATGCATCAATGTGCATTTTACTGTGCTTGCTGAAGTGGAGCTAGTTTTATATACACTTAGCTAGTCTAGTGGTTCCTAGTCTCGCATTGCCAAACCTACCTTTACAGCGCTGCGAAGGAGGGTCTGGCTAGTCCACACAACATTCCGGGATGGGAGAAAACCTGCTCTGGTTTATTGGCATTTCTTTAAACCAATCACAATCGTCTTGGGGGGAGCTAAGCCCCGGACGCAATAATGGTGCCTCTGCAAAACAGTCTCCGGAAGGAACTTGTTTGGGTGGAACATGTGCACGTTCAAAAATTGTTTTAGTTGTGCAACATAACCCTTGACAAATAGTCTAGCTTGTTGTCTCGATTTACCCTACAGAGATCTGAGGATCAGTTAACCATAGTCCTCATAAGTCGACCGGAGTTTAGAATGCAAACACAAAGAAAGCGGGAGGTAAAGGACATCCGGCGGATCTTTTAGGGGGCACCTGAGCAATCCCGTAAATGAATCGCCGTTGATCTAGACTAAGTGGTTCCTAACCTGGGGGCCGGGCCTCTTCTAAAGGGTTAAAAATCTGAGGATGAATGGGAGAGAAAAGAAGAAATAACAAACTTCTTATACACAGATTTATATTATTTTTATTATTTTGTTTTAGTAATGAATCTTTACTTTAATATAAAACATGGGATAATTGTACCTCTTTGGGCCTCAAACAGATATTTAAATGAAACCACCTGAGAGGTTTGGAGGGAAAATGTCTCTTGGATAGAATTGCAAACAGCATCTAATAATAATGACAAGGAGCCCAACTCTGCATTGTATTTTAAAGGATTATCATATTTTGAATCTTAATTTGTAAAGTAACTAATAACTCTATCTTCCAAATAAACACAGTGGATTAAAAGGTACAATATTTCCCTCTCAAATGTTGTATAGAGTAATATAAAATGGAGGTATGTGTACTTTACTTGAGTATTTCCATTTTATGCTACTTTATCTACTTTACTATATTTTGGAGGCAAATGTACTTTTTACTCCACTAAATTTATTTAACATCTTTTAGTACTTTGCAAATTTAGATTTTTAAAAGAAAATATAAAAATATTGATCAACTAATAAATTATAATATATTATGATAGGGTTAGCTACCCAGCAGTATATAAAGTAATTAAAATTAGCCCAACCTTCACCAGCTGCAACATTAAAGTAACGCTTGGACATTAATGCATCACTAATCCAAAGATTTGTGGTCACATTAGTTACTTAGACACCAATGCATTTGAAATAGGCTCCAGGTTGACAAATAACAAAATCACCCTTTAAATTGCCTCTGAGTGAACATGGAGGCCGCCTGTGGAAGTTGCATCGCTAATCTATCATCTACATCTCAAGTCATACAAGTTTCATTGCAACTAAAATGGTATTATTCTAGACAGTCCTATAATGTCGTTAACATATTTTCAGAAACAAAAGTATAGTATATACAGTATAACAAAATAAATCAACAAAAAATGATTTTCTGGCAGTTATTCCTCGGTCACCTTCCCAGTGATCCTGTAGGTTTCAGTCGGCCCCTGCTCTCCACATGCCAGCTGGGTCTCTTGGCTTTCTGCCTTCTCAAGCACATCTGTCAATAGTGAACATAATCTCAAACATCTGAACATCTGATATGTTTGCCAAGTAAATGCCTGCTTTCATTGGTTTGGGTTTTTCTTTTCATTTAAGAACTGGATTCTAAATATACAGTTGAAACCTTACAGACCTGTTTGTTGACCATCTCCTGGCTTGTTTTTGTTGTAATTGTGGGAGGGCGCATAGAGGAAGATAACGGTGAAAACATACAGGTTCCACATGCCATAGGTCCCTGTGAGAAAAGCACTGTGGACTTGGAGAATGTGGTCTCCCCAGTGCCAGTGCCCCTCACTGACCTGGTGTAGCATAAAGAAAATTTGGAATCATTGTTAAGAGCCCAAAACATGCCATAATATCAAATACTGCAATGACAGAACTATAGACTTCCATGTTGATCATTAGAAGGGTAATACTTACTTGATTTAGGATAAAGAAGATGACAGTCATTGCTGCACATGCTAGAGTTGCCAGCATAAAAAACTTGAACCTGAAGACTATACCCTGCCAAAACCAGCAAAAGAGGAAAACCAGACATAATGTTGTTTAATCTACTGTGCTTCAGATATTAAATTGATTGAATCAAAGAAATCAAACCTTATAATGCAGTCTCCTAGCCTCTGGCATTTCAGGAAGTTGGTGTATTTTCCTGTCGATGTTCCTGAACACACAACGCACCATGCCACACAAAGAGAGGAAATACAGACAAACAGAAATTCCTGCCACAATAACGAAAGTAATCTGTGATGACAGTCAAGGAAAAAGCATGGATGACAAAGAGAGACCCACATGTAAAGTAAATTGTTATGAGGCAGAATTATTTTCTGATACACTATTAATATCTGAGGGATACTGCCACCTTCATCCCAATTTCTGATGCCCAAACACTGTAGAAAGGGTTGGTCAAATGAACCCCCCTTTAAGAAATGAAGCACAATAATATTAAAGAAAGATAACTATAACACAATAGACCTCATCAAAATCAGTCATGGACTTACCTTTCACTTAGGTCAAATATAAGAAGAATAGATGAGCTGAACATCACCAGCCCAACCTGCCACCAGTACGCTGAAAGCCAATTCCTCTGACATTGGTCCTACATGGTTTGTTGTTGAAAGAAATTGCATAACTGGCCTGCAAGTATGGAAAAAAGTATAGTAGAGTAGAAGTTAAAGGTGCTAACCATAAGGTGTTCGCCACAGAAGATGATCCAGAAACAGAAGAGTGTGTAGTAGAAGACGCCCTGTTGAGCATCTTCAAATAGCAGCATCCACGTCCACTCAAAGGCCAGGGAGAGCCACTCCACCGGCACGTTCAGGAACATCACAGAAATACCCAGGGCGAAAATCATCCTGTACAAGGAAAATACATAGTATTAATGACTTCCATTTGCTCTTAAAAGACAAGTAACCTTCTGCTGCAGGCATAGTATTGACCTGGCTCTACCAGGCCGATCAAGCATTTTTCATTTCCCCTGCTCTCAACATGTCACCCTGAAGCACTGCAGTGCATACCTCTAGTATGACACAGGGTTTACCTGTGGCTTTAAGTCTGCACTGAGTGACTAAATAGCCTGGGTTGCACTCAGTTTCAACTTAAGAGCAGTAGAGCTGTGTTGTATAACTTCACTCTACCTTCTAAAAAAAAAGATGTTGTATTCAGTCTGTATCTGAAGCCTACAGATGTAGGGATGGTATGGAGGCCCAATAGTTTTCAACATAAAAAAATAAATAAATTAACTCATTATTAACTCACATTCATTTCTATGATTATTTATTATTATAAATGTATCATATTGTGTAATTTGTCTTTTTAATATTGAACACTTTAGGGTTCCATATATTTGTAATTGTATTGCTCAATATTCATGATGTGGCTATACATTACTAGTGGTACAAAGTCAAAGCAGTTGGTTTGATAAATACATTTAGCCATTTTTTCTTAATGGCTCATACTTTTCTAAAAGGACTGGATGTCTTGCCATGAGGCTGATCCTGTGCCAGTACCAAACTGTTGCCACAAATATCCAGGGACTGAACACAGTCTTCATGCTGATCCACACTCTAGTGAAGCCTCCATTCTGGTGTATGTCCTTAGAGAAGAGGGACATTAAATGTTTGAATGTAACACATGCAGGCTTTGCGGGTTTAATTCCATCAAAACATATAATGGAAGTTACATTTTAAGAAAATAAACTCACCACTAAATGGATGTCCTTTATTTCTCCAATTCCTACATTTACTGTGTCATTCACTGGCAAGCGAAGGTTAATCAAAAAATATTTGTGGGCCACACTTCCCAGTTCCATTAATGGTATGGGGTCACAGTGATAAAAACGGCCTTCATTTTCATATGTCTGCAAAAGCATGGGCTGTTACAGGTTACTAAGCAGAGATATTAGAGCGTAAATGTATATATTATTTGTACATACATAAATATATTTGTATTAAATGCAGTCATGCAGGTTTACCTTGGAAACTGCAAATATGCACCTGAGCGGCCTTTGCTCCACTGAGTGAAACATGGTGGTCCACTCAGATATCAAATCATCCCTGTATGCAAGGCCAGCATCAATGGTGATGATAGCATCATCTTCTACACAGACAGGGACAAGATTTGGTTTATTAGATATCTACCACAAGAACTGAGGAGCTTGGTCCTATATTATTTAAATGTAGGACACAACTCTTACCAATCTGATTGATAATTTTAAATGCAATGTCAAACTGTAGAACAGCAAGCATATACTGAAACCAGGGATGCATCTCCTTGTTGGGAAGAGGTATGTGCACAGCAAAGACAATGTCGTTGGCATCCAGTGTTTTTGCCAGAGGCTCATCGAAACTGTGGATCTGCTGGCACCGATTTGATCCCCACGGCACGAGCCAGGCGCGTGCCCTGTGGTGATTAATACATTTGGTGGCCAAGTAGCGAATAGCACTGGTGGGACTGGGAGCTATGGTAAATGGGAATAAAGCGTCAAACGAACAGTAATGTTCTATGAAGTACAGACAGAACAAAGGTATACGTATCTTATTTATTTAGCCACATTGAGAGAAGCCGTTTCAAATAAGCCAATTTTTGTTGTGCTTTTAAAACAAACTATATGTAGGTTACTTTCTATAAATACTATTTCTTATTACAACAAATAAACAAATTCTGACTACTTACCGATTAGTGCTCCAACCATGATGAAAATAACTTGGAAAACAAGAATAAAGAAACCAAAGAAAACCAATTTCTTAGTGCTCATGTTCTCTATGATTGCTCCTGCCATTTTCAAAAGATAATTTAGAAAAGTGACACACAAGCATGTGGTCCCAAAAGGATAAGTGCTCCACTGCTGCTCCTCTACCTGCTCACACTGACTCTCCCAGGAGTCACAAATCATCGTCAGAGTGCAGAGGGGGGTGGGAGTGGAAACATCATGCGTATGGATTTAGAACAATAAAACACTTATTTGGTTTTGTATGATTAAAAACACACAATACAAGTGTATATAAAACATGATTCCTTTATTGCTTAAAGAATACAACTTTCTAGCATAGGCGAGTGAATGTGTATCACAACTAGGTTACTTGTCTTTACACTGAGGATTGACCACAGTCACAATGCAAATGTTTGATACTGCACCCGAAGAGAAGGGAAATAACAAATTCAGCCTGGATATCAAAGCATCTTACAAAGTCATAGGTTAATAATCCTTAACATTGTTTACACTGACCTGGAGTCAGCAACAAGAATCACAGTAGCACCTACACCTTTAAAAAACATTAACTCTGCGCTGTCAGTCTGTCCTCTATCTTTGGTTCTATGACACAAAAATATACATTTTCTGAAAGGTGTCGCTAATTAGCAATACTGTGGGTGGCTCAAAGATGAAAGGAAATGCAACATAAAGTATCTGAATGAGCTAAAATTAAAAGAAAATGTCCATTTATTTCTCTACTAACAAAATAATTCCTATATTGACAACCCCTCAAATGATCGTCCGTTGAACAAATATACCAAGAGGGGGTAGAGAAAACCCTTTCTGTAAAAGTGACCATCAAACCACAAGAAAGGAGAAATTGACTGCTCTGAAATTATTCTGAAGCAGTTTCCTTAAACCACCAAAAGTGATCTAGTACAACGGACGTAAGTAAGCTATCTGGTGCAGTACCTGAAGGAGTAAACACTTGCTGCATTATCACCCAAATTCACTGACATATCCCAGACAATGTCTTCCTTCAGTGTCCACAACACATCCAAAAATCTACAAATTACTCACAACATAATATCAAGACATAATTAAACAGAAGCAACTGGAAAAGGGGGGGGGGGAGATGAGACTTCATTAATAGCCTCTCAATCCAAATTATTTTCAGGTACTGGTGTCTGAACGTGTGGCTATCATGAAATCCCCCTCCATCTTTCTTTTCAGTGTCCATTCCAATGTGCTTTATCCATGTTACACTTATGTATACCAGCAGTCAAACACGCCTCATGTCTCTGCCGATGACAGCACTGGGAGATTTGTGTGCTAACACTGTCCCAGGAAAGGATTCGGACAAGTAGAACGGCGTCCTGGGATCAAATGTCATCCTCTTCATCTTCATCCTGAGAGGAACCAGCCTGCTGGGCAGCGCTGGCAGATGCTGCTGCCATCTGTGCCTGTTGGGCAGCCTGCTGCATCTGTAACCACTCTTGCTGGGCGAGCTCTGCCTGCTGCTGCCGCGCCTGCAGGAAAATAGCGACATAAGACAAAAGAAGGCAAATTAAGAGCTTATTATGGCTTATCAAAATAATACAGTATTTTTGACTCAGATATTATGCTGTTATGCATTAGGCATGAGATGAATGCCCACAAAGTTTAGTTTTTTGCAATACATTAGTGAGGCTGAATTATGATTCATTAGATGTTGCAAGACGATTGATTTCTAGTATCAAGTTCATTAGACAGATGTGTCATGCTATGTTTAACATATTGTTGTGCATTTATAATATGCACAAAGTAGAGATGTTTGTATTATCCTATTTACTTAGAGAGCAACAGCTGAGCAAAGGATACAGTTTGCATTGGAAATTGCTTTGCTAGATCACAACATGCAAACCTGAGTAGCATTTTTGTAAAGCATTACTTGCAGGAGCAGATACAAAACAAGCCAGATTAATCACAGCTTCTGTTGTGTTCACAAAGCCACTGCACATAGGTACCAAAACACTTCAACATGTTCCAAATGTGACAGACACAGGGGTGTATAACAGCAGATATTTAAACGGCCCTATCTTCTGCCATTTCATTTATTGTTGTTACATTAAAATCACAGCAAGATTCAAGGATTTATTTGTCACATACTCATATTTCTCCATATGTGCAGTGAAATCAGGGTGTCAAAATCTAGAGAGGGTGCTAAAAGGTTAGTGTGCAATTATAACAATAGTTAGAATAATTAGAATAAAGTAATCTTAATAACTTTGGCCAAGTTTTACTGCTCTATGATGTTTATCACACGTAATTACTGAAGTGAAATCACATTTAAATTTAGTAAATAGATACATAATAACTGTTTCCAACTACGTCCACAAATAATTTTACACCATAGATTAAATGCTTTTACTTGCATAGACCACACCCCTCTTTAACTTATATTTTTTTGGCTCTTATTACCATTTCTTGTAATGTATTGCCATTTATGGAAATGTTTATTTATGAATCATAACTCTGCATGTTTAAATGTCTCTTTCCTTTCCTGTTTGTACACAATACTGTATAGCGTAACCCGATATATGAATACCGTTTTTCAAATTGTGAACTACACAAAAGTGCTTGAAACACAATTTTTTAAATGATTATTTTCAATGTTTTATCTCTTTACTTACACACCGAGATGCAATCTTACAATATACCACATATTGCAAAAGTGCCTGTCTGCCTTATTGTACGAACTGAAACTATAATGTTGCATTAAATCATACAGCGTATGTACAGTAAAATGGGGGTGCTCATGCACAGCATAAAATTGTAATTAGTTAGTATTTTCAGATGATACCTTGGCAAACAATTCCTGTTGTTGTCTGAGGAGCTCTTCCTCTGGGATACCCAGGTTCTCCAGTCGAGAACTGGCTTTCCTCCTCTTCAGAGCTACAGTTTTACACTCCTGCAGGACGTCTTTCACCTCCGTGATGTACGATGCGAAACCAAGGCTCTCTAGGGCTGTGGTGTGAAAACGAGAAGCGAAAGCGAAATATTTACTCTTTATATTTTAAAAAGACGGTGCAAAGACGGAGTAAACGCGGACCAGGACTCACCATTGATGACATGCTCAGGAGATATGGTCTTCTTGTCGGACTTGTTGCATATTTCATTAGCTTCTGAGGATATGAGGTGTATGAACTCGGTGCAACAGTTCACCACAAGCTCCCTCGCGTCGTTAGCCACTCGTACGTTAGGGAGAGTTTCCTTAATCATCTTGTTGATAGCTGCTCTGGGGATGGTGAGGTCATCGTCGTTTCCAGAGGAAGAAGCCATCGTGGCAGGAAAATAACCACAGAAATGAAAGCTCCGGTTCTTGACTGGGTGGTGAAAAATGTTAGCAGACGATGACAGGCCTTCTTGAGTTAATGGAGATTATTGCCCAGGTGAAGGCAACGTCAACATAAATTTAAATGTCATAAAAAAGACGTTTCCTCAAAGTTAGCCGGTTAGCTAGCTTGCTAACAACTAATTATACGTGTTAACACGGTGCAGTTTCTGCAGAGCACCGCTGTTACACTGAATGTGACAGACACTAAAGGTCCAACAAACAACGCGAGAAACACAAAAACGATAATACTGGAAAATATGCTTAGCTAGCTAGCTACCAAGCTAGCTAGTAGCTGTGGTCCCTGTCACAAGCAACCCAAAAGACAAGTGAAAGCGGAGTCTGAGAGCATGGCTAAAGCTAGGCTAACAATGAACTGTCCCTGCCATATGTAAGTAACTAAATAGTTCGCTAGGTAGAGCGGACGAGTAAAATGAAGTCGCCACATGCAGATTACTCTCCCTTGCATCGACCAAATGAGCCAAACATTTCAAACAATCTTAAATCTACCAGTACTTAATTTAAAATATTGTATTCTGGCTAACATTAGCCTAAATTTGTCCGGATACCACGTCAAACAAAGAACCGGATACGGTGTAAGGTGTCAAGCCTCTAGCTATTTTTTTTTACCGCCATCTACTGTTCAATTAGAGAATAACACATTTCTATTATATTCAATTTCATTATATTCCGTTGTTTTTTGCTCTCAGCCTGAGCCTGTATATTAAGAACTTATGAATGTCTCTATGAAAGGTTTCTAAGTAAAAGTCCACGTGGTGTGAGGCTCAGAGCAAACAGCTGTATCCCAGATAAGCCATGTGTGTGTGGAGGTTTAGCAGTTAAGAGTTATTTGGTTGAATGGTGTGGTTTAAAAACCTGCAGCAGTAGCTTTTAGACACACAAGAAGAGTGTATTGTCTCAATTATGTATTGCTTTTATATTTTTATTTGTTACAATCATTGTTTCAGCATTTCATCAAAAAGATGTCTTCCAGCTAAAAAATTAATTCAAATGAAATAAAGGAAAATTAGGCCTACTGGTTGAAAACCTATACATAGAAGAATGTATCTTGCCAAAAATAACAAAGATGAGACTCTATTAGTTGCTCTTGTTCTTTTCCAAAGTAGCCTAAAGCTCTTTATACTTCTCCAAGGCAGAAGTTTGAGGAAGTTCAGACTGGCATTGAAGACCTTGTCGTGTTCAAACACCACTTTGTAAAATGTGGCAATTGGGAGGTCGCCATTGGGATCAACATATTTAAGTGTGATCATAGGGGTGTAAAGCATGTTTGTCTGATGACGGAAAGGGGGATTCTCCATGGTGATGATCTTGAGAGTATGCTAAGAAGAAAAACACAGAGCAAACATAAACAGGTGCAGGCAATGCACAGCAATTCATCTCAGTTGTAGTGTTATAATGACAAAACAATAAATGACAAGGTGAAGAATGTTTGTGGACGAACAATACCTCTGCTGTCAGCAGTCTGTCCAAGGGTTATAAGGATTTGATTGTAGTTCTTCAAGTAGATATTTGTGAACATGTCAGCAGTAACTTTTCAGATTTGCTGAGATCAGTCTTCAAGCCCTCCTCATGATCTTTACGCTCAAACTCTGTTATTGCTGGGTCTGGCTCTATCAGGCTGATACTGAGGAAAGAAAAACGAGAAGTACAGTACAAACATAATCATATCCCTCCCAATAGAAAGCTAAAGAGCCACATACAAAGGTAACTATATGCTACAAAGATTTTACTGTTATAATATACACTGTAATAAGTGCTACACCCACCATGTAGGTTTAATATATATTTTAAATAGTTGTGATCTAATTTATTTTATCTGTTTTATCTTAAAAAGTATCAATATACCTTGCCTTTACTTACAATGTGTCTGTACATACACAACAATATATTTTAAATAAAACTATCCAAGTTTGAGTAGTTATTACTATGTTATTATTGTGTACATGAAGTGTTATAAAAGTGAGTTGATATACACAATCTATGTGAGTAGTTATGTCTGTGATTGCTGTATACACGAAAGGTTATAAAAAAAAAAAGTAGTCATCACTTTCCCCCTGATGCGTCTGAAGTGTCTGATCTGGGCGGACACGTGGGCAACAGGTGTCAGCAGCTTGCTTGAAAACGTTTACGTAACTTCATACCCTCAGCGCTGCAGAACTGAGCTGGTTAAAACGGTAAGAATGATTGGTGAATTTGTGCTAAACCGATGATTCTAGAGGTACTGTTCGGCAGTTAACATTAATGTGCAAAACGGACCTGCAATGCACGGCAAGCTAAGTTAGCTGCCCGGTGGTCCTGTAAGTTACCTCGGCAGTCGGGGCTGTCACCGTGTTTAACGCATCCTAACGCTAACGTTAACTGAAAACAGACACCCGAAGCGAAGAGATTCAATGTAGGCTAAGCCAAGCCGATTTAACTGAGATTCAATACAAGACAGGCTCAGTGTTTCCCATAGAATTAGATTCTATAGGCCTTTTACGCACTTCCGCATTTTTGCGATCGGAAATACATCAACAAACTTTGCTCCGGATGATTACATTGGTGGCTGGGTCGTTCGTCGCCTGAAGAGTAATGTTGTCCCAAGCCTATACTCTTGGAACAATTTTACTGCTCTCCAGCTATGCTGTGAAGATAGCGACATAGTGGCTAAGGCAGTAAGGATGGATCACGACTATGTGACACACCCATCTGCAGGTAAGATTGTTCATAATGTGTTTAGTAAGTTAACGCTAGTCAACTATGTGTACCGTTAATGGATAAATGCATTTCTAACTGAACAACTTCATTTGTCTATACCATAAACTGTTCACGAAATTCAACTAACGTTAGCCTACATCTGTAACTCTGTAACATAGTCTGTTGACAAATTTCAAATATAACGTTACTAGGGATGAACGATTAATTGCATTTGCAATAATATTGCGATGTGTTAAAACGCAATTTCCTAATCGCAAAGGCTGCAATTTGGTCATGTGACTCACAAGAGCAAATCAGTCTGCACTCCGCAGAGAAAGCATCAACTTAGCACGCTAGCTAACGCTACACCGTACCTTGAGCAGATTTCTGTCAGCCAAACAACTCTGAGTTGTAGTTTAAAACTTTTAAAGCCATTTTAATAAAATGAAAGATTTTATTATTTTTCGGCCTCGAGTCCATACATGCAGTTAATGGATACAAGCATGCAGAACTGAAGGCTCGGTTAGCAACGATTAGCTCCGATTAGCGGTTAGCTACAGTTAGCTAGCTCCATTATAGAGATATGTAGCGGAGGAGACTGCCACGGAGAGGGGTAACAACCAGACTCTGATAAATTACGTGTGGGGAGCTTTCACAGCAGCGTGGCCGCGTTGTTTCAACGGTTTTATTAGTACAGTTAATCTCACGACAAGACCTGCAGCATGCTACTACTAACGTAACGATAGCCTCTCTGTCTCTTGAGTGCAACGTTGACGATGTCATGCACGCAACTTCATGAGGGGAGGGAGGGGCTGGAGGCAGCTCCTCTGTGTGCGCTGTAAAAAAAAAAAATACACCATTGTATATACTGTATATACTATATTTTTACTTATTTAACTGTCTAGTAAAGTTCAAAGACAGTGTTTAAAAAGTGCAATCCACATGTTTACATTATGTTTATTACAGTAAATAATAATTAATTAAATTATCTAAATACTACTAAGTGTGGTAAAGCCACATATTTGTTTTTCTATTTCTGCAATCTGCACTTTAGTTTCTGTGATTTGTTTCTGACTTTCATATGAATGTTTACACCAGGCTTGGTCAGTGCTCAATATACTACTGTGATTGAAGTAGTTAAATAAAAGATGTCATTCATATAAATTCATGCATCACGTAATTTCATCATCACATACAGGTCTGTCCTGCAGGAAAGAACAGTTTGTTTAATCTATCTAATCTTGTCTTGTTCATAATATACAATAATGTATTGCTTGTCTCAATAATACAGAAGACAAAGAGCTTAAAAAATAATCTCATATTAAATCGCAATATTTTTGAAAAAAATTGCAATTAGATTATTTTCAAAAATCGTTCAGCCCTAAACGTTACTGTAGCAAGATGCTCGCGCGACATTTCAATGTTGCTGACTTCTAGCACCGAGGCTATTTACCCCCTGTTAGACTGTCCCCAGTGTTCCCCCTGTTTTCCCGGTCTGAGCGCGTGTGAGTGTCTGTGTGTCTCCCGCTCCCTCCTGTGTCAATCATGCTGTCTAGCTGTAGGGGGCATGCTCTGAATGGCATTCTGTCTGCAGTGATGTCATTAAAGAGTTGACATGACATGATTACTACCCTGTGTTGTGTTAAGGCTGGTTTTTAATTTCTTTATCTTTACAGGTGCTCTGGATGAGATTTTAGATTAGACATCCATGACTTAGAAGCCATGTTGCAAATCACTGACCTACCACCCCCTACTCTCTTCAGCCGATACTGTTCATCGGACGACCAAATTCGTTTCTACACCAAATTTCCATCTGAGAGGGTTTTTACTATTTTTTGGGAGTCGATTGCACCATCTGCCCTTAGACTGGTGTACTGGACCAAAGCAAACAGGGCAGGTGAGGAAGGCTGCCAAGATCCCAGCCCTCCACGCATCATGCCATTAATAGATGAGTTTTTGATGTACTCCATGCGGGTTGCTGTTGGCATGAAGGAGCAGCTCATTGCTGACATGTTTAATGTGAGCATTGCCAGGGTCAGCAGGGTTACCATCACCTGGGCCAATTATCTTTTTATGATGCTGGGCTCATTTCCCATCTGGATAAGCAGGGAAAAGGTTAAGTCCACTATGCCCCTTAAATTCCAGAGGTATTGCCCCAATGTCAGAGTGATACTGGACTGCACAGAACTTGCCGTGGAGACAGCCTCATCCCTGACCTTACAGTCAGAAACATTTTCAAACTACAAAAACAGGATGACATTGAAAGGGCTGATTGGAGTTGCTCCCAATGGTTTGATGACATTTGTCTCACCCCTGTACACTGGATGCATCTCAGATAAGGAGATCACCAGGATCAGTGGAGTCCTTCCCTTGCTGGAGCTAGGAGACGATATCATGACGGAAAGGGTTCCTCATTCAAGACCTCCTTGCTGACGTTGGAGCTAAGCTCATCATTCCACCTTTTAAGCGTTCAGCTCAATTCAGCAAGGAGGAAACGGAACAAACCCAAGCCATTGCCCGCCACAGGATTATAGTGGAGAGAGTGATCTGTAGGGTAAAGTCCTTTCAAATCTAGGACTCTCCCGTGCCGCTCACACTGATTGGCAGTGTGAATCAGATCTGGCTTAACTGCTGTGTTGTAGCAAATTATCAAGGACCTTTTTGTTTTGAAGAGTGAATTAATTCATGTTTTGTATGTAAATAATGTATAAATAATGTGTGAATAGTATGTAAATAATTTAGTGTTCCCACATATTCTTAAACATCAAATGTGGTGTGTCAGGGTGAATGACGACTCTTGCTGGTAGCACATTAATTCGCATCAGTTCAGCATAGTTTGCCAGCACTTCAGGCTCCACCAGCAGACCACGCTTCATTGCAGCTATTTGCTTTGTGGAGCCTCTGATCATCTGAATAGCTGCAGACTCCTGCTCTGCACGAAACGCCCTACTACAACAAGCACCCAAAAAACGACTTGCAGTCAGCCTTGGTCGCCATAGCTGTGTCCACGCAGGACATTTGGACTGCTGCTGAGTTTCTTTTGCTATCTCACTGAACAGCTGCAGTGACACTTCAAGATACTGGAGATGCATTAACTGATGTAGGGTCGGGATGAAATGCAACCTGGGGGAAAAAAAAGTGTTCGGAAGGAAATTCTGGAGCCATGTGGTGTAGGATGAGGTCACTGGACTTCTTGGGTGGACAGTGATAGGACATGGGGGATCCACGAGGGACAGACCCAAATTTAAATGGCGTCAACTCCCATCTCAGAAACCCCATCCAATACAACAGTCATGAGAGGCTGGGGCTGCACCTGGCTTAATTTGCTTCCAGAGGCCATCATATATGGATCTGGCAGTGGTCCTAGACAAAAGAGCAAAGAGATACACAAGATTATTGGTCACACAAAAGAAAAGTTAGACATGAGTGCTTAACTACATTTACATTTACATTTTATTCATTGTATCTGTCAATACTTGTACTAGAGAATGGAGTGTCTACATTATAAGTACTAGTAAAAGTGTGGTAGGATGAGAAAGTAGTAGAGGAGGAAAGAGATGGAGGTGGAGAGGAGGGAGGGAAAAGAGGGAAGAGCATGGTAAGTGTACGTCATGCGTGTCAGGTTGTCAAAAAACATGATAGGAAAGGAGGTATCCTTGGAAGAGATGCGTCTTCACAACTTTTTTGAAGACAGAGAGGGGCATCCCCTGCTCTGGTGGCACTTGGCTGATCATTCCAACATCGGGCGATCACAAATAGAAATGGTCTTGAATTAATAATGACGTTTCATAACATAAAAAACATAACTTACTCTCACAAAACAACAATCAGTTAACAAATTATTCACCTGTATATGCCTTGTACAGTGTGGACCTCAGACCGTTCTTGCCCACTGTTTTTGGCTTTTGCACCACCAGCTCATTTACAGGTTCAGGATGGATTTGCTTAAAAGTAAAAGACAAAAAGCAGTTACAGTCTGTAGTCACTACTGGGGGTGTTTTTAAAATAATTTACAGTTTTTATAGATACGCATCGGTTCTTAAATCATAATGACATGTTTATCACAAACCCTGTGTTCTTGGTCTGTGCCATCTTTGCAAGCCGCTTGTGGAGGCCAGGGGGGGTGGAACAGCCTGCAGACCCAGCTGTGAATAATGTGCGGTCTGGTACAGGATGGCAACTATGTGATTGCAGAATCCTTTACCAGCCGCACAACTGCAGGAGAAAGCTTTCAGGTTGGCACTTTCTGCTTCCAGTGATATCTAGACACAATAACAAATTAAATAGGTTACACTTAAGTCATACTTATGCTGTTACATCAATGTTCATAATAACATGAAACTGTAACTTTCAGTAGGGTGAAGTTAATTTGAGGTGGTAAAAAAGAGGAGTGAAGTGAGTGAAGAGTTTGTGAGATATTTCATCAAGAGCAGTGCTCGAATTACGTGGGAGCCGAGCTCCCATAGAGTGAGGACTGGCTCCCAAGAAAGCAACAAAGTCAAACATCTGAGGGGGTCTTTCACATATGAAACAACACTCATTATCCATCCCTGTGCGGTCTCTTACCATTAAAGACGTTAAATTAAAATATAAAATATCTACGTTACTATGGGACGTAGACCTGAGCCTACCCTACGCTCATGAATGCAGCATGACTGCACTTCACCACCACACCACTAGGCTATGTGATCATTTTGATCGATTTGACAGCACTCGCAAGTCCGAAGAAGTCACCTTGCTTTTAGCTTAATGTGCTTTTGAAGTAAATACCACCAATACATCTTAAATAAATAAATCTGTAGCTATCCTCTGCCATTCAGAGCCCTGGAAAAGTTCCCAGATATTTTTGAAACACCTGTCAGCAATACAATGCAATCTCTGATGGCAGAATATTCAGTGAATAGGCTACCTGACAACATCTCAGTGCAAATTCCAAAATTGTTCGTCTATTTATTTCCACGGTTTAACACACGAGACGACTGAACACGCAGGTGTTGTTATCACTACGTGTACATTATAAGACTAGAACATTTGGCTGTGCAATGGCTTTATTAATTTCTGCCAGTTAGTGCATTTTCCCTGTGTATAAGTTAAAGACTACATGCATTATTGTGTTTGACACTGAGGATATCTGAGACGGTGGTCTGGTTCAAATGAGTTTTATGTCATTGTGAAATTGAGAATGACACTCAGACTAAATCGTTTAGTCTATTTCTTTGTATTGCGAAATTGAAATGAAATATGGACTATTACAATCAATAATATGTTGAAATTAATTAAAAGAAATCCATTTCTGTAAAAAAAAATAATCTGTCTTGCGTGTGTCAAGTTATAGCTTAGGCCTACCGTGCGCATATACTGCGCAAAAGCGCCACTCACGCCTATGCAATTTAATTGTATAGCCTTGTTAGGCTATGTGCAGGGTGTGCCAACTTTTTTTATGAGCGAGACCCCCTTAAAGACAAAAAGATAATTCAAGCACTGATCGAGAGTAATGGGTGTGCAGAGCTGTGTACAGAATGCAAATATGATTACATTTCATGTAAGTTCAATGTTATTTTATTATATCTGTGTGACGAGTACTCCGCGAGCAATTTAGTTCAACCTGGACTTGAGATTGTACTAGAACACAGCAGTTCAGTCATGTCTCCTGCTAAGGTAGAACAAAATCCAGGACGATTTAGACGCATTATTTAGGTAGGTATGTCCGGGAAAAAGAGGACGTCTAGTCACCCTACTTTCAGTAAAGAAATAGTAAGTGAAGAAAGGCCGCAACCTAAGCAAGAAGAGTGAACACACACTGTAAAAACGAAAATGTTGTGAAAACTCAAAATTTCAAGGCAACTTACTGCACTAGATTTTTAAGTTTTGAGGCCAACTCAAACTCCTACATTTTGAAAATAGTTCTGCCAATTAATAATGTTTTGTTCAAATAATTAACTTTCACATGTTGTGCCAACTAATAATGTTTTGTTTAAATAATTTATCTTTCATACATACACAAATGTAACATCTTAAGTTTTACATACTAAATAATTCAAAATGACATCATGTCAACTAATTACCACTAACACTGCAATCCTCCAGCTTTTCTTATCAAACGTAACAGTGACCTAACTCATGGTTACAAATGTAAATCAGCACAACATTGACAGTTACCAGGCAACAAAACACTACATTCTAAGCAGACACGTTTAATAAACGGAATTCATAAAGTTATATTTGTATTTCGAACAAACTGCAAACTTTTCAGCAAATTTTAACACAACTCTATTTACTGCCTTGCATCATGGGAATTGACCAGCCAATGAACCAATTGCAGCTGACTGCAGTACGCAGATCGGGGTTGGGCTAAATGGGGGCCCCTGTAGAACTGCCCAGGAAACCCTGTTTTAGCGTGGAGCATGCGCAGAGTAATTGACCTGGCCTCAATTGGAGTCTAACTACAATTTCAAAGTGGCGCCAACATACATTTTGAATTGAGACCAACTTATCACAATAAACTTAATACAGTGAGTTGAAGTAACTACTTTAACAAAGTTTACAATGTCATTATGTTTTTTTTTTGTTCTGTTTAATTGAAAATCAAAGTAAGATGAGCAATTTCAAGTTCTCGTTTTTACAGTGCACAAGAACGGGCAACTTTTAAACTTTTGCCAACCGGCATTCTGTCTATAGTCAAACCTCCAGTTTGTGAGGCTCCTCGCTCTTCCTCATTGACCTGAAGCATCTACCTCTCACTACAACCTGTCCCTGGAGTAAATATTTGATACTATAACCGCATGCAACAAGAAGACATTAGGTGTTATCTCATAGAATTACACAACTTCACTTTGTAACGTTAACATTAAGTCACAACACAATGTCAGTAACATTTTACATTTACCTAGTACAGCTTCACCAAATTACTGGTTATGTTATCTCATGCCATCTCACTTAAACGTACACACAACATCTTCACTGCAATGTGTTATACCTTATATTACAAATTCACAACACCTAAGATTTACCATTACTTACTTTACAGTTAACGTTAACAGAGTTATAACCGGTGATATGGCTAAAGCTAGCTATAGCAATTTCTGCTTTACTTACCTTGGTAATTGTGGATAAACTCTTTGTTGAAGAATTTATATCCCTTGTCCAGTTTGTTCCCTTTAGTGGACAAATGTATCTCCACACTCTTTACCACATTGGTGCTGGTAAACTACGGAAGACAAGTCAGGCTAGTCGAAAACACTCTAGCTGCCATTTCTCCATCAACAAAACGGAACTGGGTTTACGCCTCCTTGACGTATTTCTGTTTTTTGCGTAAATGGCCTATTTGCGGTGGTAGCTGACCCTGGGATGGGGTGTCCACACACAGAAAGAGGTGCAGAATTCTTATATTAATTGTATTGCAAATATTTTTGGCAACTTTGTATAACAGCTTTAATAGACAATCTGCTCACAGTCCCATCCTCAAGGCTATAAGGGTGCAGGGGCAGTTACAGCACACAATGTAATATATCAACAAACAAACAAAACATAAATTTGCTCTTTGACAAAACAAAAGATACCACAAGTTTATGGGATTATTTTTGTGTCTTTAATTCCAAACAAAACTTCTCAAGTATCAAACAAAGAACACTAACTCAAGCAAAATAATTGTCACCTCAAAGGTAAAACTTAAAACTTGCAAACAAAACATTTGTGTAGTCGTAAACTATTGCTCTTTTATTCGTTTGATAAGATGATCTTTTGTTTACAGTTCCCTCTGTTTCTTTCTCAATGATCAGTCTTTTGCTCTCTCCAGCACGTTTGCAGTTTTTCTCCCAGCTTTCTCGTTTGCGCTTCCCAAGTCTTTGCTTGCGATTCTGACACAAAGCTATCGCGTGGGCGGGTCGTACAGGGGTGCGTCCCCATTGGCTAATTTCGTCTTCAGTTAGTTTGAGTGACAGCTCAGTGTCTGCCGGCCCCCTGACGTTTCAGTGCAGCTAGCTAACGTTAGAGGTTTTGGAGGACACACAAACCACTCAGAGCGGATTCCTACAAGATTAATAAAGTGTAAGTATTGGTCATATATATTGTCTGTGATCTACGTTGCAAGCATGGTTACTAGACGTTTGTTGTTTCGTTGTGTTAATTTACTAGCTAGCTAGTAAAGCTGTTTAACTTAGCATTTAACATTAGCTAACTGCTAACGTTATCTCAAACTTGTAGCTATGTTAGGCTACTGAGCTAATTTGACATGAGAATAATGAAGGCTTAGTGTCTTACTCAAGGAGCTGTGTTAATGATCGTCTTCTCTCTGTAGAACAATGAAACATTGTGGGACGTGCAGGACCCCGAGCAGAGCTATGATGCTGTCCCAGGTAACATTAGCTAATACACAATGCTAGGGTATTTGTTAAATTGTACAATGTAGAAGCTGTGAATATAATGTATTATATCTAGAGGTTGACGCATACTGTGCACATGCAGTGTTAGCCCTGCTTAACTGGTTCTTCTTCATAGTTATGTGCATTATTATAGCATAGCATAAAAACAAACTCAGTAATGACAGCTACATTTACACCAAGAGGATGACATTACAAGACAACAAGAATGACAGAATGTTCATCTGTACTTTCTTAGTTATGACAAGGACTGGCTATCCTAACTCTAATTACATGTATTCTGTTGCATTTGCAAGCAGGTCAGCATAATGAAAGTGTTCATAGTGTTTTTAAAGCCTGTTGCTAATGGCTACTTAAAAAGCAAGTTACTTTTAATTGTAAATCACCCAATCTTAGAAGCAGCAGTTATCAATACGAACTTTGTTACCATTTGATTTGTGTAAGGAACTTTGTTATAATTTTCTATTACAGCTCACATCAGGCAGTCCAACCACGAGGACGTGGTAGCAGCAGAGGGAGAGGAGCCTTCTGTCTCTCTGTGGAGGAAACACTTGGTTTGCTAAGGCTTCTAACAGCCAGGGTATAGACCATTAGAATATGTACTGATCATATTTTACTGAGATACTCAATTAACACTTACAATAACCTTTTTCTTAGTTTATTTTCGTTTGTGTACTTATAGTTTAAGTCCACGGTATGTCAATATATCATACTACAGTATACTGTCCTGTAATTGAATGTGTGTTTACATTGTTTTACTGTAATTATATTTTAAATTGCACATAATATATTAAAAACATTCACCCTTGTCTGTTTGGTTCATTATGTAATACAGGACATAAGGTTGAGACTATTATAATGCTTTATTTTTAGTCCAATATAAAACTTTACATACATAATGGATATTTGAAAATATTTTGCTGGGGCCCTGGTGGTAGAAGAAGCTGGAACTCATTATTTGCAGTACATCACAGGTCAGGATCAGTTTTTCATCACCAACAATACAAAACATACTGCGTAATTGGGTTATGCATATATTTCACATATTCAGTTTCACCTAAGGCAAGCTGTATTTCTCAGCTGACTTGTGTCTGCAACAACACTTCTGAGGGTGGTGCAGGAATATCACACACAACTCCTGGACGCCTGGGATCATCTTGTCTCCTGAGCTCACTGATGGCACACCACTCCAGTCTTGACGACAGCCTTTTCTGCAGGACAGCTCTTTACAGGGCTGGGATGTGGCTGTAGTCTTTCACTTCCTTGACTTCTTATTGTAAAGCTTGAAGTACCTTATTAGATGATAAAAAGTGTTTGAATTGACCTCAATACTAAATAATTGTAATAAAGCCTTTGCACTCTAGGAACATTTTTCTAGCTTTCATAATCACTACTTATACAACACTTATTTCTGGAATATTATTGATCACACTTTCTAGATTCCTACCTCCATGTTGACTACATGTGTAAAGTACAATATGGCTTCATGTTGAATTTACTCAAATGATCCTTCTGCTTTTTCCTTGGGTAATCTGCCAAGGTGGTCCATGGCAGCCCCCAGGACCCGAGCTTCATCAGCCATGCACATCACTAAAAAACAATAATGATCACTTAGCAAAGTGTGTTAGTTAAAGTACATTGTTTGGATAATAGTAACTATATGCATTAATTCTAAATATTGTTGAAATTTACAGCATTAAAATATACAAAAAATATGTCAGTTATCTGCCATGTTGCAGCAGTGCAATACAAGAAGAAACAGTCTGTACAGATGGAACATTATCTAATGTATGTGTCAATCTTAGATAGAATACATTATATGCACAGCTTCTACATTGTACAACTTAACCATTACCTTAGCACTGTGTATTATCAGATATAGCTAGCTAGCTACGTTACTGGCCTAGCTAATGTTACCTGAGACTGCATCGTAGCTCTGCTCGGGGTCCTGCACGTCCCACAATATTTCATTGTTCTACAGAGAGAAGACAATCATTAATACAGCTCCTTGAGTAAGACACTAAGCCTACATTATTCTCATGGCAAATTAGCTCAGTAGCCTAACATAGCTACAAGTTTGAGATAACGTTAGCAGTTAGCTAATGTTAAATGCTAAGTTAAACAGCTTTACTAGCTAGCTAGTAACTTAACACAACGAAACAACAAACGTCTAGTAACCATGCTTGTAATGTAGATCACAGACAATATATATGATCAATACTTACACTTTATTAATCTTGTAGGAATCCGCTCTGAGTGGTTTGTGTGTCCTCCAAAACCTCTAACGTTAGCTAGCTGCACTGAAACGTCAGGGGGCCGGCAGACACTGAGCTGTCACTCAAACTAACTGAAGACGAAATTAGCCAATGGGGACGCACCCCTGTACGACCCGCCCACGCGATAGCTTTGTGTCAGAATCGCAAGCAAAGACTTGGGAAGCGCAAACGAGAAAGCTGGGAGAAAAACTGCAAACGTGCTGGAGAGAGCAAAAGACTGATCATTGAGAAAGAAACAGAGGGAACTGTAAACAAAAGATCATCTTATCAAACGAATAAAAGAGCAATAGTTTACGACTACACAAATGTTTTGTTTGCAAGTTTTAAGTTTTATCTTTGAGGTGACAATTATTTTGCTTGAGTTAGTGTTTTTTGTTTGATACTTGAGAAGTTTTGTTTGGAATTAAAGACACAAAAATAATCCCATACAAGTTGTAATTCTGTTTAACAGCCAGGTGCTCTTCACCACTTTGTGACTTCCTGCATGCAAGACAAACAACATAAACTTAAATGTTACTGTATATGTTTCTAACTTGTTAAAAGTTGAACACTTGAACATGAACAAAATTGAAAACAAAATGTTTTGCAACTTATCCAGTTACCCTAGTGGAGATTGTTTTGTGTCTTACACATAAATCAATATTGACTAGCAGGCAATGTTGATGTTACAGCATGGTAACCTCAACAACGCAGCTGATAACGTGCTAATGTTAGGTGTCTTACATTACTAATAACATGCAAATAACTTCTTTGAATTTCTACGAGATTAAAAGCGTGTTAAGAACATAACCTTAACCTTAACTTGCATGCATCTGTGTTGGAGAAATTGTCCTGAGGTGTTCATAATACCAGGATTTTTCTTGGCTCAGAATTGGCCTTACACATATGAAGCGGTGGGTCTGTGGGTCCTCGTCCAGGAAATTTGAGCGTCAAAAACTTAATTTCCTGCATTCTGATAAATTTTCAGGCACAAATTCATGGTGAAAACATCTTAATTTATGTCAAGGAAAATACAAAATTCTGCCGGTAACAATTCAAAATTTAAAATGTAATGGTATATAATGCAGTAAGGTAAGGGGGCTTTCGCATCTGACAACAATGTCCAGTTCATTTGATTAGTATGAACAGGGGCATGTTATGGTTTTGGTATTTTGTCTTGTATTTTTGTTCATTTATGTTGCCTGGTTTAGTTATTTCTGTATGTTTCCTGTGTTTGCATATTTATTCTGGATTTTTCTGTTCCCTGTTGTGTTGATCTGTCCTGTGTACTGTGGTCTGTGTATTTAGTTGTGTATTTCCCTGTTTATGTTCTGCTTCCTGTTTTATTTTGATAGTCTGTTTTCTGTCCTGTCATGTCTAGCTTTACTTTGTTTTCCCGCTTTTGTTGATTGTCCTGCCCCACCCTAATGTGTTTCACCTGTTGTATCACCTGTCCCTCATTTGTTCATTACCTCTTGTATTTAACCCCCGTGTTCCCTTTGACTCGTGTCAGATCATTTCGTGTACTTGTGCCGTCTGTGTGTATCTCTCTGCGTTCTGTCCCGTGGGTTTTCCAAGCCTCTGTTCTGCCGTTGTGTTTGTTTTATTAAAGTATCATTGAGCTCTCACCATCTCCCGCCTGCCGTCTCCCTCTGCATTTGGGTCCACCTTCACTCACCATGTCACAGGGGCATAACCATATCTTTTTCCCAAGGAGCACGTTTTGCTCTTCAGTTGAAGAATGTAGGAGTGACTTACATAAGGTAACTGCAATTACTGTTGTAACACATTTTTACAATAATACAATACTGTTATGAATACAAAACATAAAGTGTAACATTTTCTGTTTTGAAATATTGATAAATAAATTGTCAGTGATGTTGAATAGCATATAGGTCTACAGTTCAGCAGGCATGTGAACCGCGGATTAGTTGCAAACGTAACCACCATAGTGTGAAATACAGCTTAACTGATGCTGTTGCGTGAACGGTGCTCAGCAGAGAGGTGTAACGAGATGATGTCTCTGCAGCTTATTCAGGAAGTCAGGTCAATGGCGCTAAAGCACTCAAAACGTTGAGTTTCAGGCTACTCCTATATGGCTCGCATCAGGTGTTAAAATGAACTGTACCAAAATATGGGAAAAAAGACTTAACGCGACAAACGATACGTTTTTATTTTTACAGGTAATGAAACTGTCTCAATTTAATACTGATAGATGGCAGCGTAACCTGCTGTGCAGACAGACAGCAGCGGTTTCTCGCTGCGCTGCCGGTCCCCAGAGCAGCATGGTCACGGTACAGTCTGACTCTGCAAACGGAGATACCATCAGCGATATACAGCGGAGTGTTCAGATCCAGTAAAATCAGCGCCAGCCGCTTACAGTAGTGACTGTGGATGAGAGGGAGGCTGGCTGCTGAAAATCAGACGTTTTGGCGCTCGTGATATTCCTTTGGTACTGGCAAAAACCTCCTTAAGGGGTGCCAAAACTTTCTCTATGCAGTAAAAACCCTGAATAAAGGCCGGTAATAAATTAATAATACTAACCATTAAAACTCTGGATGGACTCCAGCTGTCTTCTCTGCGGGGGAAAAGATTGATGCATAGACTGTATATAGAATGGACCAACACATCCCGTTGCTCTGGACGTAGACCAGCGAAGGCTATTAGAAGCACTTTTCCAGTGAGCACCGAGCGTTACTGCGCAGCCTCCAACTGAGAGAGACGACGTAAATGTGACGTGAGCAACCTGTCTGAAAGTTGTAAGTCTTCTGGTAGCTGTGCCAAGAGAAATCTCAATCATTCGGAATATTGCAGAGACGGAGAGCGTAGGTATATGTAAGGAGATAACATGGACACAGGCTAATTATTACTAACTAAAATGCTAGTTAACATTAGTAATTAAACTTAAACAGCTAATGTAATTCGAAACTGCCAGAGAGCTTCTCCTGTACTGTACGGTAATTTCTCTACTCTGCGACAGTAAGTCCCGTGGTTATGACACAATCGTTAGCCTATTTTTACAAAAACGTCTGCTACGGAGCCATAACATGAGGTACAAGGTAATGAAGCCTTTTATACATTGTCGTGTTTCTTTAGAAATAAACAATGGAATAAAGTCTTTAAACGCTTCAGATGTAAAGTTATTCGCTGTCAAAGTGACGTCAAAATGAATGGCAGTCAAAGGATGCTAACGGGGGGGTGAGTGCTTGTTAGCATCAAAATGGTGCCATAGGAGGTACACGTTGTGAGGAGAAGCTTACCCCCTTGGGTTGATGTGGGGAAAAAGCAACTTCTTCTTCTGTGTGTTAATTAGCGGATCGTAAACCACGTTTAAGGCTCATACTGCCACCTACATTACTGTATTGGAGTGTGTAGAATAATCAATGACATTAATTAATCTGCAGGGTTCGATGAGCTATTCACAATCGTGTGTGTGTGTGTGTGTGTGTGTGTGTGTGTGTGTGTGTGTGTGTGTGTGTGTGTGTGTGTGTGTGTGGCGGGCCGCCACAAATAAATCTATGTATGGGAAACACTGACAGGCTACAGACATGCTAGCTAATGTATGCCTTTGCTGACGTTATCACGTTTCAGCATCTGTGCCAAAGTTGCCGTCAATCGGCCATTAGATGGCGCTGTTTTAATATTTTTGAATGAATCAGCAAAATATTGAAATATGGGAAACCTACTCTAACTACTCCTGGGGCGTGAGTCCGATCAACACGAAAACTGGCATATAGACTTGGAGGACCCTAGTGACAAAAATGTATCAAAAGAATTTTAATAGCTAAAACAATGCGCAAGTTACAGAGGACCAATTTCCTTTAGGTGGGTGTCAAAACAGGAACGGTTGTATCTTACACACGGCTAGTTTTCATTTTTTAAATTAATTAGCAAATTCGCTTTGAGCGAAACATACTTTTTTTTAACTCCTCCTAGAGCGTGAGTCCCATCTGCACAAAAATGTACACGTAGACTCTGTGGACCCTCATGACAAAACGTTATCAAAAGAATTTTGATAGCTAACACAATGCACAAATTACAGAGGACCAACTTTCTATAGGAGGCTGTCGAAACAGGAAGTTGCGTATCTTACCAAGATTTATTCCGATTGTCACCAAACGTGACACAGTTGTTCTGCATAGGGGCTTGAGCATCCTTGCCAAATTTAGAGTGAATTGGCCATTAGATGGCGCTGTTAGAATTTATTTTATTAATTAGCCACATCGCGATATATGGGAAACATACTTTGTCTAATTCCTCCTGGGCTGTGAGTCCAATCTGCACGAAAACTTGGATATAGACTCGGTGGACCCTCGTGACTAAAAGTTATCAAAACAATTTTAATAGCTAAAACAATGCGCAAGTTATAATGGAGGAAATACTTCCTGTAGGTGGCTGTTAAAACATGAACGGTTGTATCTTGGCAAAAGTTATTCCGATTTACACTGAAACTTAGAATGTGTGTTCTACATGTGATGTTGCGTCTGTCAGTACCCCCGACTGCAAGAAGGCGAGGGCTTGTTCATCGCTGCTTGCAGCTTTAATCTAATCTGCTCCATAGGAGGAAATGTCATTCTTATATGAGGCTCCTTTTTCAACTACAAGGTCAATATTGTTTTTCACTAACGACAAAACAACTAATTATCCGTGCATGTATATGGAACTAAGCTTTAGGAGCTTTCCATCTTTACTCTCCTCCCTCGACTATTTTTGACTGGCTCGATAGACGGCGACCGGAAGAACAACAACTACAGTGAGTTGCTCAAAACCTTTCTTTTTTGTAAACTCAGTGTACACAAACAATGTTCTCAATGCATGTAATCACAAATGTAGAGACCTTGGTCATACTTCAAGCAAAGTTTCATGCTGTGTCGAGCCTTCTTAGTGTTTTAAAAATAGCTATTTTGAGGCTAGCATAAAAGTGCCCCTAGGACTCCCTTTCAAAAGGCCATTTGAAATATGCTTTTAAACAAAAGTTTGACTCGTAAGTTCACAAAAAGACCCTAGGTTGCATTTTGGCGAGAGTTACGCTTTAATATTTAATCAACATGAAATGTCTATTAATTGACCTTTAATTTATGTGTGTTGGTGTAGGTAAAAATGAATTGGCCATGCAAAAGATGCAGTGAAGTTTTACCAACCAGAAGAGACATTTTGAAACATTTTATACAGTGTTTGCAGCACCTTGCAGCAGTTCCACTGTGGCTGCTTTCTCCTGGTCATACTGGCTTCTACTGTCCATCTTGACGGCAACGAGACAGGTCAGAACATGCCAACCGTAGTACGTCTTTAAGACCCGAGTCCTCTACGATGCTGACAGGTCTGCAGTTAGTTGCCACCTGTTTCGCAAGAGCTGTAGTAATTTTTTGGGATTTGGTTTCATCCACAGGTCGGCAAGTAGCACGCTATGCTAGCGGGTAGCATCACGTTAACTGTACTACTATGCTTAGCTCCGTAGGCGGTAGCTCAAGCTTGACGTGCTTCGGTGATATTTTAATTGGGCTTTACACAATGTGCATATGGCTTTTGACTTCTCTACGAGCCGTCTGGGAGTTTTGGAAAATAAAAAGCTCCATTCAGAGTTATTGCTGCGGTCTTTCTCCATCATGCCTGCAGCCTGCAGCAGCAGGATGTGTTACGAGGAAGTGGCAGCTTGATGATAAGTAACGGTGCTGCAAAGGGTCAAAATAGCCTGTTAGGCACGAGGCAAAACCGAGTGAATTGTAAAATAAATTAATAAATGCCAGCATGCGATTAACGCGATTTAAAATAAATAAATAAATAAATAAATAAATAAATAAATAAAATTAATTAAAAAATTAAAAAAATTAAATTAAAAATTAATCGCGTCGGCCCTTAATCGCATCGTGATTAACGCGTTAACGCTGACAGCCCTAGTACATACACATACTGTGTGTAATTCAGCAGTTCTTTACAAATCTTTTAAATATTGTTATTGCAATTTTAATGTGATGTTATGTCTCACAATTACCTTTTATTGCAGGTAATGTTCACATGTATGGCCTGTATAGTACCAGTAGTAAATTGTACTGTTAGAATTACAAATTTTGAAACAATGGGTTGTTTAGAGATAAATACATTTTATAATGTTAAATCTGTCTTTCCATGTTGTTCTTCTTAATATGACACTCTTAATGATGAGAGAGGATTTAACAATCAAAACGTCGTGCTTAGGATATATTTATGCATTTTTATAGCTGTTAATGCAGCATCATTGATTTACCAGAGGTTATAGCCTGGACTCATTATAATGACGTTCATTCACACGTGTGATTAGGTTAATTTTACTTATAAATTAATGCAACTTAAATTATAGGTTGCTACAAGTAAGCCATACTCATTTTAATTGTTTAATATCATGTAAAAGTGACTTACGTTTACTAAGAAAATTAGGTTTATCTAACTAAATAATATCAGTAATATTAGTTAACTCAACTTGATTTTGCTGGGTTTACGTTACATATTGTTACAGTGTTCATTCTACTTAAAAAGCCTTGAAGTAAATGAAACACATAATGACCACTGAAAACTCTTACCTCACTTTTAAAACAAAGGTATTACTTTTTAGAGTGTACGTAAATTTTTTTTAACCCACCTTGCAGAGCTGTTTCCATAATATTTGGTTACTGAATTATGCTGCGTTAGGACTTGCCCCAGATTAGGGTCTGTTGTGCTTTGTTTTTGTTTTGCCACGATATACTTTGGCTGGCATATTTTCCTCTCAGTGGTAAGACAATGCTGGGTCTGGTTGTGCAATATGGGTGTACATAGAAAAGTGCTGGTTTGCAGGCGTTTTCAAGTTGGTTCTGAAGGGGATTGTTGTTTGCCTGACTGATCCCAGCTTTGTGAGCACAATTTGAATCCCACTGAGAAACCAGTACAAAATAAAATGAGTGTGCTGTAGTCTGTGAATTGTGCAGATGCAGCATATAAGCATTAGTATCTTACTTGAGATTAAACCGCAGGGCTTGTATTGCTAAGCTTTCGCAAAAGCCTTCCACAGCAAACTTGGATGCTGCATAGACGTCAGTGAATAAAATTACTGAAAAACAGAGTGAAAAACTGATAAGACAGTGTTTTGTCACCATAAACAACTGCTCTCATGATACAACAGATGTAACCGTCCTCACCCTGAATGCCCACGACACTGCTAATGACCACAATATGGCCTTTTTTCCTCTTCTTCATGTCAGGTAAGATTTCCTTCAGCAACCGCACAAGCCCTAAGAAGTTGGTGTCCATTACAGTCTTCCTCTCATCGATACTTGATGGGTCCAGTCAGGCCCATTCCAGCATTACTTATTGTGAGATGAAGTCAGGCGAGCCAAGAATTGTTATCAAAGCATGTACAGTACAATTGTTATGTATTGGGAAAATACACTTAGTTGCAGAACCAACACTTGTGTGTAGCTGCAGTTCCAGAATTTAAAATGTTTCTGACTGCATTGAACCAAATGGTGTGGGCTTACTAAGAATGTCCACCCTGCGTTCAGGCAGGCTGTTCACACAGGCTTCAATGGAGTCCTCACATACGTCCAATTGTTTGATCTCCAGAGTCCTGCCCAGAGTCCGACCTGCTGCCTCGACCAGTGCCACACCATTACTTAGGTTCCTCATGGTGGCATAGACTACAACAAACAAAATTAATTTGAAGCTTTTGTTTACTACTTCGAATTAAAGTCCACCAAGAGACATCAGACACTTAATTTGTCTTTGAACATGGCAACAAGGGCTAGTGCACCTACCATCACAGATTAAAAAAAAAACATTATCTTCAGTATTTACATAATTTCCCACTAGTGGTATTGCAAATTGTTTTGATTTTATTTTCTTAGGATTTGTTTAAGTGTCTGCTGCTGCTACACCAATACAATAGAGGTAATCAGCTGTTCTCAACTCAACTGCAACATCTTTTCCAGAAACAATGTCCCAGTTGCTCAGGATAATCCAACATTGGGAATATTTCCCATTGGGAATATTTCCCATTGGGACTATTATCAGAAAGCAGTTTCAATGAAAACTGTTGACATTATTCTCAAAAGAGTTTACTGAGTTTACTACAACACTGCTAAGAAAATATAATTCCTATTTTGGGTAAATATAGTTATGATGAAAATATGGTAAATTCCTTGCTAAATGATACTTATATTTACAAAATAACTGTAAGCTCATAACTTTGAGTGATTTGTCTCCGAAAGCATAATGTTCATTATTACTCCTAAAGTGCCTCTCACACTTTTTTGCAGCCATCAAATACCAATATACCAATAGTATTATTACAAGTCACTTTTATTGTTATTAGAGAAAAGGCGTGAGAAAAAGCACATGATCTGTTTGAATAGAGAAATCCAATAAGAAAAGACAATCTTCAAAACAGGTCATCTTTTTATTCAAATTCAGAATTTCTCAATCTATATTTGTCTTTGCAAACTACGCTGTGAAAAGGGAAAGGTTACGTAAAAATATACATTTGTTTTGTCGCAAACGGAAATAAATTTGTTACGTCTTAAATTTCACAACCTTATCCATGACAAATAAGGCCACACTGAACTTGGGAGAAATAGTGCATCATGGTTATTCACTGGATCGTAAACCGTATTTCATTTAAGAAAGAATGAAAACAAGCTGCAAAGAAAATTCCAGAAACGTTCCCAGCAAATATTTGAATATATTTTAGATACTGTAAGTTTGAATAACAGGATTCTGTGCATAGTACATCATTGCAAAAAGGCATGTGAAATATTTAATACATCTCCAAGATGCTTCCGTACCCACACAGAAATTCCAAGCTCACACAATATCTTACAAGTTTATTATTCTTTGAAGACCAATGATAAACGACAAGTAATGAATCTTTGCAAGTTTCTTGCAGATGCTACTGCTTTGTTGCTTTTCTACTAATTCTTTTTGATTCCGTCTTTCAGGCACTGCAACTCTGTCCTACATCTTGGGGTCCCAGGCATGGAACCAGCCGGTGAAGGAGAGTGGCTCATCCCCCTGTTTAATGGTGCTGATGGGAATACCGCGACGGCCAGAAGGGTCTGAATTCAAATAGTCTTGGGCTGAAAGAAAAACAAGGATACATTTGTGAACAAATTCCCTTCTGCAATTTCTGCTCATCTTTAATAGCTCTGTTTGTCTTACCAATCTTGAGTGATCCAGTTTTTTCTGTCTCATTGGCTTCCTTTCCAACCCAAGCAAAGATCTGGTGAGAGAAATAACGCAAAGGATTTAGGGATAAGGCAGCAATATAATGAGAACAAACACTAAATTATTTCATTAAAAGTGAAGGCAGCATACCTGATCCCAGGTATCCAGAATCATGACATCATCAGGTGCCAGATCCAATTGTGTGAACTCACCGGGCACTTCCTCCGCCTAAATATGATAAGTCAATGTTTACAAAGTGACTGTATCAAAAAATCTAAATAAAACAACTAACCTCCCTTAATGAAAATAGATGGAAACTTAGATACTCACTATAAGCCTGCCAGTCTTGTTTGAACAGCCAAACAGTCGTGGAGGCCTGATTGTCTTCTGCAGAGTAATAGAGGTCTGGTAGTCCTTCTTCCCTCCCAGTGCTGCCCAGAAATCAGCTAACGACGAGGAGTAAACATCAGTTTTCCACAGGAAATATTTTACACTGTTATCCTGCTAAAATCAATGTTTTTTTCAAAACTCACTTGGCTCCTTGGTCTCCTCCACCTCAGTGGCAGTTCCTCCAAGCAGGCTGGCAACATACTTAGCTGCAGCCACCTCCTCCGGAGTGGCTCCCTTTCCCTTCCATAGGAACAGGGAATTAGGCGACTTCAGCACAAACACATCATTGGTGTTCAGAGAGGAGGCAGTGGGCTCCACCTGTGTCAGTGAGAAACAAAGAGGGGGGAAATAGTATCAATCGCTCACTATAAAGCGAGTTTAGTTCAGTTTATGTAAATTCAATGTGATAAACAAAGCTGACCTCAACAGCCCGTGTGGCTTTGGTGGAGCTCTGGCGGATATGGAAGAGTCGTGTGCTGCCAGGCTTGCTCTCACCAGACTTGCGGGATGTCCCACCCAGGTAGACAACCAAAGGCTTGGCCTTAAACACACTCACAAGATGAGGGGGTTCTTGGCCCTGAGTGACATGAACCTGCCAAGACACAGTAGTAGCTTAGCCTACATGTAAGATGAGGACAGAGGTGATAGGAGTTGTTCACCCTATTGTCGATAAAGGAATAGTTCCTTTCAAGTTTAGTTCATTTTTGGAAACACACTTTGCTTTCATGCTGAGAGATAGCTGAGAAGATCAATACCACTCTTATGTTGAGAGTGGTAGTGATCTTCTCATCAACTCACGCCAAGCATATTTCCCAAGATGTCAAACTATTCCTAGAAAGAAAAACCTGAGTAATACCATAGATTGACACAGTAATATCTTACCTGGGTAGCTGCTCCATCCATGGAATTGTCCAGGTCAACGGTGAGAAAGGCTGAAGCACCCAGTTCATCCTTAGCGCACTTCCGCCCTTGCCTACAGCAAAGTCATAATGTATTTATAACTTATTCAAGAAGTTTCAAGCTAAATCAATGTAGATATTTACAAAGAAAAGCAACGCTGGTTTACCAACCAGCTTAAGCAGTCAACTTCCCCAGCTCCTAGACAGCAAATTAATTTAATTGAATACTATATAAATATAATTCAAAGGCACATCCTAATATATTAGTATACTAGTAGATACGTTGTATAAAACAACTGGTAAGTCTATATGAGCTATATGAATGTGTGAATATGCTTCTGTTGTTCTGTGTGAATTGTGTATACTAGAAAAATAAAATACTAAGATGATTCTTGCATTAATCTCCTGTGGCCCTGTCTTGTAGAGGGACCCTGTGTACATGTTTTTAGACCTTTATTATTTTTCTTTTTATTGTGCATAATCCTAAATAAAGGGGAGTTGGTAGAGGCCTAACAACAATATTTTGCCCTGGTCCCCCCTAACAGGTAAATCTGGCCATGCTGAAAAGGTTGCCCTCACCAGGTGTAGATGATATGCTTCTCTCTGCCTCCCGCTTTGTAGGAGTACAGCACCAGGTAACAGTCACCTCCAAAGAACTGTCCATAGGTGGATGGGTCCACAGGTACTTTAGCACCTCCTTCCACACGCCAAATCTACAGACACCCACTATTGTCACATCTTAACTTTGATATCTGAAGACGTAAAAATACAGCATTAGCTGGTTCGGCTCATGAACATACCTGGACTTTCCCGGAGCCATCGTCCACCATGCCGTGCTGGGCAGCCATGCTGATGTTGTCGTGGAGTTTGGAGGAGTCAAAGGGAATCTGAACCACCTTGGCGATGTGACCAATGGTGTATGCCTTACTTGGGCCAGTGGTCTCATCCTTGTCCAACCAGTTGAAGAAGAACTGCTTAAACAGGGTGGTCTCACTCCCTGCTGGCATTACCTGGACCTGTTCATGTTAGAAATTGACAGAAGAGTAAGCATATTTACCAACAGGAAGACAAGACAGCAGGGCTCTCAAGTGTCGTCTCCCCTGGAGTTCTTAGTTGAGCCTGCCACTTATCACCCACTCAAAAAAAGAAAAGGGCTACACAATAGCCAATCAGAAAATAGCACTATTGTATCTGGGTAAGATTTAACACAACAACCAATGAACAAAAAAAAAGCATAGAGCAGCGTACAGCCACTTCCCTAAACGTTCGCTCATTCAGAGACCAGAGACCCAAACGGGGCTCAGACTATGGTGCAGGTAGATTATTTTCTGAAATATAGTGACTACTATAACTTTATTTTTCTCAAAATATCACGACTCCTCCAAATCTCAGAGAACACAGATATATATTTGAATGTGCACAAAGTTTTAAACATGAGCAGAAATCTTGCTCAAACTTAACAATATTACAGTCCAGTGGTTTATTAATAAATTAAAATGAATTAATGTATCATTGAGGTGAATAATTGTCATATGCACATTTAAGGAGGTTACTTCCTCAACAAAAGATGCAAAAGAGAAGGGAAGAGTAAATGATGCTAGGTTACATGTGTGCTGACTCAGATATAATTAGAAAAGTCGATCTACAGGAGAATAACTATGTCACTCTTGCCTGTCTTCAAAACTTGAGAGCCCTGAGACAGGAAGAATGAAGTTCTGGTAGCAACATTCACTACATGGCCACATTACCTGAGTATTTTGGGGGTAGTTCTTGTCTTTGATGAAGTTGTTTGCAGAAGTCATTGCTGCTTTGCGCTCATCTGCATTTGCCTTCTGCCCTGCAGTTTGGGGTGTGGTATAGTGGTTAGAGAATACAAACTCTGGTCAAATCTATAAATGTGTCATATTTTCCCAGTTGGAATAACTTGGAAAGGAGTGCTGAATAACAACTTGTTGCTATGAGCTGGCTGCGCATTGATAAAAAAACAAAACAGTGTATCCAAAGCATATATGTTATGGTGTAATACCTTTCCAGACAAAAATCTTGTTGTTTCCTCCATTGTCCAAGATGTAGCAATCACTTTGTGAGAGCATGTTTTGTTTGAAGGGGTTTTTATCAGCCACCAAAGTTGTCGTCATGGAGCCGGTAGCATCAGAAATCTAAAAAGTAGAGAGATAAAAAAAATCTACATTTATAATCTGAATCTTTTAAATACTGTAACAGTTATCAACATTAATTTAACGCTTGATAGTTGCTCTTATTTACCAAATAGAGAGATGCCATGTTATTCTTCTTCGTGTCGGTGGGTACATCAGGGCTTCCTGATGGTAGGTTGGGCTTGGGTCCAAGCACCTGTAAATAAGCCAACACGGTCTCACGGCAGTTCGTTGTAGCCTAATTGTCACATTATTTTCAATCTATTGATTCGTGTACAACAACACGTTTATCTCGTTTTTTTTCCATGGTGGCCAGCACAAAAAGATTAATGGGGAAAGCAAACGTCACACCCACGCGACAACAACAACGGGATGGCGGAGGTTGGGTTTAGGAAAAAAACAATGGGGAAAGGACACCTCACATGCCGGGAGACAGCCGCGGGGGAAGCGCGACAATAACGGGATGGTGGAGGTTGGGTTTAGAAAAAACAGAACGGGGAAAGGACGTCTCACACGCCGGGAGACGCCCGCAGGGGACGCGCGACAATAACGGAACAGTTGTGATTAGGAAAACAACGGGGAAACAAAACGCCACATGCAGGAAGCAATCCCCGGTCTCCCGGGTGAAAGTCCTGTAGGCCTATTGTTTGACACATCCACCACCACAGGTGAAAGTCTGTATTGTTTGACCCATCCACCACCCCAACCAACCTCAACGCAGATTTTCGGCTTTTCATACTACTCCCTACCGTAGTCGTGCTGTGATCACGAAATATGCTTCCTATTGAAATACATTACTTTACATTTTCGTGCTGGCCACCACGGAAAAAAACAAAAACGTCCCTGTGAAAACGACTCAATAGATTAAATAACGTGACCATTTCACGAACTGCCGTGAAACTGGGTTGAATAAGCACACACTCACAGACTGCAACATTGCACATCCATCCTTCCTAGCAGCCAAAGCCAGATGCATCCTGAATAAAGCTGTCCAAATTTAAAGGTAAAAAAAAGCCTCACTTCAATGACAGCTTCTGGTTCAGAGCCTTCTTCAATCATGTGTAAGTCACCACGACCCCGTCGCTCATTGTCGCGGATATCTTTGGCCAGCTCAGTGGTTTTTATGCGTTCAAATGAATTGGATTCACTGCCAGACCAGTGGAAGATAGCCTAGCATTTCACAGAGCAGAGGAAAAGAAGATGGAAAGAAAGTTATGGTGAAACATTGCAACATATCTCACAGTCTAACATATTTTGTAGTCTGTCTTCTAGATAGATCACCTTTCCCAAGTCTATGATGAAGCAGTCTCCTTTATTGAAGCTACTCCAGGAAAAGGGCACCTCCGTGGCTCTGATTGTCCGGCGACCTTTAACGTGCAGCAGGCGTTTGACATCTAACTCGTTGGTCACCACATGCGCAAAGCCTGAGGCTACTCCACCTTCCTTTGACAGGAGGGAAGTCAAGAAGATTAAAGCATATATATATATATATATATATATATATATATATATATATATATATATATATATATATATATATATATATATATATATATATATAATTATTACATTAAACTACAACTGCATTGTTTGTAGATTTCAAAGCATAGCCTACTAATCAAAGATGTAAAGATTGTTTGACATTTTCGTAAATATGCTTATTTGCTTAGTTACCAAGAGTTAAATAAAAAAGCTCGATACCACTCTCATATCTTTACACTAAATATAAAGCTACAGCTAGCACCCAGTTAGCTTGACTGGGCATATAAAAGACTGAACACTCAACTCTCTGCACGCTTTCCTAAAATGTCAAACTATTCATTTAAAAATGTATAGATTCTGGTTTATCTGGATTAGTATTTCAACACCATATTTTCCACATCTATGATACTAAAACAAAACACTGGCTATAGTCTGTTTTCCAGTGGCCTATTTCATTTCCTCATCTGATGTTTTGGCATTAGAGAGCATGTTTCTGCTTGCCTTGTTTGACAGTTTAAATTCCCCAAGGAAAACTTGAGTGGAAAACCTATAGCAGCAACCAATCACGACTCCAAACATTTGCCAAAAAAAGCAAGTGACAAGTTCTACTTCTCAGACAGATGAACATGTTTAGGTCATTACATTGGTTTCATTCGTTTTTGTTGTCTGGTACAAATAAAAGTAATTTTTCTCTCTTGGTTACGAAAGACAAATGTTATAACTTTTTTATTTCTGTAAAAATGTGTTTTAAAATATTTACCACAGGCCAAATCTACAGACACCCACTATTCACATCTACACATTGACATCTGAAGACATGAACATACAGCATGGGCTGGTTCGGCTCGTGAACATACCTGGATTTTCCCGGAGCCATTGTCCACTAGCATTATTATGTTATTTTAACTATCATGTTTCACTTTTCACCTTGTATTTGATGCCAGATTTAAAGTAGCCCATGAAGGTGACAGACTCTTGGTTTTGAAACTCAGTGAACTGTCTTGGTGCTCCACGCAGGAAGTCATCTAGTTGCATCATAAAGATGGCAGCAGCCCCTTTCTCATCCTGGGAAGCTTTCTCACCTGTGGTATAACAGATAACGGTAAAAAAAATCAATGAATGACTGTAAAAAAAGAGAGCGTTTAGACAAACAAATGAGGGGAATTTAATTATATAAGCCAGAGTTTATTTTAGGTGTCAGCAGAGAATCTAAGTCCAATACCAATCCACGAGTGAATGTTGTAAGAAGGAGCAGAAGTGGTGTGAAGCACTATGTAAGAGTCTCCAGTAAAGAAGTCTCCATGGAGTTCAGTAGGGACAGGTGCCAAATCCATTTTCTCTATCCGCCACACCTGCAGGCCGGGCTTCTTCCCTGCAGTAGCAAACTCCTTGTGTGATGCCATAGTGATCAGGGCCTGAGGGGAAACACGCCTTCATTAACAAGTAAACTATCAGGCTACAGCAAGAAACTGTAACTAACCTTATAACACAAGAGCTGATGGATTGTAAGATGGTACTTTCATACAGGGTTGAAAAGATTATCTGATTAATCAATTTCTTGATTATCAGTTTTCAAGCATAAATGTCAAACAATGTCCAGTTCCTGTTCCTCAAATGTGCGGATTTGCAGCTTTTCTTTTTCTGATGTGACTGTAAACTGATTATCTTTGGGTTGGTTGAACAAAACAAGCAATTTTATGACCTCTGGGTTTAATAAATTGCATTTTTCACTAAACTCAATGAAGAAAATATTAGATAATTGCACACCTAGTTTCATACAGATTTAAATTCTGCCCTTAAGACTCAAATCAGGTAACCATTCTCATCATGTTTGGTTTAGAAAAACCAGGAAAATAAACTCTTCAAAGTTATACAAACATTGGGATCCCCACTCTTTATCATCACTTGAGCTAACCTTGATATTGAGAATCTCAGGAAAATAAATGGTGTACATCACAAAGTATTTAAACAATTCACTAAAACAGTTATACTATTCTATCAGTGTGTTGCTTTATTCCATTTCCATTAAACATTTCCATTTATCCAAGAACAAAAGGTCAATCCCTTTTTTTACTCAGCAGCATTTGTTGCCTAACCTGTAATACAGGTAACTTACCCTGAATTTACAGAAGTTGAGATGAAGTGATGGAAAATCACTAGGGAGTGGCCTCTGCACTTACTGCTAAACTGCAATGCAAATTGTTTGTGTGGTATTTTTGAGCAGGAAAAGCCTCTCCTCACAGCCAAAGACAAAATGTACCTTATACTGCACAGTGTAATCACGACTTATACATTCAAAATTATGTTATATAATTGTCAAAATGCCTCTGTGTAAAGCATTAACTATTGTGCTTCCTTTGATGCAGAATCAGGCAAAGCAGAACTTGTTGCTATGAATAATTAAGGCGAATTTCTTAAAATGTAAAATAAGCAATTGGTCTATAATTTCATACATGCCATCTGAACAGCTAGAGAAAGTTTTTATAGCCTTCCATAACATTTCGCAAGGACGTGCAGAATATTAACAATATCCTATTACCTGGTGAGGACAGAAGACAGATGCTGGGTTAGAAGAAGCGGATACTGCTGCACTGCTGCTCTTCCTGGTTTCCGCCCAGGCTGTCTGCTATATAGTCTGCAGAGACATCCGCGTGGTGACAAGAGGCGTGTCCAGTGGAATTCCAACCCAACCCAGTCTTCAAAACAATCTGAGAACTGATATGCAAAAACCAAGGCAAAACCATCAGGATCGCAGGCAAACTCTTTGGAAGTGGAATCTGGATCAGAAGTGGAAGTGGATCAACACCCACTGCTGAGAAGCTTTCCTTTTTATATTTCTAATAAAATCTGTCATGCTTTAACAGCCTACACTAAAACTCTGTGTATGCAGCCATCATAAATGCAAATGGGTGTAATTTGTTTATATCATAGACATTTAGGAGTATCTGTGTGATATGTCTACAGCTATCAGCCAGATAGCTTAGTATAATGAGCAAAAGCTAGCCTTGCTAGACAAACTGCAGAATTATTTGTGACAGGAAAGCCATCTAGACAAAATAAAGGGTGCTTCTAAAAAAATAACACTGCAATATGCATAACATGGTGTAAGGAGTATAAAAACTAGAGCCAATATGAGCTGCTGAATCATTTCCTTCTTAAGCCACGTAGAAGATCTGTAATGGCAAGAACATCTCTTGGGACTCATTTGAGTGTGCATGTTACACACTCCTCTTGGTTGGTTGGCAACTACATTGCTAAGGTTTTAGCAAGTATGTCTGTGGTGTGATTGTCTGGCACTGGCCTGTCAGCAGCTAAAATTTGTGACTACTCTTACTCCTATGTGGCAGCTTGAAGGCACAAATCTCTCCTCTGAGCTCTGGCAGTCGCCTCAGGTTAGAACTGGGTCCATCACTCCTACTATCAGAGCTGCATCAGCACATTTGTCTGTCTTGTAGGGTACACAAAACTTACACAGGCCCTGACTGGACGGGACATACCAACATGCCTCCACAAGACTAAACACAAGTGTACACACAGACACACACACAAAGACACAAACACTGCCACACACACACACACACACACACACACACACACACACACACACACACAAACACACACACACACATACACACACAATCCTAACACTGTGGCTAAACACAAAGGCTGCTAACTACAGGCTACTTGTTCTAACTTGAGTTCAACCAAAATGCATTTCATATATATAATAATATAATATAATTTCACATGAAGACATAAGCAGCCCTCAGCAGTATTTAGCTGGAACACTGCTATAAAGCATATGGTCCACTCAAAAATCTGACAACAGGGCTTTATCCTGATTGAACAAGGGAAAGGCCTACATATAGTCTAGATTAGTGGTTCTCAAACTTTTTTCAATAATGTACCCCCTGTGAAATATTATCTGTGCCAAGTACCCCCTGACCAGCGCAGAGCATTTTTTTGGGGGAAAAAAGCGTGTATAAAGAGGTACATTCAGCCACCGTCGCTGAGTCAGGAGCCTAGTGGCGCCCAAAACGATTGTGATTGGTTTAAAGAAATGCAAACAACCCAGAGCGTTTTTTCTCCTATCTTAGAATGTATCTGTGGTGTAGCCAGACCTTAGTCTACAGCACTGTGGAGATAGGTCTGGCAATGCGAGACTAGCCTACATGCAAATACTTGAATCCTTGAGTCAAAACTGCCTGCAGATGCGTCTAATGAGTTTTAATTTTCCTGCAGCAGCACTTTCAAAAAGCTCATGAAAAAGATCTTTTGCAGCCTTCAACAGGATTTCACTTCTCATTACCTGTCATGGTCATTGGTAATTTATCAGTAAGTTTATTTAAGAGTTAGATTCCAGATAATTTTATCTTCCAGATATAAGGAATACAGCGTTTTGTGACATGTGCTAATTTGCTTTCTCGCCAAAAGTTAGGCTAGATGAGTAGATTGATACCACTCTCAAATGGAAGAGTGGTGTCTTCTTATCTAACTCTCGCCAAAGCGAATAAGCATGCTTCCCAACATGGTGAACTTTTCGTAGGTGAGAACATTTTTTGCAATCACTGAAGTACAAGTTCAGACAATGAAAGGCAAAAAGTCTGCTTTTTGTTATTTTTGTTATAGCCTATATTTAGATTAATATTGCAAAGCAATATTCCTGGATTATCTGCAATCCCCCATAGAGCCCTTTATAACACCCTGCCCTTCACTTAACAAGGTTTTCTTTTAATGTATATGGGCTTTATCCGGGATACAAGGAAGGAGAGCAATAACCTGACTGGAATACACTATAATGCTGCGAGGCCATGTATTTGAGTTTCAGTATGTAAGACCTGCACTCATGAACTCATGCATGCAGCTGCACTGCGGATCAGGAATGTGTAGGTGAGTGTGATTTACTTACTTGGGATATTGCTGCATTTATTGATCCTGGTTGGATTTGTGTTACACAGTATTTGTGATTGTATTATTGACGAATGTGCAGACATTTAGCAAATATAAAAGACTTATACACATGCATATAATAAATATATGAAACACATCTGTTGTAAATAACTTACTGACTGGACGAATGATTCTATAATTAATTTAGCAATTTATCTGAAAAGGCTAGCAGCGACACCATATTAACCATGAGTATGACTGTCTACTGCTCAGCTTAGGCAGTAAGGGGGGAATGCTGTGATCAAGATACTTGGTGTACTTTCTGTGGCTCTGAAAAAGTAGAGAAGTGTGAGAAATACCCCTGCACATTGCAGGTCAGTGAACCTTACTGCCAGACAAGAATGGAAATATTAACCCTTCCAAAATCTGGATGTCAAAGTTAGGGGTTCTTTTTAACATCTAATACCAGCTTTTTCCCATTTGTGCATGGCAACAATACAGCCTGCTTACGGACTGTTCGTTATTTATTTAAGGGTCCACCAGAGGAGTTTTGGGACCTTTATGCCAAAAAAGACATGATGACCCTACCCTCCCCATCAAAAAATTTTCTATGACACTCCAAAATGATTTGGAAAAAAGGAAAAACTTCTGTACTAGTTTGCGCTTGGCAAAACTATATCGATTCCCATTGTTTATTTTTTTTTTTACAGCCATGGCATATGTGCCTAAACCTCTGCATTCTCATCTGACGCATCACACTCCTCTGTTATGGTGTGGTGGCCATTTCAGTAGATTTACTCACTAACATTGTTGTTGAAACACAATAAGCATGGAAACTAAATGCACACTTCCTGCATTACTGCATTACTTCAAATACTAAGTTACTCCTCTAGTAAACTAGTATTCACATGAAATAAAACAATACAATATGGAGACCAGTCAGCAAGGCACACTGGGTAGCCTAACATTCAACACACAAACAGGTTGCTCGTCACTAGCTGGTCACTAGGCTTCTTCGCCGTTTAAACAAAGTGGAATAAACTTATAAAATCTACACAAAACCCGCAATCAATTAGTAAGCTGACATCACATTTATATACATGGCATTTAGGAAACCTTTATTGCAACCTTGGCACGGTAAGATGTCCAGACTAGTGCAACAGCAACTTTCGTTTTTTGCGTCCTGCTGCTCCCATCGTCAGCCAGGAAATACTTTATTTTACTAAAGCAGTATATGAAATCGGATGTATTACCTACCACCATTTAGTTGTTTTGTGTTATGATTGATCATGCCAGACGTAATTCATATTGAATTATTCCACTTATTTTTTAAACAATGAAATTACCCGATTCAGCCACCAGGGGGCAGCTCCCCCTGCCTAGCCATCTGGTAGCGAAGGAGGGCCGAGACTGAGAGCTACATGGAAAAATATGCACCAAAAAAGCCACTTTGAAATGTTGCTGTTTCATGAATACAAAAGTTTGGTGACCCCCCCCCCCCCCCCCCCCTCTGGACTGAAAAATGTTGGATGACCCTCCCCTCAGCACAGAATAAAAAGACACGACCCTCCCCTATTTTCCTCCGGTGGTCCATTCCATAAATACCGAACGGTCCCTTAAGTAACTAAACCACCTAGCTAAGGTTAGGATATGCTATAGGCAACTAAAACATAACTACATGAACTCCATCTTGCAACATAAAGGCTGTTGGCATTGGATGTAACGTTCAGATTTGTGTCATATGGAAGAAGTTCCTATAGGCTGGAGGTCAACATTTCGGAATACGCTGCTGTCTCATCTCCTTGTGTCGACATCTTTCAAAGCTTCAGAAAAGCAGCAATTTTTCGCTTGCGGAATTCACACGTGCCAGCTACTTATCTTGAATACTTGATTACTATCTGTATAGTCTCGCATTGCCAGACCTTCCTCCACAGCGCTGCGGAGGAGCCTCTGACTAGTCCACAAAGCATTCTGGGATGGGAGAAAAATGTGCTCTGGTTTATTGTCATTTCTTTAAACCAATCACAATCATCTTGGGTGGCACTAAGCGCTGGACAGAGCCCCAGTGCCACTGCAAAATAGCCTCGGGAAGGAACTTGTTTTGGTGGAACATGTGTACAAACAAAACTAAACTAAGATTGGACAGATAGGTCTAGGTAGCTGTCTCGGTTTACATATCTAGGGAGCAGTTAAATCGAGTCCTCATAAATTGACCGGATTTTAAAATTCCAACACAAAGAAAGCGGAATGTAACGGACATCCGGCCGAAAAGAGACCAATCCTGTTGAGGTTAAATAGACTACTATCTGTATGACACGTCAGTAAGACGTACAAGTGTCAACAGATGTTGGTCAATAATGTGACATTCCCCAACAGCGCTGTGCACGGACATTTTGGGGGAAGATGCTTATGCAAAAAGGCACCCTTCTTATTTATGAAACATAATGTTACATCAAGGGATTTGGTTTTGTTTCAACATATATTAAGTAGGGTCTCTGGAGGTCCTCCCCCAATTTGTTTTAGTGTCAAACACTTAATTATCTGCATTCTGGTGAATTTCTATGCACTAATTTCTGGTGGAAATGTCTTTATTTGTGTAAAGGAAAAAACATTTTCATAATAAAGCCATCTAGACAAAATAAAGGTTGCTTCTATTAAAAAAAGAACACACCAACATGCATAACATGGTGTAAGGAGTATAAAAACTAGAGCCAATATGAACTGCTGAATCATTTCCTTCTTAAGCCCCGTAGAAGATCTGTAATGGCAAGAACATCTCTTGGGATTCATTTGAGTGTGCATGTTACCTCTTGGCTGGTTGGCAATTACATTGCTGCTGTTTTAGCAAGTATGTCTGTGGTGTGATTGTCTGGCACTGGCCTGTCAGCAGCTAAAATGTGTGACCACTCTTACTCTTGGGTGGGAGCTTGAAGGCACAAATCTCTCCTCTGAGCTCTGGCAGTCGCCTCAGGTTAGGTTAGCCTACATTCGGTCTTGTAGGGTACACAATACTTATACCAACATGCTTCCACAAGACTAAACACAAGTGTACACACAGTCACACACACACAGAGACACATACACTGCCACACACACACACACACACACACACACACACAATCCTAACACTGTGGCTAAACACAAAGGCTGCTAACTACAGGGTACTTGTTCTAACTTGAGTGCGACTAAAATGCACTTCATATTGCATAATTACAAAGGCTGTTGTCATTGCCAGCAGAGCCTCAGAATTTCACATGAAGACATAAGCAGCCCTCAGCAGTATTTAGCTGGAACACTGCTATAAAGCATATGGTCCACTCAAAAATCTGACAACAGGGCTTTATCCTGATTGAACAAGGGAAAGGCCTACATATAGTCTAGATTAGTGGTTCTCAAACTTTTTTCAATAATGTACCCCCTGTGAAATATTATCTGTGCCAAGTACCCCCTGACCAGCGCAAAGCATTTTTTGGGGGGAAAAAATAAAAAATAAAATAGAATGTTGTAAGGCTCTCAGGCATCCTGTATTGCTTTCAAATCCTGTAGATCAACTTTTCTAATTTAATGTTATCTCTATGCAGCCATGATACCCTACCCCCATTTTTGTCTTTTCTTTGGGCAAGTAACCGCTTTTAATGTACATGTGGCACCTGTTCACATCAGTGATAAATGTATTTATTAATAGTGTGTTTAAGCAAGATTTCTACTTATGTTTAGAACTTTCATTCATTTGTAGTGGTATCTTGCAATGTAGATAGTTTGGGAGATTTCTACCTCCACCCCAATACAATTGAGGTTGGTGGTGGCTGCACTATCAGAAAATAACAATTAAAATTTGAACACCAACATCTGTTTACAAACACAACAACCCTGCTACTCTGGAAACACCTCACTGTGTATGTGTACAGCTTTCAGTAGAAATACCGCAGAAATGCGCATAAAAACTGTTGACAATATGGTCTGAGGATTATTCAGAGTCACAGGGGCATTCTGGAAAGACATAGCTGTTGGTCTTTGTAAATATAAATAGTTCTATGAGTACCACAAATGAAATTACATTCATCTCCATTGTATTGAGAAAGCAGCAGATGCCTCAGAGACTGAACAAAACATTGTTTTGATGCATGAGCTTTTTTGTTTCAGTGAATGTTGCAAAACTGTCACAACAAGGACATCTGTCATAGCTTTCTGCACATACAGTTAACTCTGCACCAGAATACATAAAGGCAACCCTTCAAAAGGTTTTTTTGTGTTAGCAGGTGGACTAACGTGTTTTCTCTCCCTCCTCCTCCTAGTGTAAATATATTGTAATTAGAGTTGGATGGCAGCAATTACTGTAATTAATATGTGACAGGCTCACAGGTGTTTAAAAATTAACCCTATAGCTACACAAAGCTGAACGTGAAAGGAAATCATGGAAATAAATCACTGTTCAGTCAATTTAGTGTATACACAAAAAAAGACAGAGGTCAAAGTAGGCTACAGCTGGGAAAATATATCACCTGTCTAGATCTAACAGAAATAAGGGAATAGTTATACTTTTGTGGCTCTGTCCAAAGGTTCAAAACAAATTAAAGCTCACTAATTTATGTTATATTTTCTTTGTTTAATTCCTACAAAAACAGATGTAAAAACTACATATTGAGGTTTTGCGTGGAGTTATGTGCAGCTACTTCCTGCAGTCTAAGCTGGTTGTCTGGCAACCTCAAGGTGACGACAAGACACCAAAGTTAATGGCCCCAGTCCAGCACATAACACCACAACATGTTTTTACCTTAGTTTGGACGGCTGTTTCCAGGCTAAGATAATGTCTCCTGGATGTAGCTTCATACAGTATCATACAGATATAGGAGTGGCATTATTATTATTATTATTATTATTATTATTATTATTATATATCCTTGCAAGAAAGCAAACAGGAATATTTCCCAAAATGTCAAACTATTACTTTAAGTGTGCTCTAGAGCAACCTCTCTACATCTGCATATAAATACATAATGGGTGAGAGCAAATGATACCCAAGGCTTGCCTAATTATGTGAATAACAACAGAAAGCCAAATGAAAGGTGTTTTCAGGAATGGGCTATATATCAATGTGTGTGACGCCTTCACAAAGCTAAGCAAACTACTGGAAACACTAACAAACAATACATCTAGTCAGTCCTTCCAGAATTCTTTTTTTGTGATTGTTGCGGGCAAAAATCCTTGATTATGCGGCACGTTTTCTTAAAATATGCGATGGAATATGCAGGATATTCATGCAGGAACTTGCAAAAACTGCGGTTTCGTCATGGCTTCATCGTGGGGTTTGCAGCTTTTCGATGATGTTCACGTCGCGTATTACGTCACTTCATAACGTTCCCATGGCAACAGGGGAAAATGGTTGCTCTTGTGTGAAGTAAACGCAACATTTTTCAACTTTCTGCTAAGATATATGTGACTTTTTTGCAATGAAAATGTGGGGATTATGAAATCATGCAAGCCCCGCATATTTTGCGTGGAAATCGGCAATTTATGCGGCGAAAGTGCGGCGTATTTGAAAAATTGCGGCCCCCGCATAAATATGCGGACTTTGGCTCATTATGCATTGAATTATGCAATCGCATAATCACATTTTTCTGGAGGGACTGTCTAATAAATGTCATGGCTTGGTAGTGGTTCCTTGATAAACTCATAATTCTCTCGGTTCTGTTATTCACTCAGCTTTTCCTACCACAGAAGGCAGACAACACCCAACTAATTCTCTCTTTTCCTGTGTCTGAAACACAGGTAGCAGCATGTATCGCTACCTGTCTGACTGATATCTCTCATCGGATGTCTACACACCACTTGAAACTCAACCTTGACAAGACCAAGGTGCTTTTCCTTCCAGGGAAGGGCTCTCCCACCCATGACCTCGCTATCACCATGGACAACTCTGTGGTAGGCCCTTCCCAGACTTCTAGGAACCTGGGTGTAACACTTGATGACCAACTCTCCCTTAATTGTTGCAACAACCCAATCGTATAGATACATGCTGCACAACATCATAAGGATACGTCCCCTTGTAACCAAGAAGGCGGCTCAAGCTCTGGTTCAGGCTCTTGTCATCTCATGTCTAGACCACTGCAACTCCCTCCTGGCTGGTTTGACTGCAAGTGACACCCGACCTCTGCAGCTCATCCAGAGAGCAGCAGCTCGACTGGTCTTCAACCTACCCAAGTTCTCTCACAATACACCGCTCTTCTGTTGCTGCCCACAACTGCTTCAAGACACTAGTACTTACGTGCTGTGATGCGAACGGATCAGGCCCAGCTTACATCCTGAACATAGTTAAACCTTACAGACCAGCCCGTCCTCTCCACTCTGCATTGCCCAATCTGCATGCTTCTTCCTCACTGTGTGGGACACCCAATCACTCAAATCCCGACTGTTTGCTGTCCTGGCTCCGAAATGGTGGAATGAGCTCCCCATTGACATCAGGACAGCTGAAAGTCTACACATCTTCCGCTGCAAGCTAAAAACACATCTCTTCCGACTGCACCTTGGCTAAGAAGATGATGGTTACAAAAAAAGAAAAGAGAATTGTACTTACATGTGGCTCTTTGTAGTTTGTCTTATTTGAAGCTAATGTAGACCTACATGAACATTTTATCAGAATACAGCATAAGAAATCTGCTTAGAAATATGGGAAATATTGGATAGGGTAGAACAACACAATGTAATGCTGCTAAATAAAACATCACATTCATTATTAATTTCACTTGTTTTCATTTTAAATTGTATATCCGAAGACAATACACATTTTCTATAGCTCAGTCTGCCACTTTTCTAAAAAAAAAAAAAAAACAATTCCAGTGCTGGTTCCATAATTTTGGCTAGTCATCATGGAAACATGAATTGGTCATGTGACAAGGGTTGGAAATTGTCAGAACAGGCAGCCAAGTGACAATACTCTTATCCAATGGAAATCACAATGGTCTGATTAACAGCACTCTAACCCAGTGGATTAGGGGGGGCAATCGTATTTCAGACACCCTGTGCCCCCCTTCTAGCCCCGCCCCTGTGCCATCTCTCAGGAACATGTGATCTTAAAATCAGTTGTTTCTTGCTGTCCAAAGGTCTCCTTTTGTAAGTGGATCAGGCTTTTGCTATCAGGTCCCCCAAACTCTGAATTTAAACTTTTTTAGAGACTTGTTATTTTGAATCCTACTACTTTTGTTGGCAAGACCTGCATTGCTTAGCAGCTGAATGGGCAGATAGTTGAGGTCAGGCATTGACCTCAAGTGGTTAGAGTTAAGATAGTCCAGCAATCAGGGGATTGGACCTGAGCACACAAGCATGGACGCCTGGCCAATCCCAGCACTTGATTTCTACGCAGGGTGCGTCTTGCGAAGAAAAGCATTGGGATTCATAATAACATTTTAGAGACAACCTGTGAGAAGGATTGTGTACAGACACTGATTCAATAAAAAAAATAAAAAGTTTGGGTACAGCTGCTTTAGAGGTTAGACTGTGTCAAAATGTAAAAAAAAAAAAAGATTAATCATTTAGTATGGCATATATATAATTTAAAGTTACACAATGTATGTGTATGTATGTGGTATATACTGTATGTTTGTATATAAACCGGTCTCTCTTGAGAATGGACCCTGTGTCTCAATGAGATTACCTGTATAAATAAATAAGTTAGGTTAAATTAAATAAAAATACACTTGTACACTTGTGTGTACAGTATGTGTCAGAGTTGCATGCAAGGCTCATTAGGGGTGAATTGGGTTCAGTGTCTTGCTTAAGGACTTGGATATGTGAACCCTGTGATGAATGAACAAACTGCTACTTCTGAGACACATACAGTGAGGAAAATAAGTATTTGAACACCCTGCTATTTTGCAAGTTCTCCCACTTGGAAATCATGGAGGGGTCTGAAATTGTCATCGTAGGTGCATGTCCACTGTGAGAGACATAATATAAAAACAAAAATCCAGAAATCACAATGTATGATTTTTTAACTATTTATTTGTATGATACAGCTGCAAATAAGTATTTGAACACCTGTCTATCAGCTAGAATTCTGACCCTCAAAGACCTGTTAGTCTGCCTTTAAAATGTCCACCTTCACTCCATTTATTATCCTAAATTAGATGTACCTGTTTGAGGTCGTTAGCTGCATAAAGACACCTGTCCACCCCATACAATCAGTAAGAATCCAACTACTAACATGGCCAAGACCAAAGAGCTGTCCAAAGACACTAGAGACAAAATTGTACACCTCCACAAGGCTGGAAAGGGCTACGGGGAAATTGCCAAGCAGCTTGGTGAAAAAAGGTCCACTGTTGGAGCAATCATTAGAAAATGGAAGAAGCTAAACATGACTGTCAATCTCCCTCGGACTGGGGCTCCATGCAAGATCTCACCTCGTGGGGTCTCAATGATCCTAAGAAAGGTGAGAAATTAGCCCAGGACTACACGGGAGGAGCTGGTCAATGACCTGAAAAGAGCTGGGACCACCGTTTCCAAGGTTACTGTTGGTAATACACTAAGATGTCATGGTTTGAAATCATGCATGGCACGGAAGGTTCCCCTGCTTAAACCAGCACATGTCAAGGCCCGTCTTAAGTTTGCCAATGACCATTTGGATGATCCAGAGGAGTCATGGGAGAAAGTCATGTGGTCAGATGAGACCAAAATAGAACTTTTTGGTCATAATTCCACTAACCGTGTTTGGAGGAAGAAGAATGATGAGTACCATCCCAAGAACACCATCCCTACTGTGAAGCATGGGGGTGGTAGCATCATGCTTTGGGGGTGTTTTTCTGCACATGGGACAGGGCGACTGCACTGTATTAAGGAGAGGATGACCGGGGCCATGTATTGCGAGATTTTGGGGAACAACCTCCTTCCCTCAGTTAGAGCATTGAAGATGGGTCGAGGCTGGGTCTTCCAACATGACAATGACCCGAAGCACACAGCCAGGATAACCAAGGAGTGGCTCTGTAAGAAGCATATCAAGGTTCTGGCGTGGCCTAGCCAGTCTCCAGACCTAAACCCAATAGAGAATCTTTGGAGGGAGCTCAAACTCCGTGTTTCTCAGCGACAGCCCAGACACCTGACTGATCTAGAGAAGATCTGTGTGGAGGAGTGGGCCAAATTCCCTCCTGCAGTGTGTGCAAACCTGGTGAAAAACTACAGGAAACGTTTGACCTCTGTAATTGCAAACAAAGGCTACTGTACCAAATATTAACATTGATTTTCTCAGGTGTTCAAATACTTATTTGCAGCTGTATCATACAAATAAATAGTTAAAAAATCATACATTGTGATTTCTGGAATTTTTTTTTAGATTATGTCTCTCACAGTGGACATGCACCTACGATGACAATTTCAGACCCCTCCATGATTTCCAAGTGGGAGAACCTGCAAAATAGCAGGGTGTTCAAATACTTATTTTCCTCACTGTATGTTGTGCCACATATATCAAGTTTAATATTACTTTCTCCCTAGAACCATTAAATGATTGTTAAAGAATATTAATAGACAAAAGCTTACCTAAACAGTTCGAAATAATACATACCTGGAAATAAAATCAATTGATGCCTAATATGTGGTGTTATGAAGGAGGAGAGTACTTCTCTGAGGTCTCCAGTGCCCCCCGCAGTCATGTGTTGTAATCTTTTTGTGATCTGTCACAAGAACTACCTCTTCACTATTTGATAAAGAGCTAAACCAAATAATTAACTTCTTCTGTTAAGATTAAACTAGCAATAAGGATGTCCACGAATTAGTCAGGGACATTATGTGATGATGACTGTTTGTGCATTTGTTGAGTTTCCTCATTATCTTGTTTCTTGCCTATATTATCCCAAATCAGCTTCAGTCCACGCTTATATAATTTAATAATATAACAATCATCACTAGGAGAAGAAGCATGAAAAATGTGTGGATGCAGCTGTAAATAATGAGCAATCCTACATGATTTTGCTTATCAAGAAAAGAATATTTTTGTGTTTTGGAACGTAGCAGTGGTGTTATAATTACAGTTAAATGTCTATGTCAGGGTCAGCGAATGAAATACTCCTACAGCCTCACAGCATGTGACACAGTGTGAACCAAGCTGTGCTAAATTAGGTGTAATCACACTAAGCCAAAGGGAAGACTACAGCTTTCAGATGACTCACCACAGCAAACAGAGAACAGGCTATTGATCCCAGAGGGAGTCAGAACACTGAAACACACTTTTCTGTCACCAGAGGGGAAAAAAACTAGGCCACTGTGTTTTTCTCTGTTTAAAACTCTTCAGATCTGTCTGTAATACAAAATGTAATGTTTACATCTCAGGATGATTTATTTTTGCACTTCTGACAATACATTACCAAACAGTTCATTTAAGAGATAAATTGGTATATGTCAGTCCTACAAAGATATTAAAGCAAAAATGATCTCTGTGCTGTTGTTATATTGTAGATTTGCATACAAATATAGATTGTCCAAGAAACAATGCATATAACATGAGACTGATCAGTGTCTAAGAATGTAATAACATCACAATGATTAAGATTATGAATTTACAGATTTACATTAGAAAACACCATATACATGACATTATGGGCAGGAATAAATTCATTAAAATTGGGTTAATGAATAACATTGAGGTGATCTCCAGGGCTGCAGAGTAGTTTTACAACGGATGGTTCCCCGATGGAATAAGCAGCAGGATTTAAAATCATCGCTCAGATTGTTTCTAGAAGACATAGTTCTGGGCAACAACGTACAAATTCAAAGCATGTCAACACAAAGCCTTCAAAATATGAGAATAACAAGAGTGCGACAAAATGGGCAATAAAAGGAAGAAAAAGCTACTTTAGATGATTGTTAAAGGCAGGTTGTGAAATACCACGGATAAAGTCTTTTCAATTCAGTCTTTGGATGCAATACAATGGCCTTACTGCAGTGATGGAGGAGAACAGAGAGAAGACCAATGCAGCGGCTGAAGTCTCTTTCTTTTTTTTACCAGCATATGGGTGCGGTCTTGTTTTCTGTAAACTCTGCACAGTTTGGTTGGCAGGGTCAAGGGCCTCAGGTCAGACATTCAGTTGGTGTATTAAAGCTTTACCTGAGCCCTGCTGCCAGCTTCTCCATCGCAGCTTTGCGCTCTTCTGCTTTCTGCTGTGAACGACGCAAGACGTTCCTCAGCTCCTGAAGATGGTCCAGTGTGCCCACCAGCTCGCCTTTCACTGTTTTCATCTGGCTCTCCAGCATCTGTGTGTGATGGAGGGAGTTTCTCCTGTGTCGTCTGCTGGAGCGCACTTTTTCCTCCAGGTCTTCCACTGTAACAAGCAAACCAGACTAGTCAGACAGACAGACACTAGTCACTCAACACAACCACCAGCATGAGATTTTAGGAAATTTGAAATGTGAAGTTAGAATGTTTTGTTTGCAATACAGACCCATGTTCTCCTGGTAGCCCATGCTATCTGAACCAGACTCTGTCTTCTTGTCAAACAGATTCTTGGTCTGCTCCAGCATCTTCTCCATCTTGACAAGTTCGGCAGCCTTAGTGTCGCTGTCGCGACGGATCTTTAGCAAGTGCTGCTCCTTCTGAGTCAGCTCACTGTGAAACTTACTCATGTTGAGTGATACAAATCTAAACAGGACGACCTGCTCTGTATAACTCCACAACTCTGAGTGACCTGCTAAACAACAGCCAACAACCTCAGTGAGCATACAACACAAGGATGCTTCCTCTGAGTCTGAAGTTAACATCCAATAATGTTCCACTCTGAAGCAAACAGTAGACTTAAGGTGTCTTCCTGCTGCTGTAGCTCATGAAACACTGGTTTATTTGCAAATGAGCTGTACTGATATTTGGCCCTTTATAACTTTTTGTAACCTCAACACATGTCTGGAAGTCATCTAAAACAGGACATTCTCAGTACACATCATTACAATTGGCAAGTCATAAGACTGGCTTCACAAAGCCCTCCAGCAAAAAGGATAATTTGTACCCTTGCTCACTAGTGACAAAGTTCTATGAAGAGCAGATGTTAGCAAGCGTGTCCCTTTTGAGGATTTAAAACAAATGAAACTGTCTTTGTTCACACCAGAGGTTTAAAACAACTCAGACACGAGCTGAACAATATGAAACCATAGCAGTTATGTCTGTGGGCTATTTACAATAGTATATTGGTGATACTTTTAGCATCTTAAACAAAAATATTTTCTAGCCAACACAGGGCAATTCTGTGATACGAAATCAAAAATGAAGAATATCAAATGCAACATAGAAACAAAGAAACCTTGAACATATTTCAAATTAGATGGACACAAACACACTGAATGGCCATGCCTTCTCTTTTATTGATCAAATACCAATAAACATAGCAACAGTTGCTACAGAGCAGTGTCTTAACAACTCTGTTAGTCAGTGTGTATGTCAGTGACCTACTTTAAAAGTAAATGGAGAACTATTCCGCTCCGTTATGTGGGCACATTATGCAAAGCCATGCCTTGAGGAGTACAGGCACAGCACAGCACAGGGTATCAATGGAGACTCTGTTGTGCCTCATTTGAGCCAAGATTCAGAGGGTTTTGTGTCATTCCTGTACGGCAGGTCAATGGTGCTCTGTTGTATTGATTCAAAAATATAGCTCAACACACCTGGGGGCTTCCTGGTTGGTCATATTTGCAAGGAGGTGTCCAAGCTTCTCTGAATGCTTTGTAGTCATAAGTTGGGTGGTGATACATCTCCCAGCCACTCTTTTTACTCGTCATGTAGTCTACATCCACAACGTTCCACTTCCAGGATTGCTCTGGTGCCGCCGGAAATTCCGCCTTCCTCTTTCTTTGATTTGACAATTTAAATCCTGACGATCTATGAGGACTGTAGTTACCTGCTCCTCAGATCTCTGCAGGGCAAATCCAGACAGATAGCTAGACTATCTGTCCAATCTGAGTTTTCTGTTGCACGACTAAAACAACTTTTGAATGTAGGCTACACATGCTCCAACAAGTTCCTTCCCGAGGCTATTTTGCAGAAGCACCATTAGAAAGAAGAAATGGCAATAAACCAGGGCTCTACAGTGTGACCGTTTCACTAGCATTTGTGACTAAAAATAGATGTGTGCGAACTGTAAAATGCCTGCGTGGCGTTTTGAAAAGTAACCACAGTTGCAACCGCTTTATCAACATTGCTATCCCTGTTAACTAAACAAGTAGCAGAGCATGTTACAGAAACGACGTCTCTCTGCCGTCCCCTGTACAGGTAAAGCTGCCTACACATGATCCGCAGTGAACCACTCTGCGCTGGCTGTGCCGCTGCTTTTTCTACGGGGAGAGCGGTGGAGGCAGGAAGCGCTGCCCTTGGCGTCGCGCACCGCTCGGAATTGCTGCCAAGCGCTGCGTTTAAAGCTCATACTATTTCAACTCTGACTCCATAGCTGCTGATTTTTAAAGCTGAAACTAAAACCAGAAGCAACGACGTATACCTGTGCCACAGTTTGTCTCTGTGCTCTGCGCCCTACCTGGCAGTTTTTACTCTGATCATGTTTAGGCGGTTTCACAGCGACAGTACAACTGTATTTAAAGTGCTCATATTATGCTTTTTGGCTTTTTCCCTTTCCTTTATTGTGTTATATATATTTTTTGTGCATGTTATAGGTTTACAAAGTGAAAAAGCCCAAAGTCCCTACCCCAAAGGCACTTACCATCTCCAACAGAAAACACTGTTCACAAACTGCTCCAAACAGCTCTATTGTAGTCTAGTCTTTACTTCCGTGACGAACTTGCGTCACTTTGTAACACGTTATAATGCTCGCCTAGCTGCTAGCATGGTACGCCCTCATACTCTGCTTCTGACTGGGTAGTAGTCCTTACCTAGATTCTGCGCATGTGCGACTCCCAACAAAGAAGGAATAGAAGTGTGATGCCTCACTCGGTAGGTAAAACGGAGAGCTCAACACAAAGGGTGAAAAGAGGAGCTGCAGCAATGTGCAGTACAACACAAATATGGTGTTTTTTGAAAATTAAACCATGTAAACATTTTCTGATATAACCTCTAAATACAATTATGAACCTGAAAATGAGCATAATATGAGCACTTTAACATGTATTTTACATTTCACATGCATGCCGAACCGTGCGAGTGGTCTGTTACACCACTGTATATTTAGTGTACTGATCAGTAGAAAATGTATTATTAAAATTAGGGCTGTCAAAATAACACGTTCATTTTGATTAATTAATCTGATGAAAAATAACGCATTAAAAAAAATAACGCAGATTAATCCATTCCATATTGACGTTTAACCCGGAGCCGTTCTAGCCACCATTCGACTGTAAAATGAAGGAGGGAGACGAGAATGTGCTGCCTGGATCATTAATTGGAACATTTACTTTATCTTCTTCCTGCCAACCCTGGCTACCGAAATCTGGTGCCACTGATATGTCTGCGCTGCTCTCTGATGCTCTGAAACAGACGATACAGGCAACACAAACACCGCTGCACATGACACTAGTTAACACTATACTCGACAGCAGCTAACGTTAGCCTACCACTAGCTAGTAGCTGGATTAAAAATGGTTACAATGCTGACAGCTAACGCTAAACGGTGTAAAGTTTGACTGTGTTTTAGTGTAGAGGATTCAACACCGCTATGTAACAATCTGCAGTTGCCGTCGGAGAAACAACACAGACGGTGTGTTCAATGAAACTGGTAAACTACAGCTTTGTGGTGCATTTGAAGTTATTGTAAATGTCTTTTCCCATCTGGTGGTTGTTTTTGTCGTTCAACAGCAATTTACTAGTGAAATAAGTTATTGTTATTGTTATACATTATTATTAAATCATTTAATTTTGACCATATGGCCTTAGCAATAAACAAGCCGTTCTTTAATGTCACTGACTGTTGTTTAGTACCCTTCTGTTTTCTTTTCTTTTTTTACTTTCTTAAAAAGTATCGGTTCAGGCACCGTTAATTATGTATGCGATTACAGAGATTACATTCTTTAATTGATTGACAGCCCTAATTAAAATAGAAAACATTACACTTCATGATGTTTCGTATTTATAACACGTTGTAAAAAATGTGCACCAACAGTTATAGCAGTTACATTATGTAAGTCACTCTATTAGCTGACTGGAGTGAATTCTCCAAAGATCTGTCTGGATTTAGTGGGACATTTGTTGTAGGCTACAATGACAATAAATGAACCTTGAACCATATGCAGTTTAAAGTAGAAATTATTACATAAATATTAAATAAATACAGTTTGAAGCAGAAATAATCAAAAACCTAGTTTAGGCTACTTGTTCTATTCAAATAAATGAAATCGCTTTGCTTGTAAATGTCTCCTTGTATTCCTTTTATGAAAAAAAAAACACATTATTTGATACATTTTCATTGCGCCCCTAAGATTCTTTATGCGCTTTAAAATTTTTCTACTAGCACATGTGCTCCTTGGGTTAAAAGTTAGCGTTGAGCCCTGCAATAAACCAGAGCACGTAACCCTCCTCTGCAGCGCTGTGGAGGAAAGTCTGACATTCTCATCATGCTCACAAAACAGAGAGCAGAATGCAAACCACTTTCTGTATATCCACAAATAGTCTCGCATTGCCGGACCTTCCTCCACAGCGCTGCGGAGGGTCTGGCTAGTCCACACAGCATTCCGAGATGGGAGGAAAACGTGCTCTGGTAGGTCTTTAAACCAATCACAATCGGCATGGTCGGTGCTAAGCGCCGGACGGAGCCCAGGTGCTGCTGCAAAATAGCCTCGGGAAGGAACTTGTTTTGGTGGAACATCATGTAGAGCATGATTCCCTGGGGGTATCTGTATCCCATAGGGTACTTCCACAGTTGCCAGGGGGTATGTGGAAAGATCGTAAAGTAGCTCAACTAGTTTGGAAAAATAGAAATTAGGATTTGATCGGAAGAATATATCCACATATTAATATTAAGTTAACTGTAATACCTAAACACTACATGTTGCAATTATGTAAAAGTGTGTGAAAACTAGTTAGCTAAAAGTAATGAATAAATGGTAGAAATAACTACTTACAAGTAATGACCAAACAGTTCTAATGATTAGCTAAAGTGAAAAACAAAAAAAAAGCTAAAAGTTGAAATGGTTAGCTAACAGTTGGAATAGTTAGCTTAAAGTAATGGCTTATAGTAAGGTTAATGGATAAATGGTTGAAGCATTCAGCTTCACTCCATGCAATAGCAGCCTAGCATAGTTGTAGTATGATTGCAGACCAAACCAACGTTAATATTGACGTTAATAGTTCAATTGATCAACTGTATTGTTTAATTGTATGACATAATTAACAATATCCACTTTTATATCATGAATAGTGTTACATACATTGTGAATTGATGAAAGGGTATGTGAGTTCATCTGACAGGGTTGTGGGGATACCTCAGACCAAAAAGGTCGGGAACCACCGATGTAGTGCTTGATTAAAAGAGCAATTATGATCACTGGCATATGAAAACAAATGTGAGAAGTGAAAAGTGAGAATGTAGCCAGGGATCCAATAAATTGCTGTTTGACTCTGATGTTTACAAACATGATTAATGTGAACAATCTCATACAAAAATAATAAAATAGATTCCGTTGTTAGTCCAGACCTGTCAATCTATATGTCAGTCACAATTTAGAGACCTACCTGTGTTTTGAATTTTGGCAGTAGTTTGACCCTTTTACTCAGTTACCTCACAGATTGTGCCTTTAATGTTCTTCCCTTAACTAAAAGTAACTTGTAAGGCTGTATTCTCATTGTATATTTAAGTCAGTCACTTTATTATCCCAGATGGGAAAATTGATCTGCAGTCAGGAGTGCATGATAAACACATGATAACACATACAACAAACAATGCACAAATATTGAAATGACAACAACACAAAGAGATACAATACAAGTAGAACCCGTGTGGCATTTTCCTGAGGCACAGTGAGTATTATCTGGCCTGAGCCCGTTTGGTGTTTTGGTGATGGGCTGTGTGCTGCAGTGGGAGGGAGGTGCAGCAAGGGGAGTGTCACTGGCAATCTTGCTGCACACTGCACTTATGGTGTCAAGATTTACTGCACAACAGAGAGCCATCCCGTGCATGCTGCACACTTGACTGATGTGCTGCTGGTGGCCATCTACTGTTTTCTCTTTCTCCAGCTCCTCCTCTGTTGTACACAAAAACAGTTCACTGTGGTGTCAAGCAGAGCCAATCAGTACTAATTGTAGTGATTAGACATACATATGGGCTGATCTGTGATAAATTACATTCTAGTTTAATAAGTGGTTCATGTTGAAGGCCACGCTCGGTTTTAAACTTCCAGTGCTATTATTACTTTGCCAAAAGTCCCTGTATGAAGGTCACTCATCTCTTGGGCTTTCTGTGGCTTCTTTTGTTGTTCCTTGGTCTCCAGCTCCTTCCTCCAGGCTGGCCACATGCAGAAACAAAAAAAACAAAAAGTATTTTTTTTAACTAACTTAACTTAAACATGGACCTTACGAATCTGGGGATGATACAATACAGTCAGCATCCAGTGGTGTAAAGAAACTAAGTACATTTAATCAAGTACTATACTTTAGTACAATTTGAGGTACTTTACAGACATTGACTCTTAACCCCCCCCCCCCACCCCTAGCCACTACACTTTGCATTAACCTACATCCTGGACTATACACCTGCCCATTGCACATACATACTATATATTTTTGCACATTTTGCAATAAACAATTCAGTCTTTTTTTATTTAATAAACAGCTATTTTGTACATATTTGTTTCTGTATTTATTGTTTATTTCATATTCATGTTTAATATGTTTGTTTATGTATGCACCAACCACCCAGCCAAATTCCTGTAACTTACTTGGCAATTAATCCTTTTCTGATTCTGCTTGCTTGAGTAATTTTATTTTTATGTTACTTTATACTTCTACTACAATACATTTCAAAGGGAACTATTGTAGTTTTAAATCCACTACATTCATTTGATGAATTGAATTACTAGTTACTTTACAGATTAAAATTATTAATACAAAATATTAACAAATAAGATATGTTATTTTAATTTTAAATTGAGTTATATATAAAGAAATTAAAATTAGCCCTGCATTTTCCAGCTGCAACACTGAAATCATATGTACATCAATCTATCAGATTATAGATTATGATCCAATAATAACATTAAGTACTTTTTATGGCAACACCTTTATTCTTTCATTTGAATAAAGTTTGTCCTCTAGCATTTTATCTCTGCTGTTGCTCTCACTTTCTTCACACACACCAACTGAACACCCTGGCTCAATTAAATTTCAAAACAATGAAACATATTATCAATGACATTGATAACATATTGCTTTACCACAGGGACATTTTCACTTATTTCAAAGTAAACAATCTCATTTTAAAACAGAAAAGAAGAAGAGTTTATTTCCTTTGGGGTAATCCAGTTTGAGGAGTGACTCATAACAGGCTGCTGTGTTAGACATTTGATACACTCCTCTTTGAGGAAGTGATTGTGTTCCAGAGATCCCTGTATGCGCATGACCAAAAAGTGCATACTGTATAGCATTGTTGATCACATTTCACCCTGATCCAGCAGCTCAGTGTTCCCAAACATGCCATGTATGTGTGTGTGTGTGTGTGTGTGTGTGTGTGTGTGTGTGTGTGTGTGTGTGTGTGTGTGTGTGTGTGTGTGTGTGTGTGTATCGCATTAGAGGAAGGAGAGTGGGACATTAGGGTCAGTCACTCTAAATAAAATTTCACTGTCTCATTCCACAGGCTCATCATGAAAACATTAGACATCACATTTACATAAAACACACTCAAAGTGAAGCACACCATCTGTTATGTAAATGGTCCAGCATATTTACAGAAATGCTGTTCCATAAATAAATGTATCTTTCCATATGTGGTGTGTAAAATATTTAAAATCATCAAATCTATCAGAATAGAGAGCACTGAATGACTAAACCATCAGTTTTAGAAAAATGTCTGCCTCTGAGGAAGCGTATCCTATATGCTGAGTAAGTACTTATGTTGTCAATTTAGCCACAAACTCGTTTGAAAAAATGCAAATCATTAAAAATTGTTTAAGGATATACACTTACATTAAAAAAACAAAAGGGCAAATAATTTTTGCAGCTGGCAGTAAGATATATTAGGCTTTGGACACATACAAAAGTTATTCTTTAAAGGCCTGGTAATTTTATTTTGCTCTTTACTGGACCGCTTCCCTCCTCACTACCAGTTAGAAGTGTCTCTAAATATGAAGTCAAGAATCACTGAAAAATATTTGCGACTGCAGAAAACCCCCCACATTTTTGGTGTGATGTCTCTTGCATCCTTCTAGCTCTTGAGAGTCAACCCACTCCCACACATTCTGAATGTCCTTGTCTTTTGTACCCATAGTGACTTATGAAAGCTGGATACAGCTGTAAAATTGTAATACAGGAGTGTCACCATGAGGGGGAAGACTAACATCATTTATTTCTCATGAGTCTGTCTGCTCTCTATATTTCTATTTGTAAATAATATTCAGTTTAAAATGAACTATCAACCTCACATATCAACTGTCACAAACAACCACCTCAGGATTGTCCACGATCTCTGTTAATGATAATCTGACATCTCGCAGACAGCCAGAGCTTCTTTTGCTGTCTCCCACATTCACTTTCTTGGGGTGTGTGTTAGGGGGCGGGAAGAGGGGGTCAACAACAGTAACACATTTCAAATTAGAAATGAGTGAAATTATTGGTTGAATTTGAAGCAGGAAATTGTACATCCAATCCCAGTAATGATATTAACACACAAAGCAGACAATGCACAGGCACTTTAGTGATATCCCTGCAGCTAAAATCCCCCCAGGTCTTGACTCGTCTTGAAATAAAATCCTGAGTACTTCAACACTGGCGCAGGTGCAAACTGTTCCAGATCAGAAATGTTATTATTTCTGGTGGGCTGTGTGACAGACATCCTGTCATTTGTTATCTCAGCTACTTACTGGGTTGTGATGCACATTAATGGAAAGACAAGGTAATGAGCAGGTGTGGGCTGCAAGACTAAACATGGATTATTGTTGTTAATGAAAGGTAAACTGACGTAGGCATAGAACTCTCTGCAGATGTTTTCCAGTGGTAATTAATCTGAAAGGCTGTGGAGAAGGCCTTCATTATAATAGACATTGTGAATCTGTAACAATCAGACATCCAAAGAGGACAATATCTGAAGCCCATCTATCTCAGTATTTCTCTGCCATCAGCAAGGTTGTTGTTTGTTTGTTTTATGGAAATAGATTTTTTTATCTGCCCACTTAAACTGCCTCAAGGTAATCAGCAATACATAATCGCAGGAAATACCTTATCTGCATCCAGTTTCTTTCCTCTAGGCTCATGTAATTCCTTCAAACTGTAATCTCCTCTCCCAGCAAATCCAACTTTCCCAACATATGATGCTTTCTTCCTGTCTTCTAATGTTCTATCTATAAAGAATTTAGCAATGCAGCTATCCCAGCTCTGTTGTGCTACATGCATTCTTTAGTCTTGTGCAACAAATCTGTCATGTCTATCTTTTCACACTTGGCAATGCTTTCTCACTGAATCACAGAAACTTAGACTGTTGTTTGTTCTGATGGATGATAATGCATCAAATGTGCTTTATAACTGAGTGCCTATTAATTTAGGCTCTTGAATTTCCTTAAAGCGTAACTCTCGCCAAAATGCAACCTAGGGTCTTTTTGTGAATGTACCAGAGTCAAACTTTCGTTTAAAAGCATATTTAGGACGGAAGCGCTACTTTTAAGATGTACTGTATTTTTGTTTTTCGGTCAAATGGCTTTTTGAATGGGAATAATAGGGGCACTTTTATGCTAGCCTCAAAATAGCTATTTTTAAAACACTAAGAAGGCTTGACACAACATTAAACTTTGCTTGAAGTATCACCAGGGGCTCTACACCTTAAAGGGGTGATTGAATGCAAAACCGATTTTACCTTGTCATAGTTGAATAATGAGTGGGTAACTAGGACATACATAGAACCTCAACATCCCATTGACACCTCTTTCCTCTGCAAATTTCACAATTTGAAACTGCCTCTGAAAACGGGCGAATCTCAACAAGCCGCCTAGTTGACGTTAACTCGGCGGCTCCTCCTCATTTGGCTCTAGCGCCCCAACATTTACATAGGCTACACCACTGATCTGAGGTCAGCTTAGTCTTCTGAATAGGTCGCGCAGATCTCAGAAATTGTATACATTGTTCATCTGCTATTTTACCACTAAATTCACTTCTGAGACTTTTTTATGCGAGAAATTAACTATGTAGAGGTCAAATATGGACCGTTTTAGGACAATTTATGGCTAATTGCAAATTTTGTCTGACTGTGTGTCGCAGTTCAGCAGGAGCTCAGCAGGCTACGTGACAGTGGCCGGTGCTGCCTCGCCGCCCAGCGTGTCCTACTTCATAGACTCCGGCTCGCTGTGAGCTAGCTGGATCTCCGTCACGAAGGGATGCCTGCGGCACTCCATACCTGCGAAAAGTCACCATTTCTGGGTTACTGGACTACAAAATGCCGAGGCCCTGATGGAGCTCCAGGGCCGGCAGCTAGCCGCGATCTTTACCCATAGGATTGAAGGGACAGTAGCAGCTAACAAAATCCCTAATGTTCACAAAAATTCATTAAATTGAAATCGGACACCATTGTTAGCTTTATAAGACCTTGGGGTACATGTTATATAAGTGTCATGACGTAATTCAAACTGTAAATATACTCGAATTACACCGAAAATGAAGCTAACTAGCCGTGACCTGTACACATAGGATTGGAGGGACAGTCGTAGCTAACGAAACCCCTAATGTTCACAAGAATTAATTAAATTGAAATCGGACACCATTGTTAGCTTTATAAGACCTTGGGGTACATGTTATATAAGTGGTGTGATGAAATTAAAACTGTAAATATAGCTACTCTAGTTATGCCGGCAGCTGGCAGCCAGCCAGCTCCACGGAGCCTCGAGTATTCCAGTAGTCCAGTACCCAGGGAAACGGTGACTTTCACTGGGTATGGAGGTTGCTGCTTTCTCGTCAGACTGTGTGGAGCTCCTAGCTAAAGTCCGACACGTCTTACCAAATTTGCAATTAGCCATCAATTTTCGTAAAACTGCCCATATCTGAGCTTTATATAGTTGATTTCTCGCTTAAAAAAGTCTCAGAAGTGAATTTAATAACGAAATAGCCCGACAAACAATGTATAACTTTGCAGTGTCTGAAATATGAGACCTGCTGTCTTGTCTCCAATGTGTTTCTATGTGGTTCAGTCAAACCAATCAGCGCGCAGCTTATCTAAATATTCATGAGCGTACCATATTTGGAAGAAAAGCTCTTGTTCCAAATAGAGCCATATTCACAGGGTAGTTAAGGCCCTAATAAAATAGCATTCGGGCAATTTTCAACCCAACCAATGTTACATACCCTATTAGGAGACCTTAAGGAACAGTGTAAAATACCCTATACAATCACTCAATCACCCCTTTAACTACACCGGTGCACAAGGGATATACTAGTGGCTACTTGTTTTGATATCGACTCGTTTTGACAGCCGAGGTGGTAGCAGCTGGAAACAAGAGCTATGATGAGTTGTTCAAAACCTCTTTTTTTAGTAAACTCTGGGTACACAAACAATGTTCTCAATGCTCGAGTTCATGTGTAGAGCCCCTGGTGATACTTGGAGCAAAGTTTCATGTTGTGTCGAGCCTTCTTAGTGTTTTAAAAATAGCTATTTTGAGGCTAGCATAAAAGTGCCCCTATTACTCCCATTCAAAAGGCTATTTGACCGAAAAACGAAAATACGGTACATCTTAATAGTGACGCTTCCGTCCTAAATATGCTTTTTAACGAAAGTCTGACTCGGGTACATTCACAAAAAGACCCTAGGTTGCATTTTGCCGAGAGTTACGCTTTAAGATGCAGTCTTACAGGCTTGTATCTCTTCATTTACAAAATGCTAAGAAATCTGCAGAATCGAGTACAGAAGCCTTTTCAAATATATAGGGCAAGAATTTTAGAAAACTTACAAATTTAGGGTCGCTTTACTCAAGACACAATGATATAGACAAAATGTGATATGCTTTTCATAAGTCACATTAATATGCAATAAAGAAGAGGATGCTGTCCACCCTTTGTTCCCCCTCTATTTAGATTCATGGCAGAAGAAAAGACATCCATTTAATACAGATGTAGGCTAAACCCTATAAATATAATGAATAATAAAATATAAATCAAAACAATGATGACGTCATTCATGATCCCACTGTGGTATTGGAGCTGACAGCTTCTGTTAGCTGACATGTCCCTAAAGAACGCCTGAAGCTTTCTGTCTCATCTCCCAGTAATACTGTGAGAGTCTGTCTGAAATTACTTTTTGTTTTGTGTTATTTTTTTAAACCAACACAACATTACAAATCTTCCCTGAGGCCAGTTTTCCTGGGAATTGAGCATGGGCGTAAATCTGATCTAACAGTAGGGGGGGACAATAAACATAAAATTTCTGAAGAGCAATTTTTGAAGGGGACACAAATAATACAGCCACAATTATACTCGTAGAGGACATGTGTACACAAGCCACAAAAATACTTGCGTCCTCCGCATAAATATTAGGTTTCGTCTGGGACAGAGGATATATATTTAACTGCAGCAAACCCACTGATCAGCCACTTCAAACACAGCTGTAGATCTTCAATATTAACCCTAATGTCAGTTCACACACATAACGTTAGGCTTATTGCCATGGTAACGTTAGTTGTAGTGGGTGCATTTCTATCCAACAAGCTATTAAACAAGCTAGCTAACATTACATTATATTACACTAACATAGCGAACTTTTTTGTCATAACTAATTCATTAATTACTCAGCATCATTTCTACTTGAGAAAAGAACAACTTCATCCAATGTTTAATGTGAATAAAACAGCCTTGAACCGCCTACTTACAAGCTACATTCCTGTCACTACACGATGTGACTGAGTCTAGTGAAGATGGGTAACGTATACCATGTAGTGGACCAAACCACTGTGAGGCAAGGGAGGGGGGACTCAAAATATTTTTAAACTTAAAAAGCATTTTTTGGGGTTTGTATTGTTTTACTACTTACACAGATATTTTAAGTATACATCATTATGTTATTTACAATACACAGCATTGTTTTAATGATATTTCTAGGGGGGGACAACCCTGAGAAGGGGGGGGGTCCTGACCCCCCCGACCACCCTGGGATTTACGCCCTTGGAATTGAGGTAACATATGTCGGCCATTTGTTTTCAAATGTAGCAGGGCAAAATGTTAAAGCTCTGCTTAGCTTTAGTAATCCATTGGGTCTCACTATCACTACAAGAATTCAGAATTATCTTTCCTTCTGTGATCTCTGGTCTGATCTCTCACAGGGGGGGCGCAAGTCTTTATCTGGTTTGAGGGTGAGGTAAAAAAAAAATATTTGCACATGTTAAACAAATTATGATAATACACTAGAATACGTAATGTATACAAAAGTCGGTATAAAAACTATATATTTTTGTTCTCGCTTAAAAGGCAGGCTACTTAGTAGGCCAAACCTCCGGGACCTCTTAACCTGTGACCCTTACTGTCATCAGGTCGGGGGGGGGGGGGGGGGGGGGGGTCAGCTTTTCTTAGACATAAGTAGGGGGGTGCCAAGGAAAAAAGGTTGGGAACCACTGCCTTAGAATATAGGTCCCTCTACATCACATGTGTCAAACTCAAGGCCCGTGGGCCAAATCCGGACCCTTGAAGATTTTAATCCGGCCCGTATATCAATTTGGGTTCACAATACATTTTGGCCCACCTAGTTGTGCGCCAAACCAAAAACACAGGAAAGTGTTTTTTAAACTGCAATTACCTGACATTCAAAGCAGAATATGGCAGATTTGCCGACTCGGAGACTCAGAAATTCCCCCAGAAGCAGAGAGTTTTCATACTCAGGCTGTGAAACAGGTTGTTGTTAAAAAAGAAAAAATGTATCTTTGTTTTGCTTGATTTGCTAAATTCTGTGATGGCTAAGGAACTCTTTTGATGACTTTTGTAGGGCTTCATGTCAACAAAAATGCGACAAAAAGCATACAAAAATGATGGAAAAAGCAACACATTTAGAAAAAAGGTGACAAATGTCTGAGAAAACCACTAAAAAGTCAGAACAAAAACAACAAAAATGTGGAAAAAAAGCACATCAATAAACTCTCCATGTCTGGCCCTTGGTGTGATTCTCTTTTTCCAGTGTGGCCCTTAGTGAAAATGAGTTTGACACCCCTGCTCTACATCATGATAAAGTACATTTTTATCTGTAGACAACTGTGGTCAAACTTAATAAGATTAGGCGGCGCTAAGCTCTGAACGCAGTGACGGTGGCTCTGCAAAATAGTCTTGTGGAGGAACTTGTTTTGGTGGAACATTTGCACCCCGCAAAAGAAAACGCTGCATACAATATTAACTGAAGTCAACTGTTCACAGTACAGTTTATACAGTAACATGAGGTATTTCACTTAGCTGGATACATGGTTAAAAGATATTTGCTCTTACCAGTATATCGCTGTGTGTATATTTTGTCCATAGCAAATCCCCACCAATCAGCCAAGCGTCTCAGTTAGATAGTAAATGCCATAAACATATTCTTTGTAAATCTTTACAATCATTCCCTGAAAGAACCAAGCATGCCCGCCTTGTTGCATGATCCAAATTTTCTTCAAAATATCCCATTTTCAGTGTATGGCTTGCTAGCTCAAAGTTTGAGAATGGCAACACACAGAGCAGAAGGTGAGGGACATCCGGCGGCGCCTCCGTACATGAGGTAATTATCCTGGAAATGTACCATACCATCGTTGATCCAGACTACCCCTGTCATATCATGTAGTTATGTGATCGATTGTTGATACAAAAATAATGCTTTGAGCAGCTTTAGTAAAGTTTTTAAGGAAATGCGTTTTACTGTTATGACTGGAATGAAGCAGTTTGCCTTTACAATATTGTAAAGCACATTTGGATTTGCAATAGGCTACTTTCACGTTTAATAGGCTATATGCACATGAGTTTTGGCAATTTCCGGTGTGATTATATCTATGTAGCCTATATAGTTAGTATATAGTACATTTTTCACATGTTGTTTTAAATTGTTAAACTGTTAAATTCACATGTAAAATCTTTGTCTCACAGAAAGAAATTTATATATTTTCACATGTAATTTTAGAATGGCAAGTAGGTCTAATATAGGCTTAAAAAAACAGAGCCAACACATAACCAAATTGTCTGCCACCTAAACATATAACACATTTAGGCGGTTGCTAAGGAAAATTTTTTTAGCCTGCTTAAAGGCTCAATATTTTTATTAGAGAAACCCCAGCACGCCTGCAGTCAGTACCTAATCTATATTTTTACATTGAGGTTACAAACTGTTACCCATTCTCGTTCTGTAATTGGTCAAAACGCCCCAGAAGCGATCACACCAATATGAGCCTCACTTCGCTGCAGCCGACGGCGCAACTCAGTCTGCCGCGTCGCCGCCTCCATATCCACGGTGCTGCCGACAGAATTAGTTATGTTAAAGCCTATATTTGAAATATTTCCAGGGTTAGTCCAATAGGCGTTGCCTGGTGCCGTGTGAAGTGTACGCCGAATTTCTTCCTTCAACAGCTTTTGTGAGATGTTCTTCATTTACCATGGCAAAGGGTCTGTTTCCATGGGGGTTGTTTAGAAAGCCTCTGTTCATCCAGGTAAGCTTCTGGGAATCCCCTCTTTACTCTGGTGTCCAATTGGGAATCTACCCAGGCTCTGTGTATGTAGGCTATAGGCTATCTGTAGCCTATACACTCGTTACAGGTAGATATAGGCTACTGTATGCGACGGTGCGACTAATAGGCTACTATTATAGCCTACTCTACTTCTCATTTGACCTTCATATTGCATATGGATTGGTGTTAATTTGCAGGCATTACAGTAGACCTATAGGTTTTTCAGACTGAATCATAAAATCACTTGATGCTCGACGGCTCGACAGGAATCAACCATCCTCCTGATTCCCGTTGCTGTAGCAACCATGTCCATGATTCCTAGCTGGTAGGCTACAGTCAAAATAAACTGTTTTAGAGGCTGGAAAACTTTATCATCACCTGACAATGCATGAGACATTCACTGTTTCTTTATTGTCCTGTGGCATTTTTGGTGCTGAAATGCTATTGCTGCACCATAGAACAAGATATGCTTTACCACCATCCACTTGGATAAAACATTGTCAAACGTTTCATGAAAATATGAAATCATAAACCTGTATTGACATGCGCTGCCCTGGTTATCCTGATCTTGTTGAAGAACATTATGTAACAGCAGGGGCGTAGCACCAAATTCCGGACGCTGTACATAGGCATTCTCTGTGGGCACCTCCCCGTATCCACGACTATTAATTTCAATATTGTTGTGGGCCCCCCACATGAGGGCCTTGTATATTAAGTACCCCCCCTCAAAAAAAAAAAAAACTGACACACCTGTATAACAATTTGATGTGAGTGAAATTAGGTGAAGCCCACAGAGGCATTCTTCATAAGTAAAATTAAACTCTGCTAGGGAAGCCCCTCAAAGGACACGTGGAGGTCTCGGGATCCAGAGTTAGATCATTTATAGAAAGTCAACTTGAACACATTCTCTGGCTGACAGATGTAGTACAGTAAACGTGCCTCTCTGCACCATCACACTATTCCGACTGAATGTTTTGCTAATTGGATTTATCTTTGAGACCTTCGGCCACAGCCATCTGCTGCACTAATTTTGGTCGAACAGTCTCATCTCATCTCAGCTGCTGCATGTGTGTTTCCTGCCAGTGTCCTTGCATGTTAGAGACAAAAACTGTCAAGTGCAGTGAATAGAGGGAGGAACAGCCAGTCTCAAGGGACAGCCACCAGCATCGCTCAGTTTTCTAGGCCACCACAGTCTTCCAGTGACAACTTAATAAGTGTCATTCATTGATCCTTGGAGTGAAGCTATTTCCACTGATATACAAAAGATACAAAGTCCTGTGTTCTATCCAGATTCGGTTTAATTTTATTTTAATCTTTAGCCTATATTTTTCAATCAAATACAGATAGTCCTATCCTATTACAAAAACACAAACATGTTTGATTGAGCACATTTTTCCTGTTCATGCTTATTTCGCTTCACAAATGATAAAAAGATAATTTGTCTCTTCATGTGTAAAAGCATGTAGTGCCAATTGATAACTTTAGTGTCAAGCTGATGCTGTATAGTGACATCTATTGAGACTGGTTTTAATTACATTAAGAGCTTTGCTTGTACAAATGTATAGCTTTTGAAATGCAATTTAATATTTCAACAAATTACCCAGCCATGTTAACATTATTAGTTTTTTATTATTTCCTTTTCTATTTAAAGGCTCCTTGTTGTAGTTTTTTTCACTGATGTTATGTATTAATGTCATATATTACATTTTAATAATACTGTATATTTTCCGCATATAAACATCTAAAAAAAGACTAGCAAAACATTTTGTTGAGTTGTTACATAATCCCAAATGTTTCCAACAATTGTCAAACCCAGACAAATCTTGATCAAGGACACGGCCCGTGTCATGGTCGTCCTATCACCTCTAGAACAGCCTGCCCTTGACGCGCATGCGTCTGCCAGAAGCCGCCATAAATTGAATTTTTAGCCAGTATTAAGCCACAATTTTTTTAACACACTAGAATTTGGTAATTTGTTAACCAGATGAGGGATTTTAACTACAGGCATCTGGATCGAAGGTTATCTGAGAAATAAGCTGAGGAAATGTTAGCGGCAGCGAGGCTCCAGCCCCTCCACCTACGTGCCGAACAGCGTTGGAGAAACACGTTTTTTTAACATTACTGTAAACTGCTAAAGTCAATGTTTTACTGTTATAAATCACTAGGTCCATTTGTTTAGGAGAGGAGACCTCTGCGGATAATTCGGCTCCCGGTAAAAACCTCCTGTTCGATGAACACTAAAGAAATCCTAAGCGGGAGAAACTGACTTCAATGACGACATTGCTCCATCTTTTGTTACTGTTGTGATTGAGAGACCCCTAGCGGCAGAAACGTTTAAAGTAACCTATATTTAACAGGAATCGTTACATCACATTTTTTTTTACAAATAAGGGGGGCAGTTCATGTGCCTACATTTATTGTGTGTGAACTCCATGCTCTTGATATTAGATTTACAGCATCATGACAGACAGAACAACGGCTGATAAAGTAATGTTCACATGTGTTATGTCGCAGTATTGAGTCAGCATGGAAATGCGTGCCTTGTGCGTGTGTGTTGGGGGGGGGTGGAGGTGGTGGTGGTGTGTGTGTGGCAGGGGGTTGCCTGCTGTCTGGACTGTGATGAGTCAGATCTTTCTAGTGTCTGTGCAGACATACATTTTTCCTTCAGAAAATCTGTGACAAGTTGCGAGGCATGCTGGACTGCCACTGGCGCATTACTATCTGCCCTTTCCTTAAACATTTTACACACATGGAGTATGGCTGTTTTTTATATTTGTCAGTGATATCAGGCAAACCCTTCATGAATATGCTGTTATTCACTCCTCCAGTCCCATCCATCTTTTGTTTCTGTGTTTTCATGTCTTTCTCGGCTCTGAACAGCAGCCCATTAACCGGCATCCTCTGAGGGATAGCTTTATAATCATACATAATGGATGAGTGGTGTGCATGCTGCAAAAAACAAGTGTCAGAACAGTAATGTGCTGCTCTTGATCAGCTTTTATCTCATCTCTGCCTCAGTAGTTCAACATCAGGTAGCACTTTGTAACCATACAGTACTTGATTCTTTGTATGTAATAGAACTTCAAATGGCACACAACCAGATCAAGACAGAGCGTTTCTTTCCGCCCACCTCAACACATGGCTACAGTCAGTGATGGACTGGCCATCTGGAATTTGGACAAATGCCAGAAGGGCCGCCCCCTATGGACCCCTATGGGTCACTACTGATAATTTGTCTTTGGTTATTTTATACATGCAGCCACAAATATTCAAGATTGTACTGCGACACGGTGCGTAGAAAGATTCACCCAGAAGGCAGAGTTACTCATTTTCAAGCTAGGTTATTAACAAAAATAGGGCCAGTGTATTGCAAATGCCAGGGCCGTTTTTTTTATCCCAGTCTGTCACTGGCCACAGTTCCCAGTCAGTCCCTAATTAATAGCTGTCACCGCAGCCACAGTCAATATTACCTCATTAGCCATGTTTGTAACTCTCTCCTTTCAAAAAGGGTCAATACATAATCCCAAAGATAGAAATGCATCGGCCAGAGTTGAAAGGAAAGCCACAAACTATTGATTAGAAAAAGGCCAGTAATACATTTGTTTCCCCATAGAGTGTTATTTCCATAATGCTTTTGTTGTTGATGCATTTCACCTACGGAAAAATCAATCTGAGGTACTGGCAGCGTTTGTGTGGTCACTGCTGATACATTTGCTGTGGGCCTGCACGGTCAGATTTGTAAGTAAACCAATAAATAAATGAAAAAATTAAATAGCTTGTCATTGATAATTGGATCATTTACTATTTCCGCGGAGTGTTTAAGGTGTATGTATGCACATTATATAGACGTCTGTCAATTAGACTTATTTAATATACAGCAAAATCAGCAGTCAGAAAGTAATTTGAGGGTCTGTCTCGATATTCAGAACATTATATATGTAAAGATATAATGGAGTAGTGATGTCCTGAGCAGAGGATGAAGTGGCACTCCCTCTATGAGTGTTGTAATATGAGCTTCTCTATTCTTTGTTTTGATGATCAAAACATTTCAACAACAAATTTGGTTCAAATGTCGCCTTGGACTCCAGGATGAACTGATTAGATTTTGGTTGTCAAAGGTCTAGGTCACTGTGACCTCACAAAACACGTTTTGAGCCGTAACTCTTCTAATGCTAATTATGACAACATTTACCAACTTTATATGGTGATAATAATGTATGTCACTTTTGTGTTCACAGCTTGAGGTACTGCCCCCAAGCGGCCACAAAATCGATTAATGCCGGTTTGAAGATATTTCTTCAAGATATTTTCTACAGAGTGTAAACTCATCAGGTTGTTACATTCTCAGAAATAGAAAAGAAAATAATAAAGAAATGATCTTGATGTCCTCACTGGTAGCAAAACATATACTTATGTGCTTTTCCCTCAAAACAAGAGGATAATATAGCCTAACATGATTAATGATCACTGCAATGAAGAGAAATTAGATTACAGAGTGACATATAGAGGCTGTCTGAAAGCTTAATTTCTGTATTATTTGTGGTGTCAAAAGCAGAAAATGGATTGAAGATCCACTTAGAGACAGATACAAATGTAATCTCTTTCAATACTGAAAATAACTTAACATCTTGTGTTTCTTAGTTTGCTTTTTTTCTCAGGTTGAGTGTATAGGAAAAGAGCAAAGCTCTTCGCTTCAATCTATTTTGTGTTAAACTGTAAACTTGGGTCAGAAAGATCCCAGAAGATGGAGCACAGAAAGAAAAAGTATAGGGGGAGGGAGACAGAAAGACCTAAAGAAATAATAAAATTGGAACTGAAAGGCGGCAGAGTCTAGAAGCAGGGGAAGTCCATCACTGTCAAGCACTGATGCAATAATCATTAATAGTAGGACTGCTAAAGTTTCTGTTGTTTTTTACTAATGAATGCCATTATTGATGTAAGCAGACTGTATTTATCAGCTGGGGAATTAGAAGGAAAATCAAAAGACAAGGTAATGAGTCTGGAGTTGCTCTAAATGTTCCACTGTTGCTGTGCCAGACCACAACAGCATTTGCTGGTAATTACTGAGCACATATTTAGAAGCAATTACATTAATGATGTACTCTGTGACACAACTCAGTTTGGAACTCATTTGTATTCCACTAACTGGCCTATTCCCTTACACATAGGCCAAATGACTTTATTGTAACATTAATTAAAAGATGTTTACATTGACTTTAGTAATCTCTAAAAGTTTTGATATTTTTGTAAGGTTGACAGACCACATACTGAGCACTAGGGCATCGTTTTGATTTTAAAAATTCAGATTCTTCCTTTCGATTCCGGTTCTTATCGATTCTCGATTCTAATTTTTTGAGGGTTGGAGTCGAAACGGGTCACATGCTTATTTCACAGATAAGATAGATGATAAGAGGAAAATGTTATTTCGATTCAATGGTGAATAACAGTTTTACCGGGCCTTTTCGACATTAAATTAAGCCACACTTTAGAACGCTGCTTACTGTTATCCTGCTGCAACACAACAAGCGCCTGGAAGTACGGTGGCTGCTACTAGGGAAACCAAAACATAATCGGATTTGAAACAAAATTTTCAAAACGATTCCAATTAAAAAACTATTCCAGTGAAATCATAATTTTTTAAACGATTTCAAGTTGGAACTGGTTCTTGATGCCCAATCCTACTGAGCACATACAGTATGTTGTCATTCTACAACACAAGGTTGCACAACAACACGCAAGTTGTAGAACACCAGTAGTGTTCTGAGCGGTTTCAATCACCAACTGCAGAGCCCTCCTGTCCTTGGCCGTGCACAAACCAAGCCAATTTCTAATGTTTCTAGTCAGGATGTCCTTTGATGTCACTGTCATTGTGAAATCAGCAAATAGGACACCAAATAGGACAAATTTGGTCACCACATTTGGTGATTAGTTATTTCCCAGTTCTGTATTGTGCACATCCCTAGACTTTACATTGCTTCTAAGAATATCCGGTTAATGCAAAGGTCACTGCTTTGCTACAATTTGTTTTCATGTTAAGGGCACGCTGTGTGCTGTTCACATGAAAGAAGGGACAACCGTGACTCCCATCCTCTCATTAATCTCCATTATGATGTATGCCAGCCAAAAAAATCTATTTTATCTGGCTGGCTCGAGATCACAGAGGCCAGTTAAATGCACTGAAACATACACTGCAAATGATTTAACGAGTAAAAATCAGACGCAGTTTTTCATTTAGAACACTGATATACCACTGAACCTTAACATATGAGCTCATTAAATCTTGAAAAGAAATGTAGTTTTGAAGTGTTAAAAAAATCTTTGAAATATGTTTTCAACAGGCCAAATTGTCCTACCTACACATGAAGTACCTGTTCTTTTCCTGGCTGACAGTGTTTGTGGGTAGCTGGATAGTTTATGTCGAGTACTCGTCCTACACAGAGCTGTGTCGTGGGCATGACTGCAAAAATTCAATCGTGAGTATTGTACTTCTCATATCATATTCCTAGACCCATCAAAGCCTTGCCTATAGATGTCCTATATTCTCTACTCCTGATAATATTGTTCTTTTTCCAGTTCCCTTTGTGCATCATACCAATATTTCAATTGTATTTTTCAGTGTGACAAATACAGGAAAGGAGTCATTGACGGCTCGGCCTGCAGCAGCCTATGTAAGAAAGACACGCTTTACCTGGGGAAGTGCTTCACTGCCAAGCCTAACAGCCAGGTCAGTTGGCTTTTTTTTTTTTTTTTTTAAATCAAACACTGCTCTCCAGTATGGTTGTTGTTAACCCAGCTGCACCTCAGGCCTACCTTGATGATTTTAGGTATATTCTGGAAGCTGGGGAGACCTGGAGGGAGTCATTAAGTGCCAGATGGAGGAGGCTCCTCATTATGATTTGGGAAGCGAGATGGAGCCCAGGAAGGAGGCTGTGGCCTTCAACAAGCCCACCAAGGGGACATCTGTGGAAAAGTTTAGAGAGATGATCCTCAACCACCTAAAGGTCAGAACGCCCTCAATAAAGGGTAATGTCTTTTCTTTTTTTTTTAACCTGGACACTATTTTCCCATGTATTGGTATCTCAGTAGTCTATATCAGCGACGTTTCATTTTTGTCATCAATTTTGTCCATTCAAAGTGCTGTTTTTGACACTGACATGTTCAGATTACTGTTCTACGTGTCTGACAACATATGTGAATGACTAAAACTAACAAGGACATTTGGCACAAGACTAAGACTAAATTAAAAAATAGGTGACAAAATTAACACTAGTAAGATCCTTTTTGTTTAACCAGAAAGAGCTCAGAAATCGCTATTGCCAAACCCACCACTCTTTATACTTTATTTTTAGCGTGTATAATACAGCAAGCAGATTTCCACGTGAAATGGATAAATTAAGGGTTTATTTCAACCAAACCAGAATGGTGAGCTTTTGATAGTTTTATTTTGTTTCTGTCAAGTGTATTTTACGATAAAATTACTGTTTAAAGTCTGGTGGGTATGGCGATTTGTTTAACAAAATGGATCTCACTCTTTAACAAAAAGGCCTACCTCTGTAGGGATTCTTTCCATGAAGTTGTCAGACACTTTGAATAATAATATGAGCATGTCGGTGGTAATAAAGTACACAATTTAAGGTGCGCAATTACCAAATAACTTACATTGTACCGCCGCTGCCGACTGCAGCAGTCTTACTTTATACTGGACCAATGTCAAAAATGGTTGTTCCCATCAGTCACTTAGACACAAACGCACGGGAAAATAGGTCCAGGTTGAAAAATATCAAAGTTGCCCTTTAAACACAAGATCAAACAAAGTCCAACATTGAGTCTAAATCGAAGTTTTGTTTTGTCCTAAAATGTTTATTTACAGGCTAAAGTAGGGGATCAGGCCAACCTTGCTGACCTGGCAACCCAAGTATTGTCTATAACAGATGCCAATAAAGATAGTCATATCTCACTGCCCGAGGCTCGCTCTACCTGGGCACTGCTGCAGCTCAATGAATTCCTGTTAGCGTTAGTCCTGCAAGACAGAGAGCACACACCCAAGTTACTGGGCTTTTGTGGGGACCTGTATGTGATGGAGAAGGTGCCATACTCTCCCCTGTACGGGATCAACCTACCCTGGATCATCGAGGTGTGGATTCCTGCTGGTCTGCGCCGCAGCATGGACCAATGGTTCACCCCCTCTTGGCCACACAAGGCCAAGATCACCATTGGACTGCTGGAACTGGTTGAGGATGTTTTCCATGGCACTTTCGGCAGCTTCCTCATGTGTGATGTGAGTGCCACCAGTTTTGGCTACAATGACAGGCATGACCTGAAGGTGATGGATGCACGGTACATTGTTCCTGAAGCCATTTTCCAAGAAAACATTAGGCAGAAACGCTGCGATGTGGACGAAGATTGTCTTTACGGGGCAGACTGCCTCACTTCCTGTGACCTCACCAAGCACCGTTGTACACCCGAGGTCACCAGGCCAAACTTAGCCAAAGGCTGTGAGGCACTCAAGGACTACATTTTGAGAGGTGCCCCGTCTGATGTCAAGGAGGAGCTCGAGAAGCAGCTGTACGCTTGCATTGCACTGAAAGGTTCGGCAGAACAGATGGAAATTGAGCACTCACTTATTCTAAACAACCTCAAGACTTTGCTATGGAAGAAAATCTCTCACACAAAAGACTCCTAATAAATGACAAGCTTTCAGAAGCACAAATATTACTTTTTTATATTAGTCTTTTCACTGTGGAAAAAAGCATATGACTCCCCTTATCTTAATGTTTTATCTTGAAGCAGTGGTCAAGGAATGTCAGTTTCTGATTTAAACTTTTTTTTTTTTTTTTTTTTTAAATCATGACAATGGGAAACCAATACATTTGACATTATCGAAAGGATCCCAACAGAGGTCGACCTTTATGTTAGAGTAAGATCCTTTATGTTTAACATGATACGGCTCCAAAACCTCTAACCCCGCCCCCCCCGACTCCATTTAAACAGTCACGGTTATCTTAACCCTTGTGTTGACTTCGGGTCACATTGGCCAGTTTTAAATTTGTTTTATATCAGAAAATACTGGGCGTAGAAATAAGCGCTGAAAATGTGTAGAAGAAAAATTTTAAAAAAAATTTAAAATGTTGGAAAAAGCAAAAACTAATTGTGAAAAAAGGCGTCACAAATGTCAGAAAAAAAGTGTTTTTTTTGTTTGTTTTTTCCAATGTTGAAACAAAGACAACACAAAGGTTAAAACACTTCATAAGTGACATAAACCAAATAAAACGATCAAAAGCCATCTTGGTTCATCTTTCCATGTTCCAACAATCACCACCCTGGTGTGCTTGAAATAAACCCTTAATTCATGCATTTCCACGTGAAAATATGCTGGCTCTATACACGATAAAAGTATTCAGAGTTTTGGCACTGGTGATTGCGTTAAACTAAAAGATCTTACTCTAACAGGTCTCTCTGTAGGGGTCCTTTCCATAATGTCAGACACTCAGAACAATCTGAGCCCAGCGTCCTCGCTCAATACTGAACCAATTTCAACACTTGTTTACATTAGTCAAAGCATGGGATAATCAAGTCCAGGTAGAAAAATACCAAAATTACCCTTCAACTTTGATTCACCTTAACGCTCTGATTCAAATCCCTAAGACAAATTACATTTCTGTTTAGAAGGTATGTTTGTTTGTTTTTTTATGACAAGCAATTCAGCCTATGAACCATTTTTAACTATTTAGGTTTAATTACACAAAAAAACTACCCTATAAAAATCCCCAAATTAAGGTGATCAAGAAGCCCCGACAATGCTAAAGGAAACATTAAGTACGATATATGAATAAGTACTCAAGAATATTACTCCTTTTCAATAGATTTATTAGAACAAATTTCCACAGGGAGCAGCACCTCAATCAGCATCTTCCTGTTCCTGAGCCCGGAGGAAGCTGGCCTTCTTCTGGGCGACACGGTCTTTCCTCTGGGCCAGAGAGAGCTTGGCACGGTTCCACCTAGGTCACAAAACAAGCACCATTAATATTTATAGTTTTTTTTTTATGGTTTCAAAGTTGCAAGTTTTTTTGTACCTTCCATACATCTCAATAGGCTTAACTTGCATTTCAAATTGTACCATACTATAGTCATATGCTTGAGTTGCCCTATTCCATCTGAACAGTCAGAGCTCTCAGACTGCTTGGATATAATTAAGTGAATATTTTACTCCAACAAACTTGTTTGAGACCTTATAATAAACCTAAACATGATTTTCAAACATCAGCATCTCTCACCTCTTCTTCTTGACTTCTTTGGGAGGCTTCTTTTCATGGACAGGGTTCTCACGAATGGAAGCATGAGCCTTTTTGTACATCTCCTCGATCTGAAAGAAATATGACCGGTCAAACTCTGGTTCAAAAGTTTATATCACATCAGTTTCTAGGTACAACTTTAGTTTCATATCCAAGGAAATTATACTGAGGAGAAATGTATCTTTTTAGAGAAAACTGACGTTGACAAGACCTAATTTGAAGTTGGGGAAAAAAAGTAAATTGCAATATATGGCAGAATATCAAAATATGTTTAAAATCGTAATATTGGATAGTGACATAAGTATCATGGGGCCTCTGGGGATTCCCACCCCTAGGGAAAATATGATTAAAGAAGCATTCTAAGATCCTTCAAAATCTTGAACCAAGCACTTGTATTTTCTAACAAGATGATTGCCATGTCCTGCTTCTTTCCTGTGCCAACAGCTGGTGTAGCATACTGTCCAAGTTCAAAGAATCACAACCAATCAAAATCCCATCTGATTGGAAAATGTTACAGTGCAAATGTTTTTCCCTTTTATGTAGTACTAAATAGGACATGGATTATTGTTTTTGATAGGCTCGGGCTGGTGTTAACATTTTCCAACAGGTGTGATATTTCGCCAAACACCAGACTACTAAATTTCAGGTGATGCACTTGACTCCGTTGCTCCCAAGTGAGACTGATGACCAGACCCAAACAGAAACTACAGATTTTTTCCAGACAGTTTTCAGTGGTGATCCTTATTACATTTTAGAAGCCCGTTTTTCTGCTTGGGGTGGAGATGTGTTAACATCCTAGGCATTTCAATTTAGAAGAAGCCTGGAGTGCTCGGAACTTCCTACAACTCATGAAGGTGCTCCTTGGAAGGTAATGCAAAAGTCCAAGGCACTCTACTCTTCTTGCACATTGTTCCCACTGATTTGGACCCCTCTCCTCTTTTGTATTTTTTTTTTTTTTTTATTTGTTTAAAGTCTGGAGGAAAATTCTGAGTCTGCAGATTCCGTGTGGCCCTGCTGATGAGAGCCTATAATAGTGTAGTGACTCCAGTCCACATGGTGGCATTAAAGCACCTCTAAGCAATTACTTTCCTGCAGTTTATAAGTTATAAACCCTCTTTGGTTTAGGAGTTTCCACCTCACCCCTTTGTCGGCTTGAAATCAAATGTTTCCATATTGGTTGCGCTGTTTTCTAACTAGTTCTAGATCATCTCACCCCAAAAATGCACTCACCTAAATCTCACCCATGCACTTTCATAAAACTGTCAGAATGTGTATTCAAATACAACATTTGAGAAGATCAACCTCATTCATTGGGGTTGTGATGTTCACCAGCTTAAATGCATAACTACTGGGATAAAAGGAGCCACTGCCCAATTACAGAGGGGTTATGGCTGAATTAAAGCTGGTTTTGATGACCAAGATTTAAAAGAATTGTACAAGACAGATCTATTACATGCAATGATTGGACCAAATTCAGATTGATTTGGTGCTTATTGAATTTTTTTAGAGTGAAAGGCTGTGATCACTGCACTATGAAGTAATAAGTTCTTAAAAAAAAAAAAAAAAAAAAAAAAAAAAAGGCAGGTCTCAAAATATTACATTTTCTAGGAGTCAAGAATGCCAAGCTACCACTTGACAGTTTTGGTACTGTGTTATACAGTTTTGACAGACAATTTAACAATGGATAAAGAGGACTTGCCGAATCAGGGGTGACTCCATTCTTGATGAAGCGAGAGAATTGCTTTTTGTAAGCATCCTCGTCTTCCTCCATCAGGTAGCTCATGTACTCTGACACATTGATGCCCATGATGTGCTTGCGGTGAACCTCAGCGTTGAACTCCTTGCTCTCTGTATCATACCCAGGGAAGCGCTTGGTGCTGTGGGGGGAAAATAAAAACATACAATAAAGTGATTCCCAGCAGGTTTAGGAATACATCACAATAGTCAAAATTTCCAAGCAGAACAGCTAGACACTTTGTCAAGGCATAATTCCAAGGGACAATGAAAGCAGCACTGCATTATGGCATCATGTACAATTCATCATTTCTTACTTCTGAATAATCAAAACCGCTTTAGATAAGTTTCCATATGGGCCCATCTACACCTGTATTATTATAACTCACTCAATTCGCATTCAAGCACGCCCTTTTGAACTGGCTTACTCATGAATGCAAGCAAACTGTACAAACCACATTTAAACCTAGTTGAGACTATAAACTTTAATATCCACACGATCCAGACCACTTCCACATATGGCCAGGCAGATCCACTGCACTGCAACTGAAATCCATACTGTATCTCAAGTACAGATAGCATTTTAATGCTAGGTTGAAACAGGTTGTTCCAGCTACTGGAAACGGAACCCGTTATATGCATCTTTTCAACCAAATTACTGGCATTCAGTTGCGAGCCTGGGCCGCTGCTCCCTAAATGTTCAGCTCCCTGTCTGAGCCCAGGCCGTCACGAAGAGAATTCACAGCAAACGAGTGGGTGTGTTGACGACGGTCTATTAGGCAGTAGGGCTTTGACTCCGAACTCAGTTATTCGAATATAATTCGAATATTTAAAAAAATAATGACATTCGAACAAATATTAGGCAGCCCTTAATATTAAAATTCCGAATATGTTATGGGCATTGTATTTTGTAAATGTTTTTGCTTGTAAACCTTGTTTTCAATTCAGATTCCGAGGCTTTTTCCACGCATTTCAAAATGTAACTACACGTCGCGGCAACACGCGTCGCTCGGCCGCGGCTTGGTAGCGCATTCCCCACCGACTCATTTCCTGGTTCTCCTTCTCCATAAACAACGTAAAATCAAGGGTTAACTTTTCCTGCTGCAGATTTCCCACCGTGGTCAGAAAACACAGGGGAGACAATGTGTTTCTCTCACTATGACTGGAGTCCCTACTCGCTCAGAAGCTACCGGTAATCACAGTCACACTCTCACAACACACGCCCCCCCCCCCCCCCCAACACACACGCCGGCTCGATGCACACACCAGCGCACAAGTATGAACATCAGACCACTTACGTAGGCTACGGTGAAAGCTCCGAAATTCCTGTCGAAAGCATACTGTTTGTGTTTGATCCAGGGTCTGGATTAAACAGACCCTTTTTTTCTTTTTCTTCTGAAAACATAATTGCCTGCCTATAGACATTGACTGATACACTGCCCTCTGGTGGACAGAACATATACAACTTATACCAATATAGGTCTTACTGACGGCATTTAATGGTCAAAATATTATTAATAAATATTTGAATGTATTCGAATATTAAACAAACAAACTTCAAATATGATTTTGGGGCAAAAGTCAAAGCCCTATTAGGCAGCTATTGCCGCCGGAAGTAAACAAACAATGTGTGTGAAGAAGACGCCACAAATATTTAACTGGAGACGCGAGACCACAAGATTCAGGAACTTCTGCAAGAGTTGACACCGAAAAACAGACAAAAATGCAATGCTTTCTTTGGGGAGAAAAAAATAAATAAAAAAAAAAAAAGTTAAGACTAATACAAAAGGTAATCCCTCAAAAACCCCTTAGAAGTGAGTGGTACTGTCTGCATCTGTGGAGACCCTGCCCTCTACCTGCATTTTATTTTGGAGAGCTCCAACTTTAAATCACCAGTTTCAATTATGCTAAAGTGCCGTGCTTGTTTAATGTGCGGTAATGACAAAGTAGCGGTCATAGTGAAACTGATCTGAGATTCACATTGCAAAATTTGTGTGAATGGACAGTGTGAATTAGGGCTGAACGATTTTTGAAAAGCTAAATTTTTTTTTTTTAAGCTCTTTGTCTTCTGTATTATTATTCAACAAAGACTAGCAATACATCATTGTATAGTATGAACACCACAATAGTTAGATTAAACAAACTGTTCTCTCCTGGAGGCCAGGCAATTTATATGAATGACCTTTTATTTAACTACTTCAGTCACATTAGTATATTGAACACTGACCAAGCCTGGTGTAAACAGTCATGAAAGTCAGAAACAAATCACAAACTAAAAGTGCAGATTGCAGAAAAATAAAAACAAATGTGGCTTTACCACACTTTGTAGTATTTAGATTATTTAATTATTATTTATGGTAATAAACATATGTAAACATACAGCGCACACAGAGGAGCTGCCTCCAGCCCCTCCCTCCCCTCATGAAGTTGCTTGCCGCGTCCATGACATCGTCAACGTTGCACTCAAGAGACAGAGAGGCTATCGTTACGTTAGTAGTAGCATGCTGCAGGTCTTGTCGTGAGATTAACTGTACTAATAAAACCGTTGAAACAACGCAGCCATGCTGCTGTGAAAGCTCCCCGAACGTCATTTATCAGAGTCTGATTGTTACCCCTCCCTGAGGCAGTGTCCTCCTCTCCATATCTTTATACCGGAACTAGCTAACTGGAGCTAATCCTTGCTAACCGAGCCTTCAGTTCTGCGTGCCTGTATCCATTAACTGCATGTATGGACTCGAGCCTGAATAAAAGCCTTCATTTTATTAAAATGGCTGTAAAATTTTTTAAACTACAACTCAGAGTTGTTTTAATGACAGAAATCTGCTCAAGGTACGGTGTAACGTTAGCGTGCTAAGTTGATGCTTTCTCTGCGGAGTGCAGACAGATTTGCTCCCGCGAGTCACATGACCAAATCGCAGCCTTTGAAATTACAAAATCACGTTTTAACATATCGCGATATTATTGCAAATGCAATTAATCGTTCAGCCCTAGTGTGAATGGAATATGAACAGATTTATTCAGATTCAAATACTGAAATGGAACTCAGAGAAAGGACACTATGGTGGAGTATAATTGTGAAGACATAGGATAGGTTGATCGATGCTTTTGAGGATCCATTTCAAATAAAGCGCTAACTTTCTAAAAACAATGACGCACTGTATTCACTTAGGCAACGTTACTTTTTACAACTTTTTCCGGCTGATCCTGTATAATTTGTTCATATGGGACCAGGCTCAGGACCCATAACACCTACACCATTTTCCATTGCCGCTGCTGGCCGGCAGTGTAGCAACTAGTGCACCACCACTAATTTGCAAACCCTAACGTTAACACTTTCCACCCGCTGCTGAAAAAAATAAATAAAATAACCTAGAGGAATACTGCATATGAAAACATGACGGCAACTGATTCAGGAGAGACATTTGAACTCAACAGCCAAACAAATACACACCTCAATCAGTGCTTTTTCGGTCCCCTCTCCCTTCTACATCCATGGCTTCCACCTTTAACTATGGCTCTGTTCTAGTCAAGTGTCATAAATGTAACGCATCCGTCATAAATGTGATTTACACATTTTATCCTTAACGTGGGCAGGCAAACTATCTTCAATTTTAAAATTATCACAGAAGAACGAAGTACCAAGAAAACGGTTTCTATCATTTAAAATGTAAACACCGCATCTATCATTTACAGACATGAATACAGTAAAGCTCTAGAAATTGTATGGCTTTCACCAGTCTGGCTGACACATGGATCAAAAGTAATTCTGGAACGAAACTTTACTTTTCTTACATAGCCCACATTGCCATGCACAGCATAAAATCCAACGTGTGACAGGTTACCTGTGTGGGATGGACAGGCCACCATCCACAGCCCCCTTCAGGGCACCGAACACCTTGTTGCCTGTGGTGGTTCTAGCAAGCCCAGCATCTAGGTAGCAGGTGAAAGCGCCTGGCTGACCATCAATGCTCTCCACGTTGAACTCATCACCTGTCACCTCCACCTGGCCTTCATACACCTTATCCAGGCCAAACTTGTTTAGAAGCTGAGGACAGAAATTCAAGATTAACATCTGGTTCACCAACCAACTCTTTTTTTTCTTTTTTTTTCTTTCCACAAGATTACTAAGCAAGTGGCCAATTATTGATTTCACAATGACCCCGGTTACAGCTGAGAACTCATCTTGAAAAAGTAAACTTGGATTAAGCAAAGGGCATTCACCATTAATCTGAATCTCTTCACATTCAGGACACTAAAATTTGGGGTCAATATGAGGCAAAGGACCCGTACGTAAAACCCAATTTTATACGTACTCTACGGGCCAGGAGCAGACCAGTGCAGTAGGCTGCTGCGTAGTTCGTCAAGCCAACGGAGACCCCGTATTTTGGCAGCTCGTGCGAGTAGGCGGCACACACGATCATATCACCCTCAATCTTGGCATAGGCAATCTGCAACGCAATCACAGGTAATCATGAATTTACTGCAAATTCATGTTGATATGGACTGCAAGTCTTGAACACTGTTCTATAGAAGACAGAAGTTATTTTCACACAGTTTGGATTGAGCATTCCAGGATATGAACAAAACATCCAACAATAATTGGAAAACTCAACATTGTGATTTGACCATGTTTATTTTGACTGTTTAAGTTAGTCAGAATAGGCCATATACAATTTCTTTCATAGAATTACCTTAGTGATGTTACATTGGAAGTACTGCAGTCCACACAAACATATCCCTGTCAGTTCAAAGATGTTGACAAGTAAAACTTTGCCCTGTCCCTTTGAATAAAGAAAAAAAAAGGTAATTCAGCATGTGCTCACCTGGCAGCAGATGTCCCTGTTAGAGAAACGGACAATCATCCGGTACTTGGGGGTGTTGTACTTGTTCTTGTCTTGTACAACCAGGCGTTTGCGAGCGAAGAAGTCGGTCTTTCCCTCTAGAAGAAACACACAGTTACTTAAAAATTATAGTTACATTACATTAGGTGGGAAGGTGAATGTCAGAGGATGTCTCACCTCTCCTCCTCCTGAATTTGACCTGGTACCTCTTGAAGTAGGCCTTGTTCTTCACCACTTTAACAAAACCCTGCAAGACGACATGCATTGACTTAGCATCAGGGGGAAAAAAACAGTAGGAAAAGCTAACTTTACGTTAGTTTAATACGCTGCTGTGCCCAAAGGCTGTCACTGTCATTGTGTAACGTTACAGTTAGACCCGGCTAACAGTAACCAGCTAGGTCAATGGAAACGAACGAGAGGAGTTAGCACAAATGCTAGGTAGGGTTAACGATAAGCAAACGAGCCAATAGTAAGCTGTACAAAAGGGAAATTTTGGGGATGTGAATTAAGGGATCCAATGGTCACATACTAAGGAAAATGATGCAGAAAAGCAGTCTACAGGAAAAAGGAAGCAGTGAGTTTGTGAGGGCAGCCATTAGGCCACGTTTAAGCAGACCAGGGTAAGCATTAGCATGACTCAATCTATCTTCATCTAAACATCAGCAGCATGTTTTCAAATCTCTGACACCTCACAGCACATATTGTATGTCTTATGTATGCATGTAGACACATATTGGGACGAATTACAAACCATTTTGCAGTCTTTTTGTCTCCTTATGAAGGAGCCCGGAGCCAAAGACTGGGGCTTGACTCCGCTGCACTGGAAAAAGGAAGACTCTCATGCGCATGCTCTGTAAATACCGTGTCACAGGATGAGTCGCAGAGACGCCATGCTGCAGTGTTTTTACCACTCTGCCCCCTATCGAACTGGGGGGGCCATTTACCCAAACCAAAGAATTTCTAATAAGGACGTAGACGGGTTTTGCCAAAACGACAGCGCTTTTCCGTCTTCCTTTAACCAAGAAAAAGTCTTACTGTGATTTTAATCATGGTCTCTCATTTTAGTCATATTACCATTTTAAGCCACTTCTCGTATTTTTGGCTCTTTTTGTTCTCACTTAATTTAATATTTAATTTAATTAAAACGATAACATGTTCCGCACATGTATGTATCCCTTCATAATTATAGCCTTTAATCAACGTTTTATTAACTTTTTCATATAGCTTAAAAATAACGGGGGCAGAATGTGTCAGGGGTTTTCAACCACATAGCTAACTCAATTATAACTTCATTCAAACTTTAAACTGATCATTTATTTAAGCTTTTTCTATAGCCTAAATAAATTATTGTAGTTTCTAATCACTTATAACTGTTTTGATGTCATCCAGTCAGGTTTTTGACTACACCACAGTATTGAGACTGCTCTAAAGTCTTTAATGGAATCCACTTAAATATAGACAGTGGCAAAATTTCAGTCTTAAGTAGGCTATTACTTGATCTCAGTGCTGCATTTGACACGGTCAACCACAACATATTATGGAAATGGTATGGAAAACTGGGCTGGACTTTCTGGCACAGTACTAAACTGGTTTGAATCCTAAGAACTGGGACTACATTGTGTCTATAGGTAATTACACAGCGGACAAATGCGGATGACACATAAATATACATAACCATATCACCGGGTCTATGGTCCAGTACAAACACTGAGTAAATACATTCAATGAATCAAAGATTGGATGTGGCATAACTGTCTTCAATTAAACAAACACAAAACTAAAGTAGTTGTTTTTGGAGCCAATGAGGAACAATTAAAAGTCAACGCTCAGATTAAATTTGTTTTATTTCATACCTATCTTATTCTAGTTTAGCTGTTTTTACATCTTTTTTTATCTTTAACCAGTGTTTTAAGTGTTTTTAACTGCTGCTTGATGTTTTATGTAAAGCAATTTGAATTGCCTTGTTGCTGAAATGTGCTAAGTTGCCTTGCTTTGCCTTTTAAGTTTTATTGTTTTTTTCCGACTATTTCAGATTTTAATATTCTGCTCGTATTACTGGGTTATAGTGAGGTTAGTTGTTTATTTATGACACTCAAAGTGAAGGATGTGGTGCCCAGATTTCCTCCATACCTCACACCAAGTTCCTTTGGCAAAAACAAAAATTAAGACACATTTAGCCTGATTCTGCCCCTATTATGTGCATAAATGATATGATGCCACTTACATTGATTTATTGATTGAGTTCTGAACGATAAGCAAAAAACAAGTACAAAAATAAATAAAACAATCCTGGTAATTGATTTGCAATATTGTCTACAAATAGCTGGATATCCACAGATATCAAAGGGATGGTTACCATGGTATAATATCTGACAGTTGACAAATCTAGACTAATTTAGTCTAACTTTCTAACAGTATAAATTTGTATAGAACCCAATGCTAACTTAGTGTTTTTTCACTTGTTGTTTACTGTTCTATATGTGCTTTTTTTTCAAAAAGCCAGGGGACTTCCTTCCTTCCTTTGACACACTGAGCTGCTCTCTCCTCTCTCTTTCCATTTGTTTCCATTTGTGTGCATCCTTGTCCCAGAAATGCTTGTTACTAACTAGCTCTGGGGAGTTTACTCCCCGGAGTCCTTATGTTGTTTTTTTTTCGCCCATCATATTTCCTTGGATTAGGATGGCACCAAGATCTTGGTTGCAGCTGTCGCCGTGGTCCTGCGGCACTTCCTGCTTCGTCCAGCTATGCTCTGCTGTGCCACGCTACATCCTGTAATGCCCTGCAGTGCCCTGCTATGACTACCATTTGTAGTCACTGTTCCATTATCTTTATTGTGACTACTATTGCCACTGTTCATCATATCCCCAACCAGTACCGTCAGACACCGCCTACTAAGAGCCTGGTTCTTCCGAGGTTTCTCCCTAAAAGGGAGTTTTTCCTCACCACTGTCGCACTAAATGCTTGCTCTTGGGGGAATTACTAGAATTGTTGGGGCTTTGTAAATTATAGTGTGGTCTAGACCTACTCTATCTGTAAAGTGTCTCGAGATAACTCTTGTTATGATTTGATACTATAAATAAAATTGAATTGAATTGAAAGTTTAAAAAAATGTTTTAAAGTCTTAACATAAATTCAACATATTATTAGCAAATATAAATCTCCACTGCTTACTGGCCTATAGTTAAGGTAGTCACTGAGGTAGTCATCTTCTTTAATTGTGCCACATGCATGTTTAACAATAAAACATGATTTATAAAATCATGCCAACAATTATTAAGCTTTCTATGCAAAAAAGTATGTATAAAGGCTTTAGGCCGCCCTACACGTTATCGTAGGCCCAATTTAATATGTAACTTAATTTTATACAATATATTTAGACAGTCCTTGCTCCAACTCTCTTTTAGTTAAGGGGTCCTTGGCCTAAAAAACATTGCAGACCCCTGCAGTAGAGTGTATCTTGGGATATGGGTGTGAATGCAAACAATACCAGTCACAGGAGTTGAGTGATTGAGAGTAATATTTTAAGTTAATATCTGATGCCACATAATGGTTTTTAACATAGCTAACTCAACACACAGCTTTTAGCCTAGGTAAGATATGCATGTGCTTCATTTAGCGGAGAATATATCAACTGTTATAGACTAATATGACCCCATTGAACAACGTGGGATGTGTGCCAAAATCTCTAACTGGGACGAAAGTCCTGAAAATGACCACAACTATTATCACACTACAGGTTTATAGATATCCCCATACATTTCTACCAGTTTAATCTTCATATTAAGAGAAATACTTTTTGTATTACACTTTGTCTTAAAAATAAAATAAAATATGCAAATTAGCTAATATCTCATTAAATATGCGTACATATAAACTCTTGAAGCTAAAGATTTTCTGAGGTGATCACAATGTTCACAATGACCATGTAGTGTAAGTGTAAGAATTCTGGTTTGATATTTTTAATTGTGTTTCTGTAGATGTTCAGTGTGGATGTCGTGTGTGGGGGGATGTCCTGTTTTGTGCTGTATTGAATAGAACATTATAAATACAATTGTATACAAACAAGGGACTTTTTTAAAAGAAAGAAAACAACCATTTGATTAATATACAGACATTTTATATCCAACCTTGCTATTATCATTGGAATGTTAACTTAAAGTGAAAAATACAAAACAACAGGTTTATTCCCTGTGTTGCAAGATAAAACTTTCACAACAGAGTCCAGGTATGGGGATGATGATGAGAGCTCATTCAGTGATAGGATTTTTACAACTATTGCCTCCCTTGCATTTGCAGTACTTGCAACAACGGATACCAGCTACCCGACAAGGACACCCATTCTTGTGTGCACACTTGCCACACGAGCAGGGATCTGGCAAACCTTCAGGTTTTGAGATTACAATCTCAGGAACTAATAAACTGCCCTTTCTTACAAAACCATAAGTATCTGCATTTAAGATTGAGATGGCGCCTGTAAATGGTGCTTGGACTTAAAGATGCTGTTAATAATAGTCTCTTTGTATATGTTTTCTTGCATTAGTTGAGGTGCAAGCGGTCCTCTCAAAGTCCATCTTAAGGGCATTACTATCGAACATAGCAATGCGCAGGTCGTCAAATGTCTCCATGTCCGTTGATGGTTTGAGACATTTGACCAAGAATGTTTCCGCCATTTGTATTGCACTCTCTGTTAGCTGTGGACAGTTGAAATTGAGAATCAGAGAAGAGTTGTCTGGTTTGTGGACAGTGTTCAGAGCTACAAGTTTGGTTGATATTTTGCTGGTTGTATCGCACCCAGTCAGCGCATGTAATGCTGCACCTCAGCTAGACACTGTGTGAGCTCGTCTCCCAGCGCTATGCAGATATCATGAAGTGGTAATATTGATTTTTCACTCCTGAGTTGTGGATGAGCCAGAGCTCTTGGAGGCCAATATTTCTCCAATTGACTGTTATGTAGTACAATAGGCACACAAAGACATCTGTGTCACCTGTTGACAGTGTCAGTGATGTAGACAGTGACTTAAAATGTCCTGCACATGGAACATCATCCTGTCATCAGCTTCTTTGTGTGTGCAGTTGAGATTTGCAAAATGGGGAAAATGTCATCACCAGTACGGTGATGACATTTTCCCCATTTTGCAAAAAAACAAAACAAAAACACTAGCAGCTAGCTAGCTAACAACCTGTAGTTAGCTAGCTACAATACACACCAAATTAAATATAAAACTGATACAAATTCATTATAATTATTTAAATACACAAAATTACAACTCATTATGATAATGACACGTAATAAGTGTACACGCCAACAAAGAATAAAGAGTAGATTTCCTTACTTTTCTTGATCTCACAAGTCATCTTGCTTGACAGCCATGTGCTCTGCTATGACCTCAGGTCACTATGGCTGCCAAGTAAACTTTTGTTGAAAAAAAAAGTTAAAGGTGATGACGTGAGCAATATTTAGAACAGGTAGGAAATGTAAGCTTTTAAAGTTTAGGTTAATAAATAACTGGCAATTCCTGTATGTTGCTAGTTGTATGTAATCGGTTGACTGTTTTTTTAGCCATTTTCTTTATATCAAATCAGAATGCTTACACTCTTCTATGACCTTATTATTGTGGTCATTGTGAACATTGTGATCACCTCAGAAAATCTGTAGCTTCAAGGGTTTATATGTATGCATATTTAATTAGATATTGCCTCATTTGCATTTTATATTTTATTTTTTAGACAAAGTGTAATACAAAAAGTATTTCTCTTAATATGAAGATTAATCTGGTAGAAATGTATGAGGATATATAAAGGGAAGGAAAAAGTCCCATTCACCTGTAGTGTGATAATAGTGTCACCTATGAGGTCATTTTCAAGACTTTCGTCCCAGGTAGAGATTTTGGCACACGTCCCACGTTGTTCAATGGGGTCATATTAGTCGAGTTGAGATATTCTCCCCTAAATGAAGTGCATACAAATCTTACCCAGGACATCTACTATCTGCAACACAGATCATCAAGATGGAATTATTAAAAACTAACTTCTCTTTCGAGTGTTAATATAATGCTGCATTTATTTTCATTCCTTTTTTTTAGGGGCTTAGTGACTTAATTTAATTATTTTAGGAGCGTACTCCACGGCACTGTGGAGATCTGGCAATGCGAGATAGGGGCTTAGTCACTCAACGATTTTTCCACATTCCGGAGACTTACTATTTCACTCTGTGTTCATAGTTATCTAATTATTTATGACTGACAGACTTAGATACAATTGTTTTGACAGCCAGGGTTGGGTAGTAACGGATTACATGTAATTTAGATTACGTAATCAGATTACAAAAATCAAGTAACTATAATCAACCCAGATTACAATAAAAAAGTGCAATCAGATTACAGTTACATTGTTGAGGATTACCTGATTACATTTTATCATGCAAACAATGCAACTTTTTTATGATAGCCTGTTTTAATTTGACAAGCATTTACTTTGTTTGTCCACTAGATGTCACTATCATCCAATTGTCTGTGTAGTTTCTTGACAAGAAAAAGGTTCAAATCAAAACTCACGACGAAGAGGAGCCATCAATGTCAAAAGACAGACCCATTTCAGTTGGGAAAAATGTGTTTACTAGTTGGCAATATCGCCACAACTTTGATTTAAAGACAGTGGAAAATAATGTGTATGTTGGGTGCAAGTTGTGAAAACCAAAAATGCAAGTATTAAAATTACAGGAACATGCTTGGCATTGTTCAAACATTGCTAGCTATAAAAACGTTTTTAGTTAGTTCACACAGGAATGCTTTAATGAGAGCAAAAAGATTCCTTAGATGTAATGAAATAATAAAGAGAAAAATAAAATGAGTATTCATTGATCAATTCTGTGACAGTGTCTTTTACTTAAAGTGCTCATATTATGCTCATTTTCAGGTTCATACTTGTATTTAGAGGTTGTACCAGAATAGGTTTATGTGGTTTAATTTTCAGAAAACACCATATTTTTGTTGTATTGCACAATGCTGCAGCTCCTCTTTTCACCGTGTGTTGAGCTCTCTGTTTTAGCTACATCTTACCATCTTTGTTGGGAGTCGCACATGCGCAGTAAGTACTGCTAGCTAGTCAGTTGCAGAGCATGAGGAAGTGCCACGCTAGCAGCTAGGCAAGCATTATAATGTGTGTTACAAAGTGACGCACGTTCGTCACGGAAGTAAAGGCTGGACTACAATAGAGCTGTTTGGAGCAGTTTGTGAACAGTGTTTTCTCTGGAAGATGGTCCCTTTGGGGTGGACTTTGGGCTTTTTCACTTTGTAAACCTATAATGTTGTGATGGTAGGGGTCGTCTGGCTGTGAGTTTGTTTATTTTTCCTGTTCCTATTTTGCTTTCACTGTCAATTTCTTGGTTGGCTCCGCCTCTCTCTGCATTTCCTGTTTTTGTTTCTCCTTCCCCTCCTACCTGCCGCTGCAAGCTGACTGCACACACCTGGCCATCGTTCCATCATCACCCCTCCTGCCGCGCTCACCTGCTAGTCATCTACTCCAATCAAGCTCTGCATTTAAACCCTGGATCCACTCACCATCTTTGCTGGATTGTTGTTTCTGCCTTCCTTGGTGATACGTGCTACAGCTCCTCGTAGAGCAAGCTTTTTTTCGTAACCCTGTCAGTCTAATTGCTCTCTGTGTCTGTCCTCTGCAGTTATCATTAGCTCATCGCCGTACCCAGTCAGCTGGCCTCACCATCCAGTCCCCTCCTCGTGACTCTCAGCCCAGCCTGCCTCCAGCCTTCTCCCCAGCGCCCTCTCTGTCTCCTCCCCGAGTTCCAGTGCCTTCCCTCGGCCGCTCACTCTCTTCTCCCGCCTTCACAGAGTCCCTCTTCCCAGCTTCCCCTTTTCACCCTCTGCGCTCCCAGAGTTCCAGTGCTTCTCCCTGGGCTTCTCGCTCCCCTCTTACCCTTAGATTTCCCAGCCCCTTTCGTTACTCCCCTCCTTTTTGCTTTCCTAATACAACCTTTTTTTTCTACGTCTCGTGTTTGGGTCTGTTCTGTTACCAGCGTCACAAATGTGCACAAAAAGATATATAACACAATAAAGGAAATAAAAGGGGGAAAGCCAAAAAGCACAATATGAGCACTTGAAGGTACTGAAGTGATCTAAGAGTAGCCTAATCCTAAAGTAATCTAATGTTTTGGGTAATCTGACTGATTATGTTACTGATTACAAAAACTGCCATGTAATTTGTAGTCAGTAATGGATTACATGGCAGTAATCTGACCCAACCCTGGTGACGGTGTATAAGATTCAGTGGCCTACAGTCTCCTTGGTGTTGCCAAGTCTAACCTATGTCCGCTGCTTTTCAGCTACTTCTATGAGCAGAGGAGTGTCTTACAACCAACAAAAGATATGCGTCACTGGCACTGCTCCCACTTAATACCTGAAAAGTAGGTTTTAGGACTGTTGAGTATGTGAATCAAGGCACTCTGCTTAGTCACATTTTCATCAAAGTATTGCTGTGATGTGGTTACTTCATCATGACTTTTACTGACAGCTCTCGCTCAGTGAAAGCCAGCTGTGTAAATCTATCAAACAAAGCAAAGCAGCTCTGTCATTTTTTAGTTTATTATAGATACATTTAATACTAATTTAGGTTCATGGTTTTATTTTTTGAGGACTAACCACAAAGTAAGAACTGAGTTTTCATAAATTGATTAATGTTTTTTAACGAGGACAAATGCCTTAACTTCAAGAGCACTGAGACAACAGTGTTCAGACCTCCAGTCTGGTTGAACAGAAGTATTTTTTCTCTCAGCAATGAACCTCAGGTAAGTTATTAAAGATCAAATACTGATTAGATAAGCACTACACATATAAAGCAACGTATGTTACCTGGCATGTAAATGTCTCAAGTGCGGTGACATAAGCCTAATTGTATATGTGGCGAATGACTAAAAGTAATTTGGCTAAGATGTCCCTTTTTCTTGCCTCCTGTTTCCTGAACACATTGTCATATACGGTCTACCCCAGAATAAATGTAACAGATTGAGCTCATTAAGAACTTGAAATCAGCTAACTGTAAATATTACCATTGTCTGTTTGACAATAGACGTATCCCCAAAGAATTGTGTTCATGAAAATGTTATATCCACATTTTGATATTGGTGACAATTTCAAACTTCTAACATTCTGCTAGCGCACATCACAAGACTTTTTAGAATGTAATGTCAAATGTCTGAATAGGTAAGGCTGTTATGATACTTTTACATACCTGCATCCCTACAGCATAGAATGCACTTCCATCCATTTAACTGATGTCATCTAATCTACATACCATCCATTTATTGGGTTATCTTTTCAACAATCTATTGCATACATTGTAAAACTGTACCAAGGTGAAAAGCCAGCAGGGTAGAAGGTCAGGCAGAGCAGTGTAGGTGAATATTGTTCTGATCAGTGTTAAGATCTGGTGGGAGCTCTAGCCTCAAGGAGGTACTGTGGCTAAAACATATAATAATAAATGTCAGTAGTGGGACATGCTGACATGCCCTCTGAATAACCCTAATGACGCAAGCAATCCCCTCCAAGCATGGAAAGTGCTCTTGTTATGGCAAGTAGGGTTTTCATGTACCAATAAATCTGTTCGACAAAAACAAGATTTTTGATATAGGCATAGCAACGTTACACAACAAAATTTTGAAAGGCAAGTTTTACAGAGTAACGTTAGCCTACAGTGATGCTGTTATGGTCCAACCAGGATGACTTGCTTGACCTTGCATTAGAATGTTCACCCATCACAAGGCAAATTGTGTTATAGGCTATGATCAGTGACGTTTCGAAATTGGAACAGTCTTCAGTGCAGTTTCACATCAGCAACACTTAGTGGTAGTGTTGTTTCAAGTTTAAGCTGAGGGCGCATGCTCTGTGAGATGTAAACATTCAGTACTAGGCCGTCGCCGTCTGTCTAAACTTTGCAGACATTTGTGTAACGTTACACGTATTATACAGCTGCATGGGCTGGACCGAAGAGTCAATGGAAACTAGCTAGCTTACTAAACACTGGCTAGCTTTCAAGTGGGAACCTAGCTATGATAACTTTGAAAATATAGCTAATGCATTCGGGTAAAGTCTTCGAAAAACAGTATTTTTGTTGTAATAGTAGGACTATACTTTTGTGCATGGGAAGCAGACGACATTTGCTGCTGCTGGTTGAAAACGCTTCAAGGTAACGTGAACGATAAAGGATGTTCTTGTTTTTTTTGGGCTCTGACTAAGAACTGGAATGAACACTAGCTAACTCATACTAGCTACTACTTTCAGTTATCACTGTATCATTCCAAGTAAATTGTATGACATTACATATAAAAAGTAGACGGTGTCAATACTTAACTCTTGCATTTGTTAGTGTCATTATTAGTTTAATCACTGGTTGCCAGTCCTGTCATTGTAAGCTTAGCTTAGTGTTGAAAACCTAGTTAACTGTTCGCTATGGGCGCAAGATATCGCCTGGAAACAAAATATAATTTAAGGGTGGATGACCATTTTTCTGCTTGGCAATTTCGAATGAACTTAATAATTCTAACGTTACGGCAACCCTCGTCGAGCTCGCCAACGTTAAAGCTTTCTGGAACAAAGACACTGTATACTGTTGCATTTGATGCTATCTAGATCTCCATTTCAGCTTACAACACAAACGAGCCATAAAAGGAGTAATTTAAGAGAGTTCTTCTTGTCTATTGCATCGGTCCTCTGTTTACTGTCTGTAAACCCAAACTGTTTTTGATAGATTTGAGCATGATGTGCAGCCTAATCAAAGGATTTAAACTGCTCAGCAGTGGCATTGGCTGTGTTCAAGCCAAGGATATATTTAACTTTAACTGCGGAGAAGTGACTTGCAAATTACAACAACAATGCGACTCTGTGGACAGATGTAACGTTAGTGGACGATTAACCCAATATTTAACACTTTTTAAACTGCAGAAAGTACTACTCTACTGTAAGAAATTATCACAGTAAGCCACGTCAGGTTTGATAAAGATATTTGAGGGTAAGATTTTCAGGAATAAAAGGAAACGCACAATATATATATTGGCCGACGCTGTTGTGGATGAGTTTTTTGGGTAACTTGATGACCATGACAAAACTGGGAAAATTCTATGTTGGCTATTAATTGGCAGAGGCAGAACAACACAAACTACAACTGAGTAATTCTCCATTTATTTATATATATATATATATATATATATATATATATATATATATATATATATATATATATATATATATATTACCTAAAACAAAGCTGAGCATAATATTGTATGAGGTCAGAAGTGTAAACCCGTATTGAGCTGTGACTTATTATGAGTAGAGCTATTAGATAAAAGTAACAAAGTAGAACATTTCACTGTTTAAGTATTAAATCTTTCCAAATGGAACTGCTCAAGTACTGTAAAATACTAGTGCTTCTAAATGTTTTTAGCTCATCATTTGGCTAAATGTATTCAGTTTCAATACACCTCTGCAACTCTAATTAAACCTGGATGATTTCAGTTAAATTCATTTCTGTTATTAATATCCACTCCCAGTGCTTAAATTAGCAGGTGTAGTGACAGTTTTTTTTAGTGTAAAATTGGTTGTCTGGGAGCTCATGGCCAGATGCTTCTCTAACTAACACACATAACTACCCTACACTTTGTTGTCAAGTGTCTTTTGCAAGTTGTATCTGTAAGACCAGAGATGGCCATGCAAGTATTAAAGAAAGCTCTGACCCCCAGTATAGATGCGGGAGGAAGATACAATACATTAGGGAGTAATAGCGAATACATCTTTTGGGACTAACAAGGCAGCATAATATGTGCATTTATTTACTCTTTGCAGTAAACATAGTGAGAATGGATCAACAGTAAATAGATAAACAGTTGACCGATTTTAAGAAGCTGTAGTGACATCTGTTAAGCTAAGTAAAAGTGCAAGTGAAAGAAGTGAGCTTTTCAAGTAATACTACACAATATGGGCAAACCGCAGGGATCTAGATGTAGTCCGTGGAAGACCAAATGTCAGGCCCTAAGGTAAACAATGGAGATTACACACACCTTCCCAGAATGCTTAGTAGTTGGGGTGTTAGCATAGCTGTTAAGGCCACGTCCACACGTACCAAAACAATCTCTTTTTTTTTTTTACCTGTCTTCCCTGGATTTTTTCACCAGGTTTAAAAAAAGTGCGTTTTCAGGCAGTGCATTTACTGGATTCGTGTGGACGATAGGCCCAAACGATGCCAAACATGTGCGTTTGCACCAAAAAGCATCTCTGTGTGGATGGCAGTCCCACAGAATAAACTAGCCAGGGCTTAGATTTATTTGTTGGTGTTATTGTTTGAAACATTTAATATCCTACACTACTAAGGCTTCTTTCTGCAGTGCAGTTTTTGCAGGCCAAGGGTAAAATATAAGCCAGTGGTTATAGCTCTCATTATGTGGCTGCATAATGAAGAATAGCCTTCAGCAAGGCCATTGAAATGCTCATTGTACACTGGTAAAATGTGAGCTTCCCCCTGTGTGTGAAGGGAAAGGCCTTTTTACCTTAGTGTCCATATGTTATTGTAAGTCAGGCCTGCGTTTTAATACCCTCACACAGCTGAAGATAGCCATGCTCTCTCCTTCTGGGCCAGACAATTTTGTTCCTATTCATTGCCTAGAAATGGCATGCGATGAGAGTAAAAAAGATAAAGAAGAAAGAGAGAAAGGCATGATAAATTAGTCTTATTTTTCACCTCAGATGATGACAATAAGCACCTTTTTATATACTTTTATATTTGTCCTAGCTTAAGAATTTGTGACTTTTTTTGTTGTTGCTTGGTTTGTTTTACAGCACTGTGAGATATCTGTTGGGTGCTGTGCATTTTGAATTAAGAAAAAAGGAAATGCCTCTGTTCTGCCTTTGGTCTTTCTTAGTTCCCCAATTGTCTTGAAGTTGTTTCGCTGAGGCTTTTTTTTTTTTTTGCATTGCTGTGGGTTTCATTAGCTATGCACACTGCATCTCAGGGCCCCTTTCAGTTCTTTGGCAAACAAAAGCAGAAACAATCTCTGTATCCAGGAATTATAGGGTAGCCTTGCTTCAGTTGGCTGGGCTTGCTAGAAGGAATGTATTCTAAGGCCACCTGGACATTGGCTTCTCTCAAAGCATGGCTTTCCCCTGTCCTGACCAAGAGTTGATGCATGGGCTGTATGTGAAGCCAAAACATGTCGTTCGTCGTTCATTCCCTGGTGGCTGACTGCAGTATAGGTCATAAATACCGCCCTCCATGTTAGCGGATGGGACATGGACCAAACAAAAAAATGAAAGTACACATCAAATACATTTTATCCAAAGATTGTAATTTTAGGTAGGCCTAGTTCTCATGCTGATGTTTGTTTAAGTGCTTATTTTTCTGATATGTTTGGTTTTTATTAGTTATTTGAATCTATAAAACTGTGTGAAACGTCATGATTGACTCACGATTGGACAGGACTTCGATAACGTGGCTTCACTGCCAGATCACTACTGCGCAGACTCTGGCTAAAAAATGACAAGATGGCAGCGCCCATGTCTTGGCTTATTTTATTTTTTATATTTGGCATATATTGGCTTTACTTTTGTACAGTGGGAGGAAGTGGAGACGCGTCGTCCATCTTTATATACAGTCTATGGTCCTGGCAAAATAGGTCGGCTCATATTTTGCTCTCTGAATGTGCTATTCAGGTCATTTTTAGTCTGCTTAAACAACTGCAAGAATGCATTTGTTATTTTCAAGGTTTTTCTAAATCAGGAAATCAACTAATAAAGGTGCTGACACACCAAGCAGACAGCAAAGAACTAGTGCCGATGAATCCCGACTCGGGCGTCCCCTCACTTCTTCTCACGTCACCTGTGTCTTGGCCAAAAAGTTGCACTGGAACACACCGCAAAGACTACAGGCGACTGCTGAACTAAATAAACCTATACAAGTAACTATGTATCTTGTTGTACATTTGCCCTCTTATGGACATAAAGTGCAAAAATAGATATTCCTATAGTTTGAACTAGGACTTGGACGATTCGTCGACGTCATCGATTACGTAAATGCGTCGACACAAATAATTTGCGTCGACGCGTCACTAAATAAAATAAATAAAACTTACGTGCAAATTAATTCATGCAATGCAGAACTAATGTAATGCGGAACTACTGTTAGATACGCGGGTTCTAGGGACACCTAATCTGTGCTCGGCTAGCTCTGAAGCTAGCCGAGCTCTCCACCTACATGCAGTTTTTTGTCAGGTCGACGGTCCAGTGAGAGGCAGCACGAAAGGACGAGTATGGCGAGTAGTGGCGACCCACAAAAGTTAGAGGACCCACTGGCCTCTTTAAGATCGCAAGTTTGGGAAAACTTCGAGACTGTATGGCTGCAGCCTGGAGCCTCCCGTGTCACGCCCTCTCGTCTAATGCCCTCCCGCCTGGTGCCATCCCCGCCTCGAATTCTTCGGTCTTTGGGTCACTTACAGTAGCACATGCGAGAGAGTGGTGGATAAGCCGAGAACTGTGTCGCCGTTGTTCAGCAGTTGTTAGGTATGTGAGTGGAAATACATCTAACATCCTACCGCATATCCAACACCATCACCCAGATGTGCCAATCACTGGAACGAGACAACAAAAAACTGTCCAACTTCTCCTCCCTACAGTGCTTAACCAGCCTTTAGATACAAATAATTAAAGTTAAATTAAAGGGAGAAGAGCTTGGATGTTAAACAAGAGCTTATTCATTATTTTACCTACTGTTAAAAAAAGCAAACTTGCTCTGTTTACTTTAAGCCTTTATTTTTGTATTCCTCCTGAAAGTTACTTTTTGTGGTTGGATTGATAGCCTACATCTGGTTTCAGGTTGCACTAAAAATTCATTTTACTTCAACAGTGCAGTGTTAAATAATTTTAATAAATAGAGATTTGAACCTTATTGAAATTTGTTTTGTGTAAATTGTTAATAATTGAGCAATGGGAAAATAATCGCTAATTGAAAAATGTACCGTTTGATTAGTCGACTAATCGAAAAAATAATCACTAGATTAATCGTTTAAAAAAATAATAGTTTGGGACAGCCCTAGTTTGAACCTATGTGTTGTTTTTTTCCGAAGGAACAAACTTCATGACCTTCCATTTGTTTCTGCTTTCAAAGAGAAACATTACAACCAAGTGCTAGCCTAGCTCAGTGGTGCAAAAAAAGAGTTGGGTATGGTGAAAAGAAACAATTAGGCATGTACAAAATTGATGAGTGCAATTTTTTAGTATCCATTGGATATTCTGGCTCTGTGCAGCAGCAGGATATGTCTGTTACTGGTGTGGATCCTGTTATTTGTGTAAACTAGTGCACTTGCCGTTCAAAACATGCCTGTTTGGATTGAGCCGATTGCTTGGCCTGTGGTAATGCTGCTTTCAGCTTTCCTGAGAACATCCAAACAACTTAACACTCGACACTGCGCTTCCTTGGTTCTTGAGCATTACACCTGCCATGACATAGTCCCGTCACATACCAAAGTAGGGCCACTCACGGTCAGAAACATCGGTGAAATACACTCTGGCTCATGGGGAAAAAACACCCAAGTGCAAACCTTTTTGACTTGAGGAGAGTTGCAGACATGCAGGATTACTTGCAAATTTGTGTCAAGTTTGAATTCTTTGAACTGCTTTTGAACCAATGGTCATTACATTGAACTTCATAGTTACATAAGATATAATGAAACTGTTTTCAGATTTTTTTCAGATCTACTTGTTGAAGATTTAGCCAGTATTTGCTTTCAATCATTGAATAACCTTACATTAATTCATAATGATATTGTTTTTTTTAAAGACAAGCAAGTATAATGTTGAATTAACGTCCATCTCTGTGCTGCGTGGTAACGGTAAAGTCACTCAGTGTTTCTGTCTGTGTACAGGAGGGTAAAAAACCGTAGCTAACATATTTTCAGTTTGTACAATAGCCCATTCCTATCACCACGTTTACCACAATCTTTTCCTCCCCCTCCTTTGTTTTTCTCTCCTTCTCCGCCATGTCTTTGGCCCTCTGTAGACTTAATACTCGCAGAGAAATTAGGCTACTCCTCATTATACAGAGTAAGATGCATGAAATGATTGGTTTCCTCCCTGGTGGCATTGTAATTGCTGACCTGAAAAAGATAAATGTTTAATAAAAATAAAAAAAAGATGATAAAACACTAAAATGTTGCAATACTGTATGGTTTCATGATTCCAAAATAGACAATTTTGTAGCGTCGCTGACTTCCTGTTGGGTTGAAATCAAAGGTAAATTCAGTTTTTTCTCAGGTGTGAGGTTCATTATAGAATTAGTTTTTTGCTGAGTGCAGAAGTCCACTTCCCCGTTGTACACTGATTTCAGCACAATACTTGAAGAAGGATTATCTTTAGTGGAGCACTTTGACCCTTCCTGACAGTGTGATCAGCATATGACTACAGGGCATTGTGTCATTAGATCATTTGAAAGCTCAGAAGAGTTGATTTCCTGACCTGTTACTGACATTTCCTTGTTTTTATGTTTTCTTAATAAATATATACTGGATTTCCTCATGGGGTATGTAAGCAGCTGAAAGCAAATGGTTTTGGATTATTTGGAATAGCAAGTAGGAATGTATAGAAGATTCCCTGCATTCAGTTTTTAGACTGTTAGTTGTGCATCAGGTACTCATCCTCTTTGTAGTCTGTTTTTGATGACAGTAGATAGGCCATGGCTGAGCACTGATCCAAGTACTTGTAGCTTTACATTAATAATTTATTATTAATACTACATTAATACTGTGTGTCAAATATCAGGAGTAGGTTGTTGTAACATTATAACAGAATGCTATGCGATTCATTGTGGTGTATGGTGGTGGTGTGGCCTGTTGTGCACAAGAAGCTCTTCCTCAATAATAACACTGAAATAATGCATGTGACAGAAAACACTGCACTGTACTTCTGCAGTGCATTGGTAAAAGTTACAGGTAAAGAAATGTGTTAAGTAGAATAAAAATCTGCATAGAGCAACATACCTTTTTATATTGAATGAATTGACAGAAAGTTAATGATTAGTGATTGTTATTCAATCCATACTCAAGTATTTTTGGGGGATTTTGGTATCAGAAAGCCACAAATTCATTTGTTAATTCTAATTTTGAAAACTAACGATCCAGCGGACTCTGACTGCTATCCAGGATATTTATGCTATCGGTGCAGCTCTAACTAAACTAGTAATGTAGCAATAAAGGGTATTAGATGAAGCCTAATTATGTTCAGTAGCTGCGAAGATGAGATTAGTGGAACTTCTTTCTTTTTATAGGTCTGGTGTGAAATGATGTTTAAATAAATATTCATTGCATTGTAAACATTGATAGGGAGAGAAGTTAAGAAGTTGTCTAATTCATATAAGTATGCCTTGTAAAGGGGGCGGAATGTTTACTATGCCTTTTGCTAAAAATAAAGACTACGTTTTATTACTGATGTTATTACTGTATTAAGAGGTATTCTCCATCCTCGGCAGGTGGCGACAGACAAAGTTGCTGGTAAGCTGAGTTCTACTCTCTCATGGGTGAAGAACTCAGTGTCCCACACGGTCAGTCAAATGGCTAGCCAGGTGGTCACGCCCACGTCCCTGCAGACCACTGCCACCTCCTCTTCTACATCTCTGTCTTCGCCTGCCCTCTCGCCATCCTCACCGGCGCTGCTCAGTCCTGACGATGTGGAGCTGCTTGCCAAGCTCGAGGAGCAGAACAGGTAAGCAGTCGGCTCTTAAAACTTATCCTGGCCATCAAATAAACAGTTTTGACTTGTTGTGTGGTAAGGGGGTAGACCTTCGACCTGTTCAATACCATGTGTACAGTAGTTATACAAGAATGGAGAACACAGTGGCTGATTGGCAGACAAAAAGCTGGACTGTTTAAAACATTAAGTAAAGAAATAGAATAGTATTGAATATTTCTTGTTATTGCTTAGATGAGATATATTGAGAAATCAATCAATCAATTTGTATTTGTCGCATAAAACCGTATGAGGTACAATTCCAGTAAAATGTTAACCTGTCAGCTCCTTCAACTTGTGCATAATTCATCATAAAGCAGAATGTGGCCGTCAGATCGGTACACAGAAAAAGGAGTCACCTGGCTGAATGGCACCAGCTGGGCGATATGGACCAAAAATCATATCTGTGTTTTTCGGCTGAATGGCGATAAACAATATATAGCTCAGTATATTTCACAAAGTGGGCTAAATGTTCAGTTGTAAGTCAAAGCCACATGTGAGATGTAACAAACAATTTTATTAAAACGTACTGTGATCAAAATAAAATGAAAAGACAGGGTTTCCTTCCCTCTTTGAAAATGTACAGCTGCAACACATGTAAATGAAAAATTATCTAAAAAAAATAGCCTACCCTATGTTAAATAATAAAGCCCTACCAATGAGAAAGCTCCTTCAGTTGTTTTTGACAACAATAACAGACTGAAAAACAGAAGGAGGAAGGGAGAGAGACTCGTAAACAAGACAGGGAGCATGCGATGGACTGAAGTTAATGAGACAAAAACTTTCTTAGTCCATTAAGCTGATTGTTACAGTACTATTCTCTGGTTTATCAGTGAAGTGTCTGAACTACACTGCAGACTGAATTCTCTACTCACAGGGGATGGCTGACTCATAAATGGGTCTAGCGCGGGTTGAATGTGCATCGGCACATCATCATGGTTACAAACGTCTTGTGTATATAATGTCTGTATCGTCACTGCGCTGCATTTTTATAAACTATGATTATCTGAACATGAGTCACATCTCTCGCCCGCGTCCAGCATGCGCGATCTCACGCTATTACTCATAGAACTGAAGTTGGTTACATCCAATTAGTACTGTTCTTCCGTGTTTTTCGCTGTGACCGCCGCCACAACAGGAAGTTACCAGCGAGAACACTGGTAAAAATACAGGTTTTCCTCTCATGCTTAACAAAATACACAGCTGTGCTAATAACAATTTAAACTGTAGACAAATGTCAGCAGTGTGGACCGGCGCTGTGTCTCTCCATGTTGCAGGAGAGCCGTGTGTGAGTGTGTGAGAGGGGGCGGGGCTGCGCGGAGAGTGAGAGGAGAGATCCAAACACAGGCACGGCTTTACAGAAGAAATGGGTCATGTAATACAACATTACACCATATTGCTATAAACGGTATTGTCTAATCCCATATCTTGTTTGAAAATATATCGTTATAAGGTAAAATATCGATACATCGCCCAGTCCTAGCACCAGCACATTTGAGGCTGCCCCTGGTTAGCAGACCCATTGAACAGTGTGAGTTTGCATTTTACTAAGTTCTCTTCTAACATATTGACAACAACCAACAATGCTTATCTCTTCAAATTTGACACAAATGTCCACTTGGCCTCAAGGATGAACTGACTAGATTTTGGGATCAAAGGTCAAAGTCACTGTGACCTTACTTCTGTCCCATTCTCGTGAATGTGATAACTCAGGAACGCCTTGAGGGAATGTCTTTAAGTTTGGCACAAATTTGCACCTGGACTCAAGGGACAACTGATTAGATTTTGGTGGTCAAAGGTCACTGTTACAAAACTAAGCTAACCTAGCTCGTAACATTAATGGTATTATCTCCTCTCCCTGCGTGTTGCGTTTAAAGTGAGAATGAGACTAAGGCTGAATCCCATTTCTCTATCTTACCCCTACCCCTTAGTTTACCCCTAGCCCTTGGCCCTCGAAAACGAGGGGTAAGGGGTAGGGGTGAAAACATACCCCTATGAAATGGGACGCCACTTGGTTACATAATCATACATACTTAGGTCTGTTTGCAATAAATATTTGTATACATACTGCATGGTGTGTTGTATATCGGTTTCAGTTATCACTGTTTTGAATGTCATTGATGTTCAGAAACACTTTCTTTGTTAACAAAAAGCTGTCTTTATTGCCCAATATACATTATTACAACTATTAGAACCATAACTTATATGTCACACACATACAAAAAAGGCACTCAAATGTATAAAACTAAAAAAGACACACAAGACCACAAACAACCAAAAAACTACAGCTATTCTGAAATTCCAGACCCCAGTCTGATGCCTGTTGGCCAGTAACCTTTTCCTCATACCCCATTTATTTCATTAGTGTCCTGTATCATAACCAACAACAATGTACAGGTGCATGAACAGGAATGAATTACACATGTTTACAATATTACAGTACCAATACAATAGTGAATGGCTACAACATGAACGCAGAAACTTCTGCTCGTTTTCAGCCCGAGAGTGGATAAGCTGCTGGGTTTTCTCCAGCGTCCCTGTGTGATACAGGACGGTAAATGTAAAGCACGTATTGATGTCTCCAAAGCAAGTAGTGTTATATACTGATATCAAACGAAATTCGCTGCTAATGGAGTTTAGTTAACACTGTAGATATGCATGGAGTCCATTCAAGGCAGAGAAATGTGGGACTGTTGTGCAAATAAGCAATGTAGCTAACGTTAACTTTAGCGTTAGCGTGAGCATAGCAAGCTAGCAATTTTTAAAAATGTTTCAATTACAAATATGGTTGCAAATATATATATATATATATATATATATATATATATGTATATATATATATATATATATATATATATATATATATGTATATGTATATGTGTATATATATATATATATATATATATATATATATATATATATATATATATATATATATATATATATATATATATATATATATATATATATATATATGTATGTACAGGATTGTGTAGAGCACAAAACAAGACCGTTGTAATTTTTAAATCAATTCTTTAAGCCGAAAATACTCGTCTCTCTGGTCGACCTAGCAGCCATTTTCCTTGTTGCGCAATGAATCTGGATACCCCTTGGATACCCCTTTGCTTTTCAAGTAAGCTCGCGTCGAGAAGGGGTTGTGCTGTGTTAAAATGACTCACCCAGCCGCCGTGTTGTTTCGCATTCTGTGTTCTGAAGCCGGCGTCTCGCGTTGACTTCTCCGCCAACTTGCTCCCTGGTGTGTCCCTGGTATTTACAAAAGTTATGTTGTGGTAAACAAGAATAGTATTTCAGAGTCTTTGTCTTCAGTAGTGTTCTCCATGTGGTTCGCAGCCGTCAGGCTGCAGTGTGCTGCTTCCGTAATCGTCTCCCTCCGGAAACAATCTGAATCTCACACCTGCAATAGCTGGGTTAAATCAGATTCACACTCCTGTGTAATATGTCAAATCAGTAGGGTTGGGTACTGAACCCTGTACTTTTTTACCGCTCCCGACCGAATCACGTCGGTATTACCGAGTATTGGTTCACGTAAAATCAAACGGTGCCAAATTTCGGTACCTGAGAGTAAGCGCAAGCTTATCTGTCCTCTCTGCATATTGACAGAGAGCAGAGCAGAGGTGCGGACGTAGCAAACTACGTTGGCTCTGCAGTTTTGTTAAAGTCACAGTGAGTCACGGCAATGCCGATAAAGTAGTTTCAAGTGTGGTTAGTTTTTCAAAACTTCACACAGACACCATTCACTGTGATATGATATTAATGGCAAGCCGAAAGCAGTCGCGATGCTGTTCTTGACGTTGACTTGACATTCCTGTGAGACAAGCAGGCACAACGGTGGTTTATTTCCCTGGGGACTGACTGACAGGCTGAGGTTGCAAGGAAACTTTATTTTATTTCTACAGCTCCTTTCAGCAACAATTCAAAGTGCTTTACATGAAACATTTAAAGAGCAATTAAACGGTCATGAAAATAAAACAGGCTATAATATAATAATATACAAATACAAGAATAAAAGTTACAGTGAGTAAGAAATCAATAATTATTCAATTTAATAGGTTGTAGGGACGGGTTTGGGAGGAGAGAGGGAGGTGTTTTATTTTTATTTTTGTTTAATTTCTGTCAGTGTAAAATATTCTAAATAAATAACATAATGTTCTAAGTAAATAGGTTTGGAATTATTTTTACAACTGAAATAATTTTTTTGTAATTACAGAGGGAAAGTACCTAAAAAAACGTACCGTTGGGAACCGAATTTTAGGTACCAGTACCAATACCGGTACCTAAAATTGGTTCCCAATGGTACTTTTTTCAGATGCGAAAGGTACCCAACCCTACATATCAGTTCTGACCCTTATCAAAACTAACCACATAACTTCCTGAAAGACCTAGACTGATGTCACTGTGACCTCACAAAACACATTTTTGGTCATAACAAAAAAAATCCTACGCTAATTATGACATATCACATAAATGTCTAATAGGATACAATGATGAAGTGATGGCATTCTATATTCAAAATGTAAAAAGTCAATTTCACTGTGACATCCTAATGTTCTGCCGTAACAGAAACAAAGGGAGATTGTGACCATATTTCCTATTTGGTCAGATACTGAATTGGTGACACTAATCTTGGGTGCCCACCTTGAAACTGGTGATTGTATGGATCTTCTGTGCTGCCGTGTTGAAGATGTGTGTGTGTGTGTGTGTGTGTGTGTGTGTGTGTGTGTGTGTGTGTGTGTGTGAAGCATCCATGTTTAGCCAAAGAAGTTAATACCTTTTTATTAAATTCCTCCAAAGTCTTTACTACACAAATCATATGAGTCTGGACAGACATGGATATAACCTGCAACTGGTTGGTGGAGGCATACAACTGCAAGCCAGTAATTTTAGTAACTTTTATATAAAGTTATATAAACATTGGCTTCAAATATTTGAATATTGTTTTATTACATTGTTATTCACATTTTCAAGTCAGTTTCGAACCTTTGTTTATTTTATTGTCTTCGCAAATCTGCACCACTTATTTTGCACATCCCCACCATCCCCCTCCTGATCTTCACACAAATACAAGAGAGTGACGTCCAACAGATAGTGACATGCCAACTAGCTAACTGGATATTACAAAGAGTAAAATATGGTTAGGAGAAAACTTTCTTTACTTGGTCGGGTTCTGGAGGATTTTGGTCTTTTGGGATTCAGCGTTGAAAGGAGCCAGTTGAGGTGGTTCGGGCATCTGGTAAGGATGCCCCCTGGGCGCCTCCCTAGGGAGGTGTTCCAGGTATGTCCAGCTGGACAGAGGCCTCAGGGAAGACCCAGGACTAGGTGGAGGGATTATATCTCCAACCTGGCCTGGGAACGCCTCGGGATCCCCCAGTCGGAGCTGGTTAATGTGGCTCGGGAAAGGGAAGTTTGGGGTCCCCTGCTGGAGCTGCTACCCCCGCGACCCGATACCGGATAAGCGGACGAAGATGGATGGGATTCAGCTAGTTTGCTGAAGCTAATTTTTGTTCTTTGTGTCTTTTTGTCATTGTGTGCTCCTCACATAAAGGCAAAGTCGTGAGTCCGTTTCGAAATATATTTGTCTGTCAGTACTTTGCAAGTTTTAGTTTTGAGCCTGTTTGACCGGGCCCCTGGTAACCTGGATGCAGTTCTAGGGGGAAAAAGCTCAGTGTGTAGACTGTACCTGTGCAGGTAGCCCTTTTGTAATGGAAATGCAAATACCTGCCATGCTGGGCTGCAACATCGAGGCAAACCAAGCTAGCACGTGTGTATGGAAAACCCTATTATAGGGGTTAGGTTTGTTGGCAAGAACCTCCTATTGATTCTTTAGATGCCAATTTGTGATACATTGCGATTTTAAGAAATTGTGATAGTCCATTTGATTTCTGGTTACTTTTGATATATTGGGCTATGCAGGGTGGTGAATTGTTATCCATAGGGATATCCATATATGGAACTCTAAAATTGGTAAAAAGTTAAGAGCTTTGCCTGTTTCCTAATCCTTTCTTCTATCTCCGACTCTGCATGTTGGTTATATTCATGTAATACAGTATGTGTCTTGGCCACCCATGACAGAGGTTACCAGCTGCTCTAGATTTATTCCAGGCCCCTGTTCCAAGACAAGGGTTTACTGTGTTTTCTGAAGTGTGCCAAGTAGAACCAAGAACAGGTCCAGATTTTAGGGTTGTGATAGCATTCTTAGTTGAAGAGCTTTTCATTTTTGCAGATGTTAGCAACTCTGTACTATGTAGGCAATATAGTGTGTTGTCCCTGGATTAAACTACTGTTAGAGGGTGATGCGACACCCTTCTATTGCCAACTTTGTGAATTCTTCCTCTATTGTGACTTTCACCCATGACTGGTACACTCTGTTTCAGCATGGAAACAAGAGTTCAGTTCAGAGTTCGGTATTGTGTGACAGTGAAGAAGACGGCAGAGCTCTGTTGAACGCAGAGGTTGGTGACTCATCGGTACGCCCACAACAGCTACTGCTCCAGAATGCCAAGTGACACTTGTGATGCTTTGCCTCATTAGAGGAGATCAAAACGAAACAGGGAAATGTTTCATTTTCTCCCTAATTTCCTTTTTAATCAGCTGTTAGCAGACTTCCATATGGTAAACCTAAGTCAGTGTTGAGGGGCTCATAGTTCATCTGCCCTTTGACCCCTGCCTCCTCCCTAAACACACAGCTGGGACCTTTGACAAGCCATTTCACGTTTCTCTGCTGCCATGCTTTGCTTCTGACTGACAATGCAATCTCTTCTTTCTAAACCACCCTGTAGCAACCTACTGATACCTACCAAACATCATTTTATCATTTTGTTTACAAGACGCGTACAACAACAATAGGAGGACAGACTTTGGTATTCATATGTATCTTACAGATACTTTGATGCAACCTGCGCTTGCTTACTAAGTGTTTGTCTGTTTAGTGAGGCCTTTGTACCCTACAGAGCAGATAAAAGGCACAAGCATTCGTTCAATAGTGTCACACAGATGAGGAAGTCCCACGCTGACTGCTACTATCTGTAAATCAGACATGCCATTGCTCCAGAATTCCTACAAACCAGACACAAGAGGAGTACATCATGAGTTTATCTTGGTAAGGTTTATAGTATTTTAGGCTTGTTCTGCTTGTTTCTTTTCCTTCTCTAATGAACTGAAAATGTAAGTCATGACATTGTAACAGTCACACATTCAAAAGAGAATGTACCTATAATTATTTGGTTCTTTTTCCCATCTTAAACATTTTAACTTTCCTTTTCATCACTGCAAATACCACCTTACCATAACTAGTTTTATGTAGTTTTTTTCTTTTCTTCCTATTTTGTATTTGTAAAGCTTGAGACTTGTGTTTGACTACTGGTGAATTATTAGCAGAGGTATAAGTATGTTAAGGTTCTTGCGTAACACAGCCTTTTACTGCAGTGTGTATGACGCTTTGTGACGGACCAACAGAAATGCTCGAAAAATGGGTAATTCTTGCCAAATTCTAGCTAAAAGATGCTCCTTTTTATTCACTTGTTTATCTCTCTGTCAGAGTTGAATACAAGTAGAAACTCTGTTGCAGGCTAGTCTTTCTGGCCATCCATTTCACTCCCTCCCGCACGACCCAAAGTTAGCTGTAACCCTAGCCATTCTGGGAGCACCCTCAGTAACGTTACAGGCTCCAGTGGAGAGGCCCAGGCCTTTTTCCGAGATCAGGTGTCTGAGACTTTGTGTGTATGTCATGAGCTCCTCTGTACCGATAAGGGTGGGGAGTCACAGCTTCTTTTCTCTGCACACTGATCCTTGATTGGGTCACTTTGTCTCTGTCGGTAACTCCAGTGACAAACTGATACAGTACAAGATTATTAGTATTATTACTTCAAATGCTGACCATGAATAAAATTATTGTCAACCAATATTCATTGTTGCTTTTATAACGGACCTGTTATAGTTTTTTTCAGCCACTTAAAGCTCTTGCCAGTAGAATTTTTAGAGGCGAAATGTCTGTCCAAATGTCTGCTAGTTATCAGTCACTGTGATGCATTGGGTTGTTTTACTGTCACAAAGCTGTAATAAATCAGTGCAATAAAATAAATTCTACAATTCTAGCACTACCCTAGAAATGTGGGTGGCTTTAATTTAAAAAAAAAACGGATGTGGTTTGTCTGTTTGCTGCAATCACAGCTTACAAATTGTCCGGCAGTGATTCCAGATTTAGCAAAATTTAAGGACTCCTATTACCACCCCTGCACTCTTCCAACACATCCACTAGGGGTGTACGATTCAGAAAATGTCACTATTCGATTTGATTCCGATTTTTAGGCTCACGATTCGTTTCAATATTGATTTTTCGATTAAAAAAAAAAAACGATTCACAGTATGTAAATGTAGTTACTTTTCCCATGTGATTGCAGTAGACATGCAATTTAAAATAAAAGAAACAACAAATTAAATGGAGTTTGATATTACTTTATATGTCTTCATACAAAAATAATAACTTTTGCAACTAAAAATTGCAAAAGTGCAAAGCTTGCCAAAAGCTTTGCACTTTTGCAATTTTTAGTAGCAAAAAAAAGGCAAAAGTGCAAAGCTTTGGCCAGCTTTCAAATACATTTAATTAAAGTATAAAACTGTTAAATAAAAATAACTTTTACATTTAGTGTAGTGCTGTAATCAGATCAAACAAAAAATACTGCTAAATATGGTTTAAGGAGTACTTCAGCTACCAGGTTGACTGTTGAAATGTGAACTCGACTGGGCACATTAAACCTAAAACTAGGCCCTTTCTTTTTAGAACTGTGGCAACTACAGTCCATTCAACAGAACTTTTGTGATGTGTCAGAATCACATAATGGCTAAACATTTAGGTGTGTGTGTGTGTGTGTGTGTGTGTGTGTGTGTGTGTGTGTGTGTGTGTGTGTGTGTGTGTGTGTGTGTGTGTGTGTGTGTGTGTGTGTGTGTGTGTGTGTGTGTGTGTGTGTGTGTGTGTGTGTGTGTGTGTGTGTGTGTGTGTGTGTGTGTGTGTGTGTGTGAGACCAGTTCATAGTCCACCACTGGCTGGAATCTGTACATTCTTTTGCAGAAACAGAAGCTGGTCTACGTGTTTTGGAGTGAGCATGCT